>UFQX01000474.1:98779-164085 GCA_900497675.1 Arapaima gigas | reverse complement strand
CCCCCCCCCCCCCCTTCCCCCCCCCCCCCCCCCCTTTCCTTTGCCGGAGGCAGATGGGGGGTGGGGGGTTCCACTCAGGCTGGACACAAATCACCTCCCTCTACCTCTCCCAATCCAAGTGCCCTCTTTTCTCTTTGTTCCCTGGAATCTCTGCCTCACACAAAGAACAGGACAAAAGGTGGCCCTTTGTCAAATGACAGCCCACCCTGGCTCCAGATTGGGGATGGAGGGGCAGCCCCCCCATTGAGAGATGACGCCCCTTCCAAATTCTCGGCCTTACACAGGTGGGCATTGTATGTGGAGCCACTCTGATCTGGCAGGCTTCCAAAACCACTCCATCACTGGCCTCACCGTTTTTCAGTGGTGCTCCATCTCCTGGTGAAAGACCACACCATTCCAAAACATGGCTTAACCATTTACTGCCTGCTCCTGCCACAAATCAAAGCCCAAATGAAAGGGAATAGGGAATCAGAGTGCTGCAGGTCTGAGGGGTTGGGGGTGGGCCTTTAATTGGTTTTCATTTGAATTATTCCACAGGAGGAGTGTAAAGATGGATTCGGGGTGCCAAGGGGGCTGTGCAGATGCTGTTGTGGGTTTTTCCGATGATCCCTTTGCTGCCTCTTTTGTTGTTTTTGTCGCCCTTTGTATGGGTAGTCGACTCAGAAATTTTTAGCGCAACACAGGCACTTCCTCCCGAGAGGGAAGCTCTGAGTCACCTGGCTGTCTCAGCCTTCAAGCACTGGGATCACTGGAAGCACTGGGATCACTGGAGCAGGGACCATCTTTTGTTTCTATGGGGTGCAAAGAAAAGGGAAACCTCTCTAGATTTGGGGGGGGGGTGGCTGTGGGGTTCATGTAACATACAAGGAGAACCAGAGCAATGCAATGCAACACACAATACATTAAGAGGCATCTTCACATTCTAACCTAGAATTACAGTATGTGTGATCAAGGACATGAGCAACACACATTCACCACATTCTCTCTCCCAGACTCAAACACATTGGGGTCACTATAGAGGGCCCATTTGGAAAGACAGTGACCAGCAAATAATTCCTGACGGTGAGCAGCAAGAGCCCGTCGACAGGTGCAATCAATCCACACGGTAGAACTCCCTCCCAATCGATAGCTGACAGGACGCGGATGTCACCTCGACGAACGTGGATCGTAGGTTTTATACTGCAAGGCTGGGAAATAATTGGAAATTGACATCTTAGATCCCGTTCACAAGCGTGGATCCTTCAGAAAATCCCAGTCATTTTAAAAACGCCAGTTTTACTTCCTCTTAACGTTCCCATCCTACTACAATAAAGATCGGCTCAGTCTTCCAGCGAAAAGGTAATCAAGGTTTTAAACGCTAAGTATTTCTGAATGCGCATTTGTGATATTTGTTGCAATTTCCTCATTCAAGAAGAGGTCAATGTCAGCTGATCTCAATCAATAACCTGTTTAGCTTTGTGTAATAATGTTGATATTTCCTGATATTTATTTCCTCGATCAGTTCACGCCAACAAAGCATGGTTTGTCCACACGGACCCTCGTCTGCAGTATGCAGATGCTGCTTCTCCTTCTGCTCGTCAGCATCACCCTGCCTTTTTGCAGCAGATTCCACCACATGTTGATGGAAGTCAACACCTCCAGTAGACTGGTTTGATGCTCCACCACACTGCTGACTAGCACAGCACAGGGAGACAGTGGATAGGCAGTCTTTTCAACCTCAACTTTCTCGCTTGAGTTATATCAACGCTTGCACAAAGGCACACATCAATTGGTTTGTGCCTGCTAAATCTGTCATCCTCAAGCATGCAACAGAGAACTACACTGCCTGTCCACAGGGAAATACCTCTCAAAAAGGACTTAGCATCAGGTACAGTAGAGTCAAGAGAACTCTGTATGCTCCGCAACGACCACTACACTTCAGATTGTTGTTCCCAGTTGTCGCTGCATTTTTCAGATGAATAAATGACATGGAGAAGAGGGAAGGGTGCTTTTTCCACCCTTCAACTCCCTCACCCAAAATCTCATTGGCGAGTCACATTTCGGCATAATTACAGGCCTTGTGTCTGACAGATGTCTCTCCAAGAGCTATAAATTGGAGGGAGGTGGTTAAAGCGAGGAGTCTGGGCCACTTAGTCACACATGCACTCACACATGCGTGCATACACTGAATGTGCCAGACATCCCAAGGTGCTTTTCGACTATTGTAGGATTCTGGTGTCTAGTAGGGTAGACTGCGCGGTTCTTGAAATAAGCTCCAATCCAGAGACATTGAGCACAGAGAAATCCATCAACATGTTTGCCCTTCAGTGACCTTAAGCTTCTGAGAACACAGGGGGGTATGTCTGGAAACTGAAAGCTGTTTTCAATGTCCTCAAAGACACACATGCCACATCAGAAATGTATCAGATTCAGTTCACACAGGACCGTTTCTTCTGTGATTTGCACTTCATCGAGTCCCTCTAGTCCAATTAGTCAAATCATACAGACCATTAATACATATCTGTGACACTTCTACCACTGTTTTACCATGGTGACCACACTAAAGGAAATAGGTTTAATTTTTAAAGCAAAAATCACACTCCTTGCATGAAGCTGCTAGTTTGTTTGCCAATACAACCTGCAAGATGTGCCAAAGTTGCTAGAAGTGCCAAAAACTGTCAGACAAAAAAAAAAAAAAAAAACACATGTATATTTTTAATACTGTATTAGGTGCGAGTCATGATAAAAATAATATACTTAATGCCCTGAGTAAAGACTTGGACAGGGGAAAATCCTGTGGACACACTGACACCTGGGTTTGACAAGCCTTTTCTTGAACCATGTTTCCGTAAGGACACCAGCTGCTGTCTGCAGTCGCACTTTGCCTTCAAGACAACAGGGATAAAAACTAAAGACAGAACTTAGCAATTATTCTAACAGGATTATACGTAATCACAAAATTATTTTTTCCCCCCATATCTGACCGCTGCTTTGCAAGGTGACTCGCAACCAAACATCAGAACACAGAGAAACACTTTGGACCCATCTGCCGGACAGGTCTCAGCGTGAGGAAAACCAGCCCAAATGCTCATCTAATGAATGATGGGAACAGTTTCAATTTTTAATTCATGGTTACCACTGAGTTAAAGATTAGGCCATTTTGGGAATTCTGTGCCTGTTTGACAATCCCCCTGTGCACCAAATCCCCAGTTAGAGGAAGAGGCCTCATGTGTTGTTGTGCTCAGACAATAACATTGTTATCTATTCCCTGTGGTCCTCCCCCCTCCTTACACACACTGCCCCCCTACTACCCCTGCGGGCCGGGGCAGCAATCCGACAGGCTGACAAGTGTCATAGCCATGAAAACAGGGGATTCGAACATGAAGTCAAGTGGCCTCGTGTGGGCCATATCCCCCAGCTACAGTCCTCTGAAGACAAACTGCCACCAGCTGGGACATCCGACCACCACCTACAGCACTCAGGAAGCAGGTGCAAACTGGGAAGGACCATGTGAACAAGCAAACCTCCACACACATCAACCTTCTCCATGCCCTGCAGGGAGATTTTCCCTGCACCCCTTCTTGTCAGACATTTCTAATGCACATCCATTAGCATCTCATTTCAGCAATAGGCACCTGTGGGGTTAACAGTGGTTGTGTTGAATTGACCGCCATGTTGCCACCAATACCATTATGGAAGACACTGGAAAGAAGCGATCTAGAGGACCCACTTCAACAAAGGAGGACATCAGGTCCAGTGAAGATGCATGTCTGTGACTAAAATCTCACCAGCAGCAACAAAGAAAACGAAAGGCCAGAATCACTCAAACTATAAAGAGCAGCATACAAACAGTGCAGCAGAGGAAAGCAAGCACACATGAATTTAAATAATTAGAAATCACCACAACTTAAGGGCTTGACGCTGCAAGGAGTCTTGTCACGCTTTATGTTTGACATCCATAAAAAAAAAAAAAAAAAATCCTATTTGGGCAGTACATGGGCTTCCTGCTGTGACTTCTTTTCCATGTCTGTGCAGAGAGATTAAGTAAAAGTGCACACAAACATCATTGCTTTTATAGGTGTGATGAATTCAAGAAAACTTGTTTTTTTCCCCCCTCTCATTACTCATGCGAAAACCCAATATCCCCTAAACTGCGAAAGGGAATCCTAAAAGCCATACGTGGAACAACACATCCACAGATTTTTTGAAACGAGAACATGCTGCCAAATTAGGTAACAAAATGAACTGTTACTAAGCAATCTGTGTGTGTGTGTACATACATACACAGACACAGAGTCGCTTCATGAGGCCGCAGTTTCAATCAAGGTTATGACATCATTCCAGAGCCCGGCAACAGAAGAGGGAGCCAGCAGAAAAAGTCTGCGGAAATGAACAGCAGTCTGGAGGCTGACGGATTAAGCCTCCCACCGAAACAGACAGGACACATTTTTAGCAGCTTTGAATACCACGGTCAACCGAATCCGTGAGCCTAGAATCATGTACTGCCATCAGCAACCATTATTCACTGGACACACTGTCTGACAGTCAACTGGCACAATTTGCCAGGGGTGCACTCTGGCTCTCAATGGAAAGATACCACTTCAAACCATTCCTTTGCACTGTTTTAAATATCAATAATATGGAGACTTAAGGAGGGGAAAATAAAAAAAAAGTTAACAAAAAAAAAAAATCACTGAGGTTGTGTACAGCAGGACCTCCATCAACAATTTCATTAGTGAACAAAGAGTGAGCTCCTGAGTGATACAGGGCAACGGAGAGTGCCTGGAAGCCACTGTCTGTCTTGTTAATGACACCAGCACTTTGGAAATATGTGGGGGTGGCAGAGGACAGCAAAAACCACACCACAGGCGTTCATCCTTTGCACAGCAGAATGGAGCTGAGGGATGGTTTCAACGAAGTCTTGGCTTTGGGTAGAAAAGCTTACTGTTCAAAAAGCAGTGTGTTCGAGTCCATCCCTATCTGTGGGAGGCATTCTGCCATGAGATCATGCACAAGGTGTACGACTGCAGCTATGACTTAATTGTTTATTTATAATGTCACAGCTGCAGTGAGCAGAGATGACACCTTTAATATACAGCAAAATAACAAGGCTGCAGAATCCATTGACTTCCACTGAGAGAAAACACTGAAGACCAGTCTGTGTCTCCTGGACAGTGTTAATAAGTCATATTAATGCACCAGCCTCTTAATCTCATTCCAAGTCAACATATCCTAATTTTATCACACAATCATTGCATGGAACCATTAAAAATTAACATGGGTTATGGCGCCGATGTATTTTCTTCCTCCGGTCTGAAACAAACGTGCCAAATTGACACTGCTGATACAGCCTCTGCATCTTTAACGTCTTCGAAGTCAACATCTTTAACGTAAAGAGAAATGATCTGGGACGCACAATGGTGTAGTGGGTAGCACTACTGCCTCACAGTGTCTAAGCTGCTCAGGCACAGTTTCGAATCCAACTCAGTTTGTGTGGAGATAGCATGTTATCCCCCTAAGCTGCTGCGCATAGCGTGTGGTTCTGTGAGAGAATGTGTGCATGAATGCTATCCATCTCATGATAGGCTGGCGTCCTGTCCAGGTTGTACCCCCTCCTAGCTTAGCACCCCGAGATTTCACAATAGGCTCCAGACGAACTCTACTCTTACCAAGATAAATGGGGTCAACAACAGTGAGCAAATAAATAAATAGAAGAATTAAAAAAATAATAATAATAAAAAACACACTGTGTCCACATAACTTCCTCAGCTGGTACCACTGGAGGCTACCTCACAGAAACGGAAGACTCCTCAGAATCAGGACAAGAGAGCCTTTCACATTCCCAAATTCCCTACCCACCAGAAACATTTTATAAATGTATTCTTTATTACAAAGAGCAAACTGAATGAGTAATAAAGCACAGAAAAATGACAGCATAACTAATGACTTACCACAGAGCGTCACACCATGTGAGCAGGGTGTCCTCCAGAATGCTAGGGAGAGCCACCATTGTATGGCTTTTTCCCCCTAACCTTCCTGAATGTGCGCACACCACACTTTCAACTCCCAGTTATATTGAAGCACAGACTTTTAACTTTGACATGTTATCTCTGGAGCTCTACTCAGGTTCCTTATCAGTTTATGCTGAAGAAACATCCCTTGTCTATCGAATTTTTGCAACACAAACAATATGTCACCACATCATTACACTTGGTCTTTACTAAGCCAGCAATGTGCCTTGTGCTTCCTGAAAAAGTGGAAAGCACAGATTCCAGAGTACTAGTAATTCACTAAAAGTGTCAAGCTTTAAAACGCAGCTTGAAAACCTAATACAATAACACCGTTAAATACGCAGATTTGCGGTGTCACATTACACCAGTTGATTGTTCCCATATTCAATCTGCTCTAACTGTATTACCCCCAACGTGGCTTAGAATAATCCCACTGGTTGGGGGATTAAAGAGGTTAACCTGGGCCCTGAAGTTGTCGCAGGAGCAGAGGGCGTACCACGGAGGATACAGAGACGTTCCTGCTGCTCGAACCTCATCGGAAGTTCATTCACACCACTGCACCTAACAGCAATGAACACAAGAATAAAACCCGGTTAGGGCTGAGAATACTGCTCTCTGAGAACTGGTTCATCTTGAATTTGGGGAGGGAAAGAGCATTTGTTAACCGTACGACGTGAGTTTATATGCCGACAATGACTGAAATGACTGTTTCGTGAGAAGGCGGCCTAAATCATGATACAATCCCAAGTTGTTCCAAGGTACTGTCAGCTAAAAAAAGTCCAGCACACAGCCCCTCACTACACAAAATTTTTTAAAATTGAGAGCAGGAGCTATGTGTCATATTAGTGGACTGATTGATGCCTCCTACTTCTTTTTTTTTTCTGATAGACTAAAACGCTGCCAACCGCGCTGTCAAAACCTTGGCTCAGGCAAACTCAACGAGAGCAGCACTCGGCTCGGAGGCGGCCCCTCACACAATGAAGTCGCTCGGGACATAAACGGGGCGCCTCAGAGTTGTTTATAAGGCTGGACTGGCAGCAGCCCGATTTCAAAACCATTGCACATACTTCTCCGCGGAAACAGCAAGGGGGGTTCCTTACTGGCGTCGCCACGGAAACCTGCGAGACGTGCATAGACAGAGTGCCGGAGTCTGCTGTCCTCACTTTTCAGACAAGACAGCTCCCATAAATCAGCCCCCTCTTAAGAAAAGCGCATGTTCATTTGGTGACCAGCGTTCTTTAAGTTGGATACGTACGTCTACGGAAGATTCGCTAGCTTAATTTGGACAACATGCATCCTCAACTCTCGCCGCAGTAACAGGCACAAATAGAAGAGCCCAACGTGCTAAATTACTGCCTATGAACCTAGATCCCTTATTTCTTCTTACGAAGGTCCACCTGAGCTTGTTTTGGTTTCATAGTTGGCGACAGCGCCGTATGTGAACGTGAATGGGTGGAATACGGAACACTTCCAGAGAGAAGCTTAATAGGGACAGAGAACTCTTTGGGACCATTCCATCCCACATCAAAGAGGATTTATAAAACATTCAGGTCAGCCATGATTAATTTTATTTCCTTTCGTCCATGCTGAAAAGATAATAGCTGCTCTGACTGGAGCGTGTTTAACCGGACAGCAGAAATGACAAGCAAACTCTTCATTCTCAGAAATGGAAAGAGGGTTCCCTCGGCAATGCAGAGCAAGTCCTGAGTGTAAACAAATGAGACATGTTAATAAATAGGTTAAAACTGAATAACGAGTTTTTAAGAGCGATTATAGAGACTTAGAACTTGCACCATCAAAAGTCAAGACATTCGTATAGATTTTGCTTCCATATTTTTTCCTTTAACCATGTTTCTGTAAGGACACCAGCTGCTGTCTGCACTCACACTTTGACTTCAAGACAACAGGGATAAAGACCAAAGACAGAACTAGGCGATTATTTTAGTTTATTTTTAAGAACTCCATAAGACTTCCACCCCTCATATAGGTCTGCTGAGTGAGGGACTGCAATGGGACACCGGATGACCCCGTGACCTCGCAGCCCCCACCGACAAAGTGCCCCCCTACGGCAGCAGTGCAGCTCACCCACTGACTGCTCCCACGAACGCCACGAATAAATCATTCCAAGGTGCCTTTGTTAAGGGTGGTCATTAGGGAAAGCTCAAAGTAATCAAAGCCACTGTTCTCCTTGCAAACCATTAGGGGTGGAATTCCTGAAGAAGCATCTGCATGCATTAAACCACCCCCACCCCAACACTAATAACCAGAGATGTATACACCAGGCCGAAGTGTTAACAGGATTGTGACATGCCTGCCAAAGGCTGAAACCACCACCTAGGGACATCAAAGGAAAAGGGCTGATATTTTAGGAAGCACGTGAAAAAACAAACAAGAACCTATATGTATAGATTTCAACATAACTGGATTTCTGTACATTAAAAGTCCTGAATGTTACATCAATATAGCAAGTTGTTTTTTTTTTTTAAGCTAACTGGAGAAAAAGTCACATTCAAGGCTGCAGCAACACAGTTATTCCACCTGTTCCAAAAGGAAACGGGACCAATTGCCGCAGTTAGTCAGCAACGTTGACTTCAGTGATGAGATTTTTTAAGCAGTTACAATACAATACAGTACAGTTACAGGCTTTGCCCAATTTCACAAGGGACCCTCAGAAGATGACTGTTGATACTGTTTGTCAGTAACCACCTGACGTGTGGCGATTGTAATCGGGTCCAAAAAAAGTGAACAAGCATACTGATGGACATCAAAGATAATTTCCTTCTTGTTCCACTCACATTTCACCTATAGAGTATGGGTTTGGGATTTAAAAAAAAAAAAAAAAAAAACATGTATGTGCTGGTTTAATAGCCTGTATTGGCACGCTCAGCTACCTCAAAACCAAACAAACTCATACTGTCATTCATATATAATTGTCTGACCAATGACCTAAGAGTCACTACTAAAAAGTATCTACGAATTCAGTTTTGAATATTTTCTCCACCCATATGAGATGGGAAGTTGTGGTTCAAGTAGTTCAAAAAACCAGCTTACTAACTACAAAAACAATTGTGAGGTACTTTGGAAAGATACAAAACAGCAGAGAACCGATGAGTGTTCAAAGGTATCTATGAATACAATAATGCTTTTCTGTTTGGTTTGTAGTGTTTTTAAATTTTAAAACTTTTTTTTTTTTTTTTTTTTTTTTTAGAAAAATACACAAAAATTCAAACCAGTCAGAAACTCAGTCAGTAAAACCAGTCAGTAATATTCAGTCAAAGATTCAGCATTTTTACACCATTTCAGCACCCATTAGTCCTCCCTGATGTCACACTGTTAGTGACAAATCTCTGTGACATTGCATAATACATCACCTGGGTACTGGCTACTTGAGCATGAATGAAATGCAGTGATTAAAATACAAACGAACACAAATGAAATGAAAATGAATAGAAATTAAACGGCGAGCCAGGGGAAATGGTTAAATCTCACTCCTTAACAATGCAGATTACAAGGAACCTGCACTATGTTTATTACCAGCTGCATTTGCCTTAATAAACCATTAACTGCTTCGTAGGCCGAGTTCAGAGAGGCGGTTTGTGAAAGAAAATTAGTTGATTAATTATTTGGCATTTGTTGATTAATCTACCGATTAACTGCTGTCTTAAAATAATTAAGCGTTCCATACAGAGAGTTTTGAGGCTCATAATTGAATGTAACAACATCAAGAGCTTTAATTGTCCTGCACCCGCTCCCACTATAAATTAATACCGCTGACAATGAGACCCTGCAGCCGTGTATCTTCGCGTTTGTTCACATTTCTTCCACCGGCAATAAAAATTTACACTTACACGTTCATATCAAGTTTTAAGTGTTAGCTTTCATCATCTCCTTGTGTAAAATATTTTAGACATTAAGTATAATGAAGAATTTTTAACTCAACATTAACTCCAGTTGAAATCCGTATTTATGAACTGACAGGACAGATTACCAAATGCTCCAACATCTTAAAGTTCTGAAGAGCACAACTACTCAATCTCTCAAACAAGAAATCACAAATACTCAGTGCAACATTTTAAAACACACATTTAGGGATTCTGTCAATAAAAGCAGTTTTATCTGTTAGGAAGAAACCAGGTATTGAGAATCCTAGTGCAAAAGGAAAACATTAAAGAGCTGCAAGGTTTGCGCAAAACTCTAACGATGATCTAGTGTAAATCTCTTCAGCTTTGCCATCGCCACCAAATTCCAGCAGCAGAGTTCCCAGACGTTTATTAAGATTTAAATATCTGAGCCTTGTTTCCATACTCCTCCGCTTTTTCCCTTTGCAAGCTCGTCTTTCACAGCAAGATCCCTTCTCCAGAGCCTGGTTGCACACTTGGGACTCCACATCGCCTCCACGGCCCTCATTGTGACCACCCCCCTCCTTTAACCCTCCCCAACATGACACACTCAGCACAAATGCAGGAGGGTGGCTGAACCACATGTAAGCGAGACCCAGGCGGCGTCTCAGGTTCCCGACGGCATTCATTCTTCCTGGAAAATCTGCGGCGGAAAAATGCACTTGCTGGATAAGTCAAGAGCATCCTCCGAAAGCAAAACTCAGCACTATCCCATATTAGAGGGCTAGGAAATCCAGTGCCTTTGTTAAATTGGAAAACTCCTTCACCAAAGGCCTAGTGTTACCACTGCAGCCTCAAGGGTGATTGACACTAATAACTAAGGCAGCCATCAACAAATCCCTTGGAACACAGACTTCTGAAGGAAGCACCAGTTAGTGAGGTCCAGACACCCCCTGCTCTCTAAATGATCCACTCCAGGAAAGGTTGAAGCGTGAAGGCTGGTTGATAACTGAAGGAAGCAGCAGATTTACAACCACACAAGTGTCTTAAACAGGTGGGATTTCAGCTGTGCATCCTGCAAACCAAGCCAAGAAACACATAAAAAAAAAAACCAAACAACCCACTGTGATGTGCAGATCACGCCCAGCCATCTTCCAGTGCCAAATCCCTGAGCACGAAGACTTGCCCCTAAGATAAATCATTTATCTGAGCCCTTAGTTTCATGTCAGGGGCTCCGCAGGAGTGACATTATATTTATGGAGCCCCTTGGGTGGGTGGGGGTGGACAGGGGTAGGTAGGTGTAGGGGCACAGAGATGGGGGGGGGGTTAAGAAATGAAGTACGAATGCAAGGTGAGCTTGGCCTGGCTCCAAGGAGAGGAAATAAGCTGCGGATGGAGAGGAGCAGCTCAGTAAAATGACAGGAGTGTAACACAGAGACAAATGGGAACATCTATAAATCGACAGGAGAAACACATTTTGGTTGGTGGGGGTCGCTGGGGGTGGGTATTGGCTGGTCTTCTCCCTGCAAGAAATTACATGTTTGGTTGAGTTGGATATGGTCTGGAAATGTTCCCGCTAGCGACAGATCTCAGCCACGTCGGGTTTCTCGAGGAGGGGGTAAAGCCCAACGCCAGGAGGATTTCTTCCAACAATGCTGCTTTAAACCCCACGCACCTGTTCATGGGGACGTCCTGCAGCCTCTGGGTGTTCCAATTGACAGACAGCAACGTCTCAAATTGTAGGCCGAGTTTGAAAAGTTTAAAATTAACCATTTAAAAATATCCAAACCACACAAACGCAACCTAATTAGAGGCAACACGGGATATAAATAACTCACGATACTTCGATGCAGCAAATATGTTTTCGTGTCAATTAAAAGCCAGATGTGGTAAACACTTGACAAAAATCGCGATAAGGTTAGTGATCTTCCACACAATGGGAAGCATAACGTTACGACAAACAATAAGCTGAGCTGTGGACACACAGTCCAGTAGGTGTTCACCACACCACCTCCATCTGGAAAAGAATCAGTGCAAGTGTAACAGGGACCAGACCGATTGGCAGAGGATGTCACAAGTTGGCCAATACGGGAAAAGGTCTCTCATCCATATACTGCACAGGGAAAGCACTGCTTCTAACAGGAAAACGCATGGGGGGCACTCCACCAGCACTCCTCATCTCTAGCTGGGTGCACATCCGTGGCCAGACAGCCGCGGCAGGCAAGGCCTAGGGTGGGTGGGGGCCTCTCTCAATTTTGTTTTGCACTGACAGCTCAGATGATTGCATGGGGATTACGGCATCATTAGAATGCAAATAGTTTTGAAGACGGTCTGCCTTTATGAGCATGACATACCACACAGTTGCATTTTGGGGCTAACGGGATTTTCGGTAATGATAAAAAAATTAATTGAACCCAGGAGCAATTGTGAAACAAAAGCCCATGCAAAAACAATTCTTTCGAGATGCTGCCACTGCACTGTCTCACCCACAAAACCCAAGCTAAATGAATTTGCAAAATGAAACCCCACAAAGGAAATACCTGGTGCAAAACTGCTTTTAATTTAAGAGCAGATGTAGTGGCGTCAGCAGACCACAGAGAAAGGAAACTGGAGACTGAGAAATCGTGCGCGCCGAGAAAAATCAACAAAAAAAAAAAAAAAACAATTTTAATCATTAAACTGAAAGGAGGTATAGATCACAGAGCATCAAATCATTTATATCACAGTACACATGATGTAAATGGGATATTTCATATGCTTGTTAAATAAATTATTCACACTCCATCACAAGCTGCCATCCATATCCACGCTCGTGTTCAGCCAACAGCAGGCAACAGAGCAAGGCGGGCCATCGTGTCCTCTACAATACAGAGGGATCTGAAGGCAGAAAGACAGCTGTTTATGGTAGCTACATCCCCTCATGGTCACATTTAAAGAAATGCATTTACCAGGCCTTTCTCCAAGCATCATGTTGGGCACCTGGCCCACCCTGCAGGTCCATGCCTCATGCATTGCATGGACTGCGAATTGCAGCACTCATTTCAGATGCCGGTCAAGTGGAAGAAGCTTCTTTTCTCTTGGTGTCTCTCCTGACCCCTCATCTGATCGGCAGCACCGACACCCGCAGGTAAAACCAGACTGGTGGCGTAGGCAGCACATTGACTTTCAAAGACACGCCATGACTGGCACAAAAAAAAAAAAAAAAAAAAATCCTCTGGGCGCAGTGGCCTCGGATTCGATTACAGAGCCAGTAACGTCTTTCGCATATTTATTTTGTCGCCGGGCCGAATGCAGGCCTGGGGGAAGGGCAGTCTGGCAGGAACAGAGGCTGAAGCGCAGCAGGCCCGACTGGTTGCGTTCTATAACAAGAGCGCTTGTAGTTCTTCTAATGGCTGGAATACTACTCTGCATGCCAGTTCTAAAGGGAGAGCAAATGATCAACACACACTGGACACCGCCCCTGCACCGCGTCACAATGGCAGTCACACATTCCACCAACCCCTCTGTCACGCCACTGCTCTGCGACAAGTTACAGCACCTTATTGGCAAATTTGATCAGGTACTTAATTCTTCATGTGACGAGTCAAAGGCACCACAAATGGAGATTATATTAGTAGGACTGTTAGCCCCGGTAGATGCGCGCCGCTTTCCTGGGACACAATTAGCTGCCAGCACCACGGTTATTAATTAGGGGAAGATTGGCTGCTAATGGCTGTCTGCACTGGCCTCCCCTCAATCACAGCTTGTCGCTATGGTGACCTGTAGCCCACTCGCCAGAACTGCAAGGAAGTGTGTCTAATAAGAGGGGGGTGGGACCATGCTGTTCTGGAACACTTACCTGGGAGGTACGTACGTACGCACGCACGCACACACACACACACCCACAGTGAGGACGTCAAGTCGGGGCTGAGTCTCCTCAATAACTTGCATCCAACATGCTGTAGTATTCAGTGTTCCTTGGAAGAAACGCACTCTTACCTCTGCATGCCCTCGCTGGGGAGACGTCAGTCAAACACAGTCAAGATTCACTGTTACCCTTAACAGCAAATTCACACTTACTGAAGTAAGTGCTTGCGCCACCATACATAAACAAACAAAAGCTTAACTGAGGGTGAAACCTGATGTCTGAGTTGGGATTTGTGTGCAGCTGTGTGTGTTTTTAATGGTCTGGATGTAATGATGTACACTACATTTGAACTAAATTTGAAGGCACACACACAAAAAAAATAATTTAGCAGTTCTAAACTTCATCTTCAGTCCCCCCCCCCCCAATAAATTAAAAAACAAAAAAAAAGACACAATTATACACAGACAGCCTATGGCAGAACATGGTACACACAGCCAATATCAACACATGGTAAGTGGGAGGGTGGGGTAATTGAAGGGGGGGGGGGGTTACAAAGCAAAATCCCCTGGGTGAGTGAGACTACGTCACAGCCCATGTGGTTTCAAACTGCTCCGACTGTTAGATCAACGGTACCAAGTGAAACAAAGGACTGGGGAGTGGCCGACAGCGGGGGTGGGGGGGACCATCAAACAAAAACGGATGTGTGATCAGATCAGGCTGTCTGGGTTTGGTCGGGGGAACCAGGCAGGAAAGCAGTAATGCCAGGAGCCAAACAACAGGCCAGAGCCACTCAGGGATGTGTGACAGGTTGCAGCCAGCAGCATGTGGTCAGACTGGCAGACAGGCTCCTCAAATGCCAGCCGCGTCACACCCTTTCCAAGTAGGGCTTTGCTGTCTGGAGCGGATCACACACACATTTGGTCTGTTTTGTGTGATCACGAAAACCTCGTCTGAATGCTTCTAAGTTCTGCTGACTGTCGAGACTGTCAGAAGCTACCAAAAAGGGTGACAGGGTGATACTTTGGGTAATATAAAATAAGGCAGCTAGAGTTCTATTTCTTCACATATATTTATTAATTTAGGTGACATCTTTCTACAAAATGACTTGCAATGTTACTTTTGTACACTACACTACCTATTTATACAAGTGGATAATTTTTATTATATTTTATTTAGGCTCACAAATCCTGATCATGGGTACTACATAAAGAAGTGGGATTTGAACCCAGGTCCACTGAGTACAGAGTTGCACCTCTAACCACTATGGGCATCTGCTGCCCTATATGTCGCAGTTAAAAAAAAAAAAACTATTTTCACTCAGTATCCATGTCACACTCTAAACACCTTTCTACCATTGGCCCCCTTCCCAGACTCAACAAGGTGCCTGGGAGAGCGATGGGTCACAAAAGCAGCACCGTGCTGGTGTGAATCAGCACAGCAGAGCCCTGGTCACAGCACCCCTGGAGAGAGAGAGGCCCAGTCACTGGGCGACCTGCAATTGCACTACACTGTGCTGAAGGCACTTCCGCTACATGGGGTGCGGTTTGGAAAAGGTCAGCGCCTTCCCAGAAGGGAGAAAATAAAAGGTTGCCTCAAGTCCCATGGTGCAGCTAGTCCTGTCAGGGTCCAAGGGCAGGACTGAAAGACTCCACGAGGTTAGCTTATCGCCATATATCTGAAAGACAGATCAGCCACATTGACACGTCACAGACTCACTCCACAGATGGTGGAATCCCATCTAGACACAGCCGACTCAGAAACCCTTTGCGAGTCGGTACTGTTACACACTACAGGAGCAAATGCTGACTGGTCCTCTCCTACCATTTGGCAGCCTGTCTGTGGAATTCACGAACTGCCCACCCCAGCAGACAGCCAACCTGGGTTTCCACGGATTCCATTAGGCCTAGTGCCACACATGCAGGTTTTTAACTGGCTTAGCTGGGAAACCCCTTAGTGTTTTTATTAGTTGATGCTTTTCTCCACAGCATCCTATACCGTGAAGCTACTACACACAAATATTTACCCATTCATGAAGCTGGAAAATTTTTACTGGGCAAACACAAGGTAAATACCTCCCTGAAGTGCACTAAAGCAGGAGGTAGGATTTCAACCTGGGTCCTTTGGTTGCACTGCGACAGCACCATAAATACGTTTGCTGGTACAGAGAGAACGCTTTTGTCACAGAGAGACGTCTATATCAGCACTATGCGGTCACGCGGTTCCGTTGTTGTCTTTACAAACACAGAGGCTGGCATTCTGGAGCACAACTCAGGGTGACAGCAGCAGCAACTGGGTGAAGGAAGGAGGCCTGGGGGGAAGCAGCAACAAAAAGAGAAGACAACGCCAATCGATATTGTTGGGGGGTTATAAATAAATAAAAGCAGATGCAGCTTGCGTATGTTCCCTGCTCTGTCTTTCATCTTCACATACAGGTTATGAAACACTCCTCAGTCTGTCAGTATGAGGCTCCATCTTTCCTTATGGGCGTTTTTACTGTGGTCTAACACGAGCAGGCCATTAACACTCATTTACAACAGCCAGTATGTTAGCATGCCAGTGCTAAATGATAATGCTAAATACTGCCGACGCTGCTACAATCAACATCCAATTCTGACGCGCATAACACATTGCATGTCAGACTAGTATACAGCTGTCGGCAAAGACACCTGCTAGTGTAAATGGAATGTAAATGTCACGCTAAAAGGGTGGGTGGCTGGTCTCTCCTGCTGTCCTCTTCATCAGGGAGCAAGAGCACCGCCACCTGTAACACAGTGCGAATGCAAGAGAGGGTCGAAGCCAGTAACACAGTCATGATACACACATTGGACCTGTGCCTACATCACAGTAGATGTTTGACACTTCAGTCTTTTCCCACTACAATAAATGACACACAAAATTTGGGGATTTATTATGTTTGGATTCATCACACTTCTCCAAAGTGACTTACAATGGTAGGTTTGTACTTACAATGATTTACCAGTTTATACAAGAGTCATTTTATGGTTTTTTTTTTTTGTTTTTTTTTACACTGTGGTAAGGGGTACTGCAGCAAGAGTAAGAGTTCAAACCCAAGTCAATCTACTGCTAGGTGATGGATCCAAACACTACACCACCTGTGTTAAGAACAAAGCTTTCAGTAGATCTTCACTGAAATGAGATACTGGAGGGGGGGGGGACCATCTGCATGTTGTGGGGAAAACCTGAAATTGGTAATAATCTCAGCTTAACACAAACTCTTGGTTTCAGCTTTGAGAGAAGAAATCTGCATAATTCCCAGATACTCCCCACAGAGTGTGCGGTGTATGTAAAGTGTAACCGATGATCACCGTGCACACCTGCAGGGTGGGCCAGGTGCCCAAAGCCTTTAATCCTCAGCAGCCCCGACAGCAAACACATCTGGCCTGGGTGCGGGCTGGCAGCAAATCCAGTGCCCTGCACAACACAACCTCCAATGCTCTCATCTGCCAGCAGGGCAGCACTGCTGCGCTGTTCACATTTTTGAGCTTTTGAAAAGATGTCCACACCTGCACATTTTTCTCATGGAGCTAATAAATGACTTATTTTCCAAAACTGTTCACACAATTAAAGTGCACTGTTACCAAGTAGCACAGCAGTTAATGATCCGTCAGCTTAGAGGAGGAAGAGCCAGGTTCGAATCTCTACTCTCACTGCAGTATCTGTGATCAAGGTACTAACCCTGAATTGATACAGTAAAAATTACCCAGCTGTGTAATTGGTTAAATCATTTTAAGTAGCTTAGTGCACACACCTGACATTGTAATTCACTTTGGACAGCTAAAGGATTAAACACAATGAATAATGTTATAATATGGTACAGAGGATTTTGCCTAAGCCTGTGAAAGATTTTTATTCAAGGTTCCAGCTGACCAGCTTTGTACACTGCAACGACACCCCGGTCACACGCACAAACCGTCGCTTTGCAGTGCAAACAGCCAGCAGGAGGGACAGTGGAGCTATGATCCATCACCATGTCAGGCCTTGTTCTACTTCCCATGGCTGTTTACTCTGTGGATCGTGGTTCACATGAACACACAGAAACAAACAAAACCCATGTGTGAGAGCCAGGGTGTGTGTGCAGGGGCACAGACCCCAGACACACACTTCCATCCCTGGACAGAAAGACAGGAACTCATTACAGCGACGCTCATTTGTCCAGCACAGGACGCCAGCTCTACCACAGCCTTATCCCTGGGGGCCCGTGTGGTGAAGGAGAGGGGGGAGGTGCCCTGAAAGGCTGCCGCAAGTGGGAGACCCCCATCCATTATTAAATCCTGCGGAATGAAGGCAGTAACACGGCTGTCTAGGCAGCACACGGCTACCAATAGGGAGCTTAACCATTTTTTCACAGCGTTTTCCCGTCTCCTCGTTCGCTTTTATCTCACCGCCATCCCCCACCCAACACAGCCCCAGCATCAGGCAGCCTCCCGCCATCTCTGGACCACATCACTCAGCTGTAGACACTCAGAGCTCGAGGAAATGCCTCCAAACACTCCCAGCTCTGCCTCACGGGGGAGAAGAAGGACAAATACCCGACTAGATTCCAGACTGAAGGCTCTCTCTCGTACGAATGCACAAACGTGCGCACAGAGACACACTCACACGCGCGCCATTTCCAACAACAATTCAAGCACACTGAATTTCAGCAGCCTTGTCTGCTGTAATATTTTCCGCTTCAAATAATCTTCCACAGAACAAACATTTGATAAGATGCAAGAAATGCATACAACACCTGACAAGGGCAGATAAGAGAAAAGGAAGATATTTAAACAGTCTCAATGAAAAAGCATAATTCGCTGCACCCTCAGGAACTATAACTTGTTATATTCTTTAGCAATAAATTCCTCAAAAATTACTTAAAATATTAGAATTAGATTAGATGGGTTAGGATACTAAGCTCCTTACAGTGATTTACCAATTTATACTTCTGGGTTACGTTTACTGTGCACACCCTGAATTAATACAGTAAAAGCTACCTTGAAGTATAAATGGGTAAATCACCTTGTTGTAGGAGCCAGGATCCTCCTACAACCTCCTAGGTGATGATGCCAACCTCTATGCCACCTGCTGCCCTGGGGTGACTGCAAGAAGCAACAGATTACTGTACACAAGAGGTAATTCCACTGCAAAAAATAAAATAAATTAAAAACTTTGGACATTGTCACACCACAAAACAGAGGTGACAAACTCCGCATGACGCCCCACCGTGTAATGTAAATGCAAGCGCATAATGCGGCTGTATTGAGCAAGCTTTTGCGGGGGAGATACTGACAACACTGGAAGTGTGCGCCGTTTGCGCAGGGAGTCCTGTGAGGTGAAGACATCACTGTGAAGCGGGACCGCCCCCTGCAGGGCCTGAGCAGCCCCGCCCACCACCATGAAGACTGTAATATCATTAGACAAACAGAAGTGTTGGCGACATTGAGTGATGAAGTGATACAAAATGCACACGGATACACACAAACACACACAGCCACGGGAAGAGTAACCGTGCACACAGAGACAAGAGCACTGGGGGAGGATGGCCACGTTATTGATTGTATCACAGACCGTGCTCGGACGCCAGTGGGGGAAGGAAGCAGATAAAGGCGGCTGCATCGGTGGGGCGACTGAGTAAAGAATGGAGTGTCTGGGCCCCGCGGGCAGTTAAAGACGTACCCCCCCGGGAGCTGAGAGCACACAAACTAGCCTTAAATGAGCCGCCATCGGTCACGGTGAATATTTCACAAAAGACCCCCCCCCAAACACACACACACACACACTCCACCCACGCAAACACACACTGGCAACAATGCATGGAAGGCTGATTGAAATTCAGATGGGGTGGGGGATGGGGGGGCTCAACAAGCAGAGGCACATAAACCACACACCTTAAATCACTTAGGCACTCTTTAATTAGAGGCCGTAATTGCTGAGTCGTTCATGGGGTTTGGATGATGGCTGACAAACAGCAGCACGGTCACAGGTCACTGCCACCGTTCACCACGCTCCTCATAAATAACAGAGCAATTTCTTATTTGGGGAAGAGGGGCTTTGAGATTTTCTCAGAGCTTGTTTATAATTAAGTATTATCACTCATCACTTATATGCTATTATTTACCATCATTATTGTTTATTCATTCTGCTGAGGCTTTTCTCCAAAGCAACAAATAGTCTTAAGCTTCTTAATCTACACACTTACTCACATTTATACAGCTGAGTAATTTTTACGGTATTAATTCAAGGGTACTACATGGAATGGGGGCGCCGACCCACAACCTTCGAATGTAAGCCAACAGATCTAACGCTACGTAAACTGCAATTTAAAACCCTGCAAGAAAATGCTGTATTTCAATCTGTAGGATGCTAAACCTGTTTTTTAAAAATTACTGTTGCCTGTCAACCAAGAACATGAGCGCAAGGAGGGGGGAGAAACTGCAGCAAAGATGTAAGACACAGATTTCAGCAGTTTTCCTGCTCTCTCATACTGATGAGCTAGTGCTCTGCTGTAAGGGCCATATAATCAATTTAGCAGAGACGCGACATGCACTGCTGACAATGCTGCCACGTTTCGCTGGATGCTGGGTGGAGCCCGTGCCATTTCCGTCCAGGTGAGCATCGAGGGGCTGTGGAAAGAGGACACCAAAATGCAAACAGAAGCTGACAGCATCCTTCACTGCTCCTGGACACCATCATCTAAAATGTGCCAGAGCAGCTTACTGTGAGGCGCCAGATAGCAGGCTGTGGGCAGAATAGCAATGGGTCAGTTGCAGCCGGGCACCAAAGCAAAGGGTCCTTTAGCTGAAGATATACAGTCTCCAGTTCTGGAGGCAATCTCTGCATTACATATATTAATATATTAAAACAGAATTGACCAGGAGTTGTTCAATTGGCACATAACACATGAAGGATCCATAGGTCAACTCCCATACGTGGACCCTGACTGACTACAGTGGATATAATCTATTATAATAACCAATAATCCATCACCGAGACTGAGCTCTAGGTGGCTCGTGGGGTAATGAACAGAGGAGCAAAGCATGACTTTCATATCTCAGACATTATTCCCCGTACAGTCTTCCTTCAAGAGGGATGTCAGCAGAATGCGCGCGCACACATGTACACACACACACACACACACACACACGAGAAGAAATGCTTCACAGAGCACTTTCTCCTTTCATGGAATGTGACAAAGTGATGGAAATTATGGAAATGTTGCATGAATTACAGTGGGCAGAAGACTGTCTGCTCCATCTATGAACACACAAGCGTTATCTCTTTTGCTCGAGAGGATTTCTGCCCCATTGGTCAGATCCAGGGACAAGGGACCCAATGGGCCAAATATCCCCTGTGGATTTTGTTAGCAGTCTCTCCTATTCAGATGGCCCAAACCTGGCCAGGGTGGGTGTGAGGTCCCAGCTTCCTAATGGCTTCCTACTTTATACACAACTATTTCCGCTAAGGAAACAATATGAATGGAAGCCAGGGCAACGTCTGGACACCAGCAAGCAACAGCAGAGAGAATGAGAGAGATCCTAGCAGAAATCCCTCAAGACCAAAATCAGCACCCCTAGAGTGACCGCCCAGGACCAGGACACAGCAGCTTCCCTACAGCAGGCATACATAACCTCCAAATATACAACATCAACAATGGCACACAGAAGGTGCAACAATAAGCTAAGCTTTATTACTACTATAACCACCACCACCCCTCCTTCATAATAATAATAATAACAATAACAACAACAACAACAACAGCTAATATCATATTTGTAAATTAAGCTACTTCAATTTTTAATACATCTATACAGCTGAGTAATTTAGTAAAATATTTATTTAGCACAGTAACTCAGGGTGTCGAATTTACTCCAACTGGATAAGATTTGCACTTCTATCCTTCAACTAAAAGTGACAGATCTAATCATCCTGAATATGACTGTCTCCATTTATAAATATTGACATCCAGTTAAAGGTGGTTTACAAGTGACCCTTTAATATAACAGTGCATTTGTTCAGGAGGAATGCATGGTAAAAACATTGCTGCATGGTACTATAGCAGCAGCTAGTGCAGGATTAAAAGCGACACCCTTCAGGTTCCAAGTCATTATCTTCAAGCGCTACGCTACTGGCTTTCTACTGCAACACCGACTGTTACAAACTTAGACTCTTATTCAGGAATTAGGAGGATGTTCTGCCAGGTTGTCTTGGATATGAGCAAAAAACTTGAACAATCTTAAAAAGGTGTGAATGAACAAAGAGGAGAGTGCTGTTCCCGGGGTGAGAGAGGGGAAGTTGAGAATTCTTTCTTCTCAACACACTGTGTAATAACCCCCTTCCAAAAAATACCTTTTTCCCCTAAAATTATCCAACAGCCACTTTCTATTTCTGACAGAAGAAGCTTGGTCTGTTCGCTCTGTCACTGCACAGAAATGGGAAACTGGATAATAATTTTAGAATAATAATAATTATGACATGACAGTAATAATTACAATAATTATGCCAATAGACTTCCAGTTTATAACAGCCCCTCCTGATTTGTTGTCCTCTAATTGATTTATGTTCTGTTTAATTCACTATTAAAATCACGTGTTTTTATGTGCACTGCTTTATTTAGGAAAACCGCAATGCAAACTTAACATGTGGGATCAGAATTTTGGAGGAAGTGGAGTCAGTTACGGTATCTCACATTGGAGGACTTTATATTGCCATCAGTGACTTTTTGGTACTCGGAATACACAACATACTTTATTTCAGAATAGATTATTAACAGTGGCACAGCAGGCAGTTCCAGTGTCCCAAACCTGTGTGCCTGTAGGTTTTAATCAGGCACAGTCTGCATGGTGTTTTCAATGTCTTCATGTTCACGTGGGTTTCCACCCACAGTCCAATCATATTTGTTTCAGGTAAACTGGTGGCTCAAAAAAAAAAAAAAAAGAGCCTGTATTTTATTGCAAATGTGTAAGTATGTTACATTGCTGTTTAGATATACATTGGCTGCAGTGTTGTTTATTCGTGTATCTAGAATCTTAAGACTCTTGTGACAAAGGTCAGGTAATATTAATAAAAAACACCATGAATAAAGATTATGCATCATTTAGAAAGGACAGGGCTCCATGTCCTCAGCTCCACAGTCCTGCTCTATGGCTCCGAGAAGAAGGCCAGACGAAGAGGCTCCTTGCAAATTAATTACCACCGTTGGCAGCATAAGCCCCTGTTGCTGAAGTTGAAGGCTGTGTACGAATGTGAGACATCACCCCAGGGAGCACTTGAACCCCTGACCCTGGTTCCAACCCCCACGTGTTTCTTTCCAGCAAGGCATCTGCAGCACCGCCCTGCGGCCCTTGCTAACAGTTCCACTGGCTCTGAAAGGAAGCAAGCTCCATTACCGAGTCTACTGTCACTTCAATAACAAATAACCCCTGCCCCCTTTGCTTCGACAGCCCCCCATAAACCAGCGCCAATTGTTATCCCGGGCCACCGCAAACCACAGGAGGCATTTCACTAACGCCTTAAACCACAGGAAGTCTGACTGAAAGGTCCAACTCATCTGCCGAGTACAGTAGCAGAGGAGTCTCCATGGGAGAGTTTACATTTGTACCTGCAATGCTTTTCACCCTCTGCCCTGAGACACACATGCTCAGAATGAGTGTCAAACTTCTGCTGCATTGAGGTGCTTTCTCAAGCAGTAACTGCACAGGGCCCTGGACCTCCAGCACGCATCTTAAACACGCTGGCATGGACTGTGGCTGCAATCAAATACCTGGAGACTCTGCTTCGGTCTGACAGAGAGTCAGGGGCCCCAAAGGAGCAAGGATGTCTACGAGCATTTGCACATTAACACAGCAACACATAGTCCGGAAATATTCATGCTCTGCTTTGGAAGCATGACATTAATCATGTTCCTGGAAAAATACCCTGCCCCCCCCAAAATGCGAGTTCTACATACTGCATCTCAATATTCCTCTACGCTTTCTATATTCCATTTTGTCCATAGAGACAAACCATTAATTGAAATACACAAGACATCCTACTGACAGATAGCTTACTAAGAAGATGCATATTCGTGAACATCTTTTTTCTTTGCTTTTCTGTGTAAGAAAATGTATGCATATATTAGTCTGGTCCATTACCACTAACCACTTATCCAATGCAGGATTACATCTGTCCAGAACCTATTTTGGAAACATAGGGCCTGAAGCAGGGTGAACAGGGTGCCAGTTCATCATACGGTAACAGCACATACTCATTCACTCCCACACGGACTAAAGGTAATTTAGAGTCAGCGGTTTGTCTGGACTGTGGGAGGAAACCAGAGCATGCAGAAGAAATCCATAAGACCACAGAGAAAACATGCCAATTCCATTTAGTTTGAGCCAGATTCAAACCCATGCCCAAACCCACAGCCCAAGAGCTATTTAATGCTATGTGATAATGCACAAGTCAAATCCTGGTCCAAATTTTCATTAAAAAAAAAAAAATCTGACCACAGCAATCAAAATTTTTCCATCCAGTTTACTCATCAGACATTCAACTCCTTGCATCAAACTGCATAAAACACACACTAAAAAAAAAAAAAACAAAAGTATGATAGTAATGGAGAAGTCATTCTGGAGGGACAGTGCAGCAATGTCTGCTCTGGTCCTAACCATTTCTGGCACGAGTGTCTCCAACACAGCTCTAGAGCAGGGAGAAAACTTGCTAGTATATGACCCTGAGCAATGTAGATAGAGACCCTTGAGCAGTAAGTTGCAGGTGCATCCACTCACTGCATCCCAACCTACCCAGATACCCCAGTGATTATCCACAATGCTGCTGTGCAGCACCTCCCTTGGTATCCCGATCACATTTCATCCAGGTTCTCTCACTAAACCACACATACTCGTGGCTGATTACCATTCCATCAGGTGACTGCAGCTGACCTCACCCCCACTGGGATGCAGGGTGTTGTTTGGAGAGTGGTTCTCAGGGAGGTCATGCCATGGTAACAGCATGAATGTAAGCTCAGGTTCAGAGAGGCCATCAGACCAGCTCAGCCTGCTTCATGCATAGTCATTAAATCCAAGCTGGATGAATATCCCATGGAACAAAGTGGACACCCTTTAGTATGTGGTCAGATTCAAACAACCAGAGGTAAAGTCCAGGCTTCCCTGGGTACACTAACCATTATAATAGCAGATGATTCATTCAAGACCAAATTTCATGTAAATGGAACCTCTTCTATTTACAAGGAAAAGCAACCATTTTGTTAAGTAGAACTGATGACATAGATCCTTCTGAAACAACTACTGGTGCTTTTCATAACAAGTAACAATATATGACCATTAATGTCCATAATGAGGGTATGCAAACTGTGCTCATCAAAACAACAGCATAATGGGGCTTTCCTCTGTAACTCTGAAGGAAAGAATCACAGTGAACAGCGGTTCAGGTCACCTAGCGGGTAGCAGAGGGAAAGTGTTTGTGGCAGACAGACAGTGGGCTAACTGCTCAGCATCTCTCGTCCTCTGGACCCCTAGGTCAGAAGCCCTGTTGGTAACACAGCAGCAGAGCCTGTGGCTCCGGCGCACCCTACCCCCTCTCCTGGTCTACAGGATGCTGGGTGCCCGAGTCCCACAGCCTAGCACTGAGAAGATCCAGATCGCTTCCATTCATAAGAGGGGTCAAAGGTCATGGGTGAGGGGTCAGCGCTTCAGGAGTCTGCAATGGCTGCTTTCTATCACTCACTGCCAGGCAGTTTCCTGAGACAAGAAACTGTATCTCCTTGGGTTTGGGAGGGATAGTGACCTGCGTGCTTCCTGTGGCCTCACCCCTCATCCAGACCACTCGCAGCTGTGTTTCAACAGTATGGTAGAGGACTGCTGGAGGCTCCAGATCTCAGCCACAGGAAACTAAGGGTCAGAACACACACTGCACTGGGGAGTGATGGAAGAACTCGAGTCACCCAAAGATACACACAGCCAATTGGGGGGGGGGGGGGGTGAAGGAAAAGGGGGGGGGGAAAAAAAAAAAAAAAAAAAAAAGATTTGGTATCCAACCNGGGGGGGGGGGGGGGGGTTGAAGGAAAGGAGAGGGGGAGAAAAAAAAGAAAAAAAAAAACTCTTCTCAAAGCATGGGACCCTCTAAAAGATCAAAAATATTCATAAAGTTTATCAATTAAGAACATAAATGTTATATTTAGCAAAAGCTAATATTTCACTTTCCAAACCAAACAAATTATATGACCTCTCATGAATAAACATATAAAACAAAGCTGTTTCATGAAGGCCAAGGTAAGCAAGTATTTGCAAGAAAAATATGTCAAGACATTCAAATGTTTCTTTTTTATGGACTTTTTTAATGGATTTTTTTATGTTTTACATAGCAGCTGTGATGGAAGACGACCTCAAGAAGAGTTGAACTCCTGTATGAGTGACCACATACAGTAGAGGGGGATGAGTGACACTCCTAAACAGGACGTTCCAAGCCTTAACAGAAACGTCAAGGTCAAGATCAATCACTGGTAGAATATTGTTCAGGGCTGCCACCTTGCAGTCAGAAGGTCTGGGTTCAAATCCCCATGCTGTAGAGCTGTTGAGCAAGGTACCCTGAAGTGATACAGTAAAACCTTGCTGTAAATTTTTTTTTTTTTTTAAATAATCATAAAGCTGATTATCTAACATTGCAAGTCAAACGGGACAGAGGTTTCTGATAAATAATGGTTAATATCACAGGGTACACTGCGGAGAATAAACTAGGTGTTGGAGGGCTCCTTCCTTGCCTCCTCAGCGCTACAAAACGTAACACTCAGAGTGGTGGAAGTCGCCCCAGCAAAAGAACTGGAGTGGGATAATTCCAGGCAGAAAATCCAACAGTCTCACCCAGCCCTGCAGCATTAGGGACCAACTGTGAACGAGTGGAGTAAATACCTCTGGTTCTGCTACTGGAAAGAAAAAAAAAAAAGGATCTTGGATAAGTAAAACAGTGTTCAGTAAAGGCCATGCCATTTCATTTGCTGGCATAGACTTCCATTAGAACAGGCCAAAGAGAGCAACCAGTTACAACAGGGCTGCGTATTACAAAAGCAGTAATTGGTCACCTCCAAAGACATCTCTGACCTCTATTAATACAGAGAGGCAGAGCTGAGTGACTGGAGGAGAGGGCTGCTGAACCTGTTGAGGGATGCTGAAGAAAGCAAACTACCTGCCTCTCAGTAGCCTCCATTTTACTTAACACAAAGATGGACTCAAGAATGCGGTGAAGCAGTGCCTTCTCCATATTCATTTGCACTGAACATTAGCTTCAAGAAACAGATTACCAAGATGAAGACCTTTGAGTTTCAGCAGCACAGAAACATTTTTACTCAGTACCATGATTGCTGGTCTTCTCAATATTTATAAAATCATCATCTTTTCAAGAGAAAGTTTACCAAAATGTTGCACACATCTACACAAGAATAACACTTTCAAAAATCACAGCATGAATTCTTAAAAAACAAAATTTGTAGAAGAAAAGTTCTACTTGAAACCTTTGTGGTCCCTAACAGTCATTTTCCTCACAATTATGTTGCTGGAATTAAAATATCATGCAACAGAAACAATACTGTCACAAGTCTATGTCAAAGGAATTAAGCTTTCTGCATCTGCTTCTTCAGCAGGTGCATTTGAATAAAAAGAGCAAACACAGGACCAGTAAGTGATCTTTTTCAGAAATTAATTAACCGACTACACTGAAGCTTCCAAAACTAACACCAGCCACGCTGCAGGGCCTCAGGTGATTAGGAAATTAGTAATCTTTTTAATGAGCGCAAAAAAGTCAACGTGCCACAAAACCACTAAAAATAAACCTTCCTTTCTCTTTGAAAATAAATTAAGAACTTTATGGTTTAATTATATAATTAGTATATATCCCTGAAATGGCAGCAGTAGGTTGGATGACCAATATGGTGGAAGAAGTGGGATTAACTCCTCTTCAGTTCAAACAAACTATGTAGTCTAATTTTTTTGTCATCTTTAAAAGCTAACCAAATAAAGGTGATGTTTACAGTGTGTACAGATGTAGTAAAAAAAAATTACTTGTTAGAAACAATTTGCATTGGATAAGCAAATTTCAGGTGAAAATCAACTGAATTTCCCAGCTTTTCTTCCATTAAAGGACTCTTGCCAATTGCTTTGCTTTCACTCTCCTTTCCAATTTTTCCCCATACGAGTACTGCTTACTTGTACTCAAATTTTTGGCTAGTAATGTAGTTTGTGGATCATCAGAAAGGGTATGACTTTGAAGTGTAGAACTCAACTGCCACGTGCAAGGCAGGAAGGAACATGAGGGCTGGGGACCATTTGGGAAAGGAAGTAGGTCAAACTGCTCTCATATTGTTGAGATACAGTAGCGGGACAATAGTATATCAGCAGAAGTCTTATACACAAACTGGGTCAACAAGGACAAAAATGGGTTCAAATTACAGCCTGTCCCATCTGGAATGCAAGAACTCCCAAAATCTGTGCAGTCAAAAACCATTTATAGTGCTGTTTCAAACATATGGATGCATACACAAACATTTCCTTCATTTTCCAGGTCTGCTCTGCACACTAACTAAACCCAAGCACACAGCAGTCTATGGATGGAAGTAATCCAAGAAAGACTGAACAACAATCCAGGGGTCTGTGCTGTAGGTAGAGCATTCCAGAAGGTGTGGCATATTAAACTGAAGCAATTAATTAGGACTTTCATAAGGACAGCTCTTTTTTCATTTTAAAAAAAATACTTTGTTGAGGCTACTTGACAAGTATTGTGCTCAGTTTAAAGAGTCACGAAAGTGCACTCTCTTAAAATTCAGTATTTATACTTTAAACTGAAGGACTCAAAAACTGAAGGGACATTTCTGCATAAATAATTCCACAACTTAATATGACTTTAAGCAAATAGCAAGATGACAATGCAATAGAAGACGAAACCTCAACCCAACATTGCGGCCTCCTTTTCTTCTTGTTGAAGAAAAGCTTTGTTTACCAATGTATTATCTATACATTACATGAAAAGCCAAACCTAAACAACCAATCAAAGCTCATCCTGTCTGTGACCACAGTGTTTGGTTTCAGACACCATCATTCCAAAATTATGGACATGTACATTTTTAAATGGATGAGGACAGATAGTGTTTATCCAGGAAACCCTGGCCTCAGGGACGAGATGAGATTTTTGCTAAGGCCATATGTATGCAGGGTGGGAAATTAATTTCCCTCTTCACTATTAGACCTTTCTGCACCACTTGACAATCCGCACAAAACCTGGAGTTACCTTGAACCGGAGATACTCAAACCTCAATCTGGCAAACCTATAAATGGTAATCTCAGTAATCTAAATATTTGAACTGGACATGAAAGCACAATCTATTTAAAAAAAAAAAAAAAAAAGAGCTGAATGTTTTGATGATGTGTTACTGTAGGAAAAGAAAAACACAGGTACATATAGACACACATTTGCTTTCACAGGGCAAACTTTCCCACGTCCCGACCCTATTCTAACCCAAGTGCAGCATGTGCCAACCTTCCCAGTGGTCAGGGTTAGTAGGTACTGCTCAACACTCCCTGCAAGGCCCCAGGGTAAAAAGAACTGAGGCAGAAAGAAACCATTGCTAAATGCTCTTCACAGTTCTTCTGAGGGCAAAAGGGAAGTAGCTGCACACACATAAAATTCTTTTCAGTGGACAGATTCCTACGCAATGGTGGGAGGCAAAGCAAATGAAACCTCTTTGTTCTTCCCGGATTTGTCTATTCTCATACTCTCATTGTAGATGTGCCTCAATTCTCCAAATGCTCAGTAAAAATAAGTTTCTCAAACATTGTTTTGTGTGGTCACAGGGCAGTATTGACAAAAAATTACGGTATTATTTCACTATAATGATCAATAATCAAGAGGAGACATTGCATAGAATAAAAAGGTGGGTGTTCTTCAAAGACACTTCAGTCAACAAAGCTGGCTGCTTTTAGAAATTAGGATTACAAATCACTGTCATTAAACTGATAATTCAGTTTGGCAATTCTGAGTCCAACTCTCAAGATGCTGTCAGCGCAGTGACTGACACACACACACACACACACACACACTCCTCCAACATGGCAGTCCATCTCTGTTAAACACCGCCACTTATGGTGGTGGAGCTCTTGGCACAAAGTTACTGGAAAAGAAAATTACTTTTGCTTAGCAAAGTTCCAGCAAAGCACCAACATTTGTCATATCTCCTATTTACATAACACTGACGGCAACTAACTATAAGAAAAATACAGCCATATGCCACATCCGATGTATTTGCCGCAGCGCGACTCCGGTGGGGGACATGCTGACCCCCATTCTGCCACCTTGTCAAGGCACAGCCAACACTTGCTAATACTCGAGGAATAATTGCCATTCCCCACCAAGCCAGAGCAGTCAGCAGCCAGTTTCAAACAACCTTTGGTTTTTAATTGCCCAATGGCCTTCTAAACGCTCTCCATTCCGGCACTGCTGACAACGGCTGGTCCTGATGTCTTTTTAATGCTATTCCCAGGCAGCAACGTGAGTAAAGCTCAGTTTTTTTTTTTTTTTAACGCCTCAAGCCAGCAGAGAGCCCATCGTCCTAAACTCTTACTTCGAGCTTTTACTGGGACTTTGAACGAGCCCAAAGCAAGACTATTTTTAGCACACATCTGTTCACCTGAGCCCACTTGTGTCTTGAGGTCATCCGCTGACCTACAGGTCATCTAATTTACGAGGTCCCTTTGACAGAAAGCGTGGTTTTGCACCCCGCAATATTCCAACCACCCCATAGGATCACAGAGGACCACAGCTTTTTAGTTCAAAATTGTAGGACACAAGATGACCGCTGGGTCAGAAAGGAGAAAGACAGATTGTGTGGAAAAGGACAAAAGACAACAGAGAAGAAGAGGGGGAAAAAAAAAAAAAAAAAAAAAAAAAAAACACAAAGTGGTTCCAAAATATATAGAAACTTTTGGATGGCAAAGTGGATTACACAGCATAAGCCTTCCCTCACAGGTTAAAAAACAAAAAAACTACTCAGTAGTAAGACTAATGAATAAAACAGGTTCTGCTCATAAAAAAACATATGAAATCAGCATAGAGCAAAAGAGGGGACAGATTGTTGCTGATCCCCAACTCCAGCAAATCCCAGCATGGAGCTCCGCAGACCCGAGAGGCCAGCGAAAGGGCCAAGCAAAAGCATCTAGAGAACTCGGGACTGAAATCTGAGTGCTGACTTTCCACATGTGTCCAGCAGCCTGCTGGGCTGCCTTGCCTTTGGCACATTTCCCCTTCTCCTGTGTGTTCAGGAACCGGAGTTTGCCTAGTCGGTTTCCTGTACGTTCCTGGCCGTGAGTGACAGCCTGAAGAACAAGCAAATGCATCACGTGTGCATGCAGCCCTGAGGACTTTTGTTTTTTTAATGAATACTGCGTGTCAGGGAAAACAATCTCCATTTTGACAAGTGCTCAATAATGCTCACATTATTCATTATCGTAGCGGGAGCTAAACGGATAATCTAACCTCTGACAGTTCGGGTGTCGCTTTGTGTCGAGTATCAGTCAGTCATGATCCTCATTCGCATTCTCTCCAGTCTCCGTTCGGAAGTCTTTATTTGCACATTAGGTGATTACCACAGGATAAAATTCATCAGGAATTAATAAACCGACATCCACCGGCTCAAACTCTGACAGCTGCTGCATAGTCACCCCCTACAATGAAAAGAATCAGTGGCAGGTGAAATGATTTGTTTGCTCAGAGGACCCCTCCCGCCAACTCAACAAAGGCAGCTGGCAAACAGACCATAACGTAAAGAATTATCTATAATAAAATGATAATTACAACGCCTTTTATTGAATGAAGTTTCTCCCTAACCAAATAGAATTACTACGGTATGGGGTAGCTGCTGAGCTGTAATGGAAATTAAAAGCACCAGCCAAGATCCAGCAGGCTACACAGGAAGTGAGACCGTCATCTAATCTCCCCCATCAGTAACATCACTCATGTTTTTTCCTTTCTGCTCATTTATACACTACTAGTTTTCACATACTACAAATGAGGGTTAACCGAGGAAGTTTAATTACTCAACCTAACAAACCAATTGCTCCGCTACATGGGCAACTATCCTGCTGTAGCCAGCAGGGGGGCAATTCGGCGATTATGAGTGGACTCATCACATAAATCAATCATTAGTAAACAGTGTGACGGTAGTCAGCAGCGATCAAGGAAGGCCTCGGTGGTCAGCAAAGTATTGACACATTCATTGTCAGCAACACACTGCAAGGTAGAGTCAGCAAATGGAAACACGTGGTGGGCACATCCCTCCGACAAAAGGCTTCTTTCTTAACAGGTACTTAATTCATCGTCGTAAAGCATCATAACCCTTTTCGCAGATGACTTCAATGTATGTTTTCTCATAAATCAACATTCAAAACCTCTTGTTTGCGAGAAGCACACAGGGCCACTGTGCGCATAAGGAAATGCAGAACAAATCAAACCTCCAGAGAAGGAACCCTGGGAGCAGTTGGGTTCTGTTAGTAATGCACTGATCATTTGAGGAAACCAGAGATGACAGACAGCGGTTGGATCATTCATTGTGGTGTTCGGATCTTTACAGCAACCGGGAGATTTTACTGCATTGAACTAGCCATGGTGGTCAACTTCATGAGCATTGTCACCTACAACAAATCCAGCAATTATATTCTGAATACAGCAGAAAGGTGATAAGACATCGCATTAGATATTAGGTAGTTTAAGAGTGGAGAGTGTAAATGTAAACATACAGTCAGAAAACACAAAAATCATACAACCACACAAGATATCCCATAAAGCTTGCTGGCATGTTGGAAACCATGCATACCATCACCCACCCATCTTGGTCAGGGTCACATGGCCTGGAGCTTAAACGAGTACCATCATAAACAACACAAACAGGACCACCGTTACTTGTACCTAAATCTGACAGAAACAATTCTTTACTATAACTTTTAGCACTTCCTCTAAAAATGAAATTTTTAAACTTTTTTCTTTAAATATTGTAGGTACAAAAAATGCAGATGGTTCCAAATCAAAATTAAAGTAGTCAGAATTCCAAAAGTTATTTTCAATGAGTAAATTCTAGGCTGAGCTTCATGTGAATTTTAGGTGGGGCCTGGGTACAGAGAAGTTTTTTTTTTTTTTTTTTTATAAATGTGTTTCAAATAAACAAGCATTTTCAGAAGTGGACCCTGCAATTAGTAACTTGAGATGCAACGCTGCGCATGTAGATCACGCTGTAGCTCTCTGGAATCCTCCCCCCCTGAGGAACGCCCCCCCCCCCCCAAATCTCCTGGTTTTATTAGTTTCCAGACCGAGTCTGTCCATTCCACACCCTACCCCCATCCTTCCCTTTGTAATGCTCTCCAGCAAAGCCTGTGTGTGCGTGTGTTTTTTCCCTCCCACTGCCAACCCCTTTTCATGCCGTGGAGGGAGCTTCTACAGATCCCTGGTGTTGCTCCCCTCCACCCTGCCGAGGCTCCCTCTCCCTCTTGTCCTCCGCTCGGGGAAATCCAGTTTCAACCATCTCCGTGTTGCACTTGACACCCCACTGAGGACATCAGGCTTTCCAGCAGGAGAAGCATTTTGTATCAGGAAAATGAACCAAATATGCAGATGATTATAGAAAGTCTCTAACCTGCAGCAAGTGTCATACAACTGATCGCAAGGACACAGAGCACCACAGTCCGCTCTAGTCAAAGTCCGCTTGATATTATAGCTGACAAACTGTAAAAGTTCTGAGCGCAACACAAAATCCATACTAAAATTGTTAAACACAAATTACTTTGTATTACAATGTTTGCCACCAGCTTTCCTGGACTTAATGCTGCTTTGAGATAAATTTGTGCAATAATCAACCATATAATGATTAATACATGGCATTTTTTAAAAGTTAAACAGGCCACAAGAAGCAGCTAAGAGTAGCAGGTTTTTGGACTTATTACCATTACTACTATGTAAGCGTTTCTAGCAGTGTGTTGGCCAAACAATACTACATTGTATAAAGTATTCCCATTATCATCACACAGGACAGAATATGAAATTCACAATGATCTCACCTTAGAAAATAAACCATTTCAGGTTCAGCCTTATTACATATGTACACCAGTTGATGTCTTAATATTAAAAAAAACTCTTCCGCGGTGATAAATAAGTACATAATCCCACTGCTCAGTTAACTATCAATAACCTGCATTTGTACCACGTACTGTTCTGGAATGTCTCTTCTGCCTAAAACATCGAGCCATCACTATTTATCCAGTCTTTGTATTTAAAATAAAACATTTTTTCTTAAGAGTGTTCGCGGGCATCCAGCGCGCGCGCACCCGCTGCAAAGAACGGCCTCGCGTTCCGTTAAAGAAGCTGACGCAAAAGAAATAAAACCAATAAATGCCGAAATATTTGTAAGTGAATAAAGGCACCATATCTCAAATGTGCGGCAAAAGTGCAGTATGAGCGCAACAGATTCGCGCACTGGGAACAGAGCCGATCAGCTGTCCCCGAAAGCCCGGGGGCTCACGACCGCTCACGGCCGCGCGTGTCGCACCTTAACCGCTGTTACCACAAACTTTGCCGCTCCAGGCGCGCGCAGCGACCGTAAGCGGAGGAAGATGTTTGCGCGTGCGGAGGGGAAACGAGCAGCGGAAGCCCACCTGTGTGCGCGTGCCTGGCGCCCGCGGTCGACCGGAGGAGGGTGACGAAGGTGAGCAAGGTGAGGCAGGTGAGGGAGAGGAGCAGCCGGACCCCCCGCTCCGCCATCGCTCTGCGCTTTATTTACTTCTTGGTACAATAGTACGAATAAAAGAAAACAGAAAACTGGAACAATCCGAGTTTAGATCCCGGGTTGGAGCCGCCGGAGGTCCCCGGGCGGAGAGCGGTGACGGTGAGACGAACCCGCAGGAGGACACATGGAGATGGTAGGGCGAGGAGACAGAGGGAGCGGGCAGCTCGCGTGCACACAGCAGAAACGCAGCACTCGATCACACGCAAGGGCTCTGATGATCGTGGTCTTCACGCCGGGGGGTTGTGGGGTCGAAGGAGCCTCAAGTCAATCCATGGCCCGGGAGAAAATTGGCCACGCTGAGCACTGATTTGCCCTCGCTTTCAGCCACAGTCCGCAGGGGCAGAAGTAGGTCCGGAACGCCGGAGCGGCTCCGGGGACGAGGCGCGCTGAGGGAGGACTCGGGAACCTCAGCTTCTCCTGCTTCTGCTGCTCCTCCAGAACTGAAGTGCCGTGAAGCCAGAGCGGAGCGCCTGGAATCTGCTACGGACCCGTGGAAAACACGGAGCTGGTCATACGGAGCGGCAGGAGAGTGCAAAATCTTGGAATGGATTAATGCGGAATGGCACCGCTAAAAAAAGTGGGGGAATTCTGCGTGTGGAAGGGCATCGTACTTGTCCTATATTGAGGCTTTGTCATAGGAATCTTGCAAGAAAACCACACTGCCTGCCTTGTTTTGTAACAACAGTCTAAAACTTGGTCATGACATAAAAAATTGCTGGTTTCATCCTCAGAAAAGAAAGACGGAAAACCAAACCTGGAGGAACGCGTGAAAAATAAACAGTAAATGTGATGTTCTGAGACTCTGGGTTGTCATTAGATCTGTTTTGGACCAACTGGATGACACAAATCAGATGTTAGTTTGCCAAAAACTCCATGCATGATTTTCATCCCCAGATCAAACCTAACCGACTGACCTACCCTGATCAGGGGTGTTTATAGGGGTAGAAGAAAGCTGAGGGGTCCGACTTAGATTCCTAATTACACCCCAAGCATATAAGTAAAGAGAACAACATACATTCCATTTCATCGATAAATTTATCATTAGTCAATTAATAAGTTAAAATAAACTATTGTTCAGATAACACTTTTTACAACCTGTAGCAATTGACTAAGACCAATGATTTCCAATACTGCCTGTTCAAAATCTAATTCTGACCATTCTTCACCATACTACTTCAGTTTTTTTTCCTTTTTTAGGTTTTAGCCAGATAATTGAATCCATAAATCCATTAAGCAAATTATTTGGAGAGCTCTATGTCCAAAATCATTATCTGACTTCATCCTTTAAAAACAGATCCACATTTTACCATTCTCCAGTCAACAGTCCCCAATAGGTTGGCCTCAAGTTTTAAGATTTTTTTTTTTTTTTAATTGAGTACAAATGTTCCCTTGTTTTAGAAACACAATATTATATTTCTGCTGCACTAAAATAAACCAAAAATGATTTCATCCATTGTATTGCTAATAATGATAAAAAATAATAGATGCAGGCCTCTATATGGAACTGGTCTCCTGAAGTTGCAGATTTGAAACTTCAGCCACTTTATCTGTTTCTTCTTTCGTGATAGCATTTTTCATACCCTGATGAACATTTCTTCTATTAGAATGTTCCAGTTATCAGAAATGGAAAAACATCCAGGTATTATTGACTGTAAATGACAGGTCCCTTTTTAACATGGATTAGGTGAATATAAAACCAGTGGAAAAACAGTAATGTTATTTTGGTCTTCTCAACCCGTAGTATCTGCTCCAAATAACAGTGATCCTTCCTAAACCACAGGTTAAACAGCAGCAGCCTACCTTAAGTGGGCTGTAGAGAAGAGCGCCACCCACTGGAGCTTCTCATCGCACGTGCTTTTTTCCATCATAAATATGGATACTTCCATTATTGGCACCATCTAATTTATTTATAGGATAGATTTGTTGAACTATATGACTTCATATTTCTGAATACCAATTTTAAATCACATTTTACTCTTCAAATATTTGACATCAATAACTTTTTGGTAACTTTTTCAACTGGCACAAAAACATAAGACTTGTCTTCAGTATGTGTAGATTCCCATGTCAAACTGCAGTGTTGCATAAGTTGCAGACTTATGGAAACAAAATTTTATTAATTTTTCTAAATCAAAATCTGATAAATACTAATACTCAGTACAACTTTAGAATGCAGGTTAATGCAACCTATTAACATTTTATTCACTGTAACCCCTGCTCTTGACTAACAGTAGATTTAGGTTATTACCACTGAGTTGTAGTCCATTCTTGCTGCTGAGTTGGAGGCCCCTTAGCAGAGGAGGAGACAGAATTGAGCTGAAGTTCAATCCCTGAGGTCTGTTTCTTCCAGCCCGTCTTAGCAGCTGAGAGTGTCGATATCACATCAAGCATGTGGCACGTAATTGCATTCAAAGGACAAAGGATCTGATCCAGCAAATAAAAGGCTCGCAAGAACAAGACGCAAGTGTTTGGACATCGAACCGCATCCATGATTTGGATGTTTGCCAACCATCACCCGAACCAGCATGACCAGTGTCATTTCCAACACCGGTTTCTGGGGGAAACCGTTAGCCTTGTCGGCTGCATTTGTAGATTAAGTTATGTGTGTTAGCCTCCCTGGTTCCTTTCTCTCCACGACTGGGTTATAACACCATGTTACACTCCTGACAAAATGTCCATGGAGGTGGATGCTTCCTATGTGGTTGCAAGAGCTGTCCTCTCCCAGCGTGGTCCAGACCAGAAACTCCACCCTTGTTGCTACTTCTCCCAGACATTCTCCAAACTAAGCAGCATTACAGGGTAGGGGACCGTGAATAGCTGGCTTTCAAGTGGGTCCTGGAGGAGTGGCAGCATTGGCTCCAGCATAGCTCGGAGCCGTTCCTGGTTTGGACTGACTACCAGAACCTGCTAGCCATCCAGCAGGTAAAACTACTAAATCCCTGGCAGTCCACATAAACTGCTTGAAGAACAGAGCCTAATTTTCACTTAACTTACCATCCCGGCTTGAAGAACACAAAGCAGACATGCTCTTCTGTCCCCTGAGTCAGGGGTGTTGCCAGAATCCATCATTCTGGCCAGCCAGGTGGTGGCCTCACTTTGCCGCGGGATCGAGGACAAAATCAGAAGTGCATAGCAGCAGGATCATCTGCCACCAGATACCCTCTCACCGCCTTTAAGTTGCCAATGTCTGCCATTCTGAGCCATTGCAGTGGATTCACTCTCTTGCTTTCTCTGGCCACCCTGGCCTGAGGCGCACCCTGGTGATTCTCTGGAGGTGTTTTTGGCAGCCTACCGTGACCAGAGACGCCAGAGAATTCCTCAGGGCTTGTACCACCTGCGCCCAGGCCAAAGCCCCCAACACCCCATCAGCAGAAAATTTTCAACCCCTACCGGTGCCTCAACAGCCTTGGTCACATCGCGTCGACTTCATCAACGGCCTCCCAGACTCTCTAGGCAATAACACCCTTATGACAATAGTTAACCATTTCTCCAAAGCTGTGCATTTCGTGGCCTTGACCGGACTCCCATCAGCTCAAAAAACCACCAAGTTCATACTGGAGCATGTGGCGCATCTACATGGGTTTCCTCAGGACATTGTCTTGGACAGAGGGCCCTAATTCACCACCTGATTTTGGAAGGCCTTCTGCCACCTGATTGGCTCCACTGCCAGCCTGTCCTCTGGATACCATCCACAGACCAATAGCCAGGCAACATGGGCCAACCAGGAGCTGGGTAGGTTCCTAGGGTGTTTTGCTTCGACCCACAGTCAGTCCTTGCTGTGCCCTGAGCTCTTCCAGAACCTACACACCTCAGCTACCACAGGCCACTCCCCATTTGAGGTGTGCTACAGGTACCAGCTTCCACTCTTGACTCATTAAGAACATGACATCAAAGTGCCCGCAGCCCAACAGCTGGTCTGTTGGTGCTGCGCACCTAGGAGAGGGCTCGGCGCACCATCCAGCAGGTCAACGCCCAGTACCGACAGCAACATCAACTCCAGCACTGTCTGAGACACTTGTTCCATCCAAGTGACAAAGTTTGACTGTCCACACAACACCCCCAACCTAGCAACAGACTCTTCCAAGTTCACTCCCAAATTCATCAGACCTTACCGCACCACCCATCAAATCAACCCTGTCACCAACTGGCTTCAGTTGCATCCATCACTGTGGTTCCATCACACGTGATTCACCTGGTCTTTTCACATTTCCCTCCTCTAACCATTCATCACCAGCCCTTTGTGGTCTCCAAACCCAGCTCCCCCTCCTCCTTGGATCATCGATGGCAACTCTGCCTGCACCGTTCAGCAGATCCTGGAGTACCGGCAGCAGGGCTGAGGTGTTCAATACCTGGTCGACTGCAAGGGTTATGGCCCTGAGGAATGCTTCTGGATCCCATCCCATTTCATTTTGGACCCTGAATTGGTGAGGGATTTCCAACAGCTCCGGGCTTACCACCCTGGGTCGTCTGGAGTCGGCCCTATGGGGGGGGGGTACTGTCACATCACCCACATGAGTGAAAGGGCAAAGGATGCGATCCAGGAAATAAAAGGCTCAAGAGAACAACGTGCAAGTGTTCAGAAATCCATGACTTGAATTTTTACCAACCATCGCCTCAACCAACCTACTTGTCAGTACTGTGACTTACTGCAGGTTTTCTTACTCTTGCGTGTCGTGATTATCTTTGTGAAAAGTGTGATTTTCAACGTCGGTTTCTGGTGGAAACCATTAGCCTTGTTGGCTGCGTTTGTAGATTAAACTGCGTTTGTTAGCCTCCCTGGGTGATTTCTCTCCACGACTGGGTTATAACACCACGTTACACTCCTGACAGTCGACTGTATCTCACAGGCCTAAGCAAAGCACATGGCAGTACAGTGTAAACTGAACCAAACTGCACTCTTTGTATGCTTATGCACATTTTGAACAACTGAAAAAATAACAATTGCTTTTGTGGTGGAAATTGTAAAAAACATGGATCAGAAAAGCAGCTCCCAACCACAGGACATTTTCTTATATACATTTAGTTTACTCCTTGAGATTTGTAAACAAAACCACCTTGTAGGATTTACTTATTTCTATAGTGGGGTAATTAAGTGCCAGGCTTAACCTGGGATTCTAAGCTAGCACCTTCCAGCTGCACAGCAAGATCTCAAATTTCTAAACCATCTAGTGCCTCAAGCTTATATATTTCATGAAACAGATCCAATGAATACATCCAATGTGGGTTATCTGAAGCTATCGCAAATTGATAAGCAAACATTTACAGCTACAGACAAAAAAATAAACTTTAGCTGTGTGGAGTAATTGTTTCAATTTATGTTTACGTGAGAATGTGGGAGAAAAGAGTAAGTGAAATACTTTACTATTCATTTGTCCTTATTTCTGCATTTCTGACTTGCACAAGTAAGACAGATCACCTGGTAAATGTGTAGCTAAACATTTAGCCAGAGTTTCAATTTCTAAATGCTTTTCAGTAATTCATACAGACGCACTTTACTGTTCTCTGAAAAGACGCTAATGACCACGGTAATGAGGACGTTCATAGCCCACAATGTGAGATGCACTGCAAAGTCTGAGGAATAAAAGCAAGCCCAGAATTAGCAGTGGGGATACATTATGCATATGTAATAAAAGCAGCCTTCCATCTGAACATCTGGCAATAAAATATTAGGCCTAAGTCCATAGTTATTCCTCACTGAACATAAATGTTGGATACTTTGAATAACTTAGAGAAAAGGCATTTCCATCTTATAATTACTCTTGGCTCGCTGCCTATGAGGGCCATATCAGCGACAGAGACTAATAATCTTTGAGTCAGCTCTTCAAACACTCTAAGAATATCCCAGTTGGCGTTCACATTGCTGGCCCAATGTATTAGTCATTCATTTAATGTCCCATCTCCTCGATGCAATGTAAGTAGCTGAATTTTGCATGAGGAGTAAATATTGGCTTTTGGTTTGCAGTCTGTGAACAAACAGCCAGCCATCTCATGGAGAATATCATAATACATTTCATAAGTGCTTCGCAGGTCTCCAGTCTACAGTCTCAGCAATGTTGTGCATTTTAAACTTTAAATATTGTGTTCATATGCTCTTAATAATACAGTGAATTTATTGAATCGCACTCTTGTCCACAGCTCCCTCTGTTTCCACTGAGATGCCAGTAACTTCAGCCAGTTTTGACTGGCACAGTGGACATTTGCAAGGTCTTATGCTTAAACAGAGGCGAGAGGCACAGTGGTTAAGAAACCAAGTTGAAAATCTAACAGCTAAATTCCTCAGAAAGGAACTGGTGTTAAAAATGCTCAGCGCTCTTGAAACGGATGCCCAACAATGCCGCCGTGACCTTGAGGAGCCCATCTCGCCACCAATAGGTTCATACAGGCAAACAGTCACTTTTAATGAATTGATTTCTGCTGGTTAGTACCTACTTAGAAATTAATCATTTGGCTACTGGGCATTTTGAACCGTCTCCTTTTGGAGGAACGATGCTCATTATGCTGAGCGGATGTCACGGCCGAGGTCCACGTTAGTCGACCTGTGCACCGATAAGCTGCTGCAGTAGCCGAACCGCAGGGAAATCCTAATGCACCAGTCCTGCTAGTCTGATCACTGCCTTCTGCCTTTGAGTGTAGACACAATGGAACTGTTAAAGCAAGAAGAAAATCTTCACGGCACAGGTTATTAAATTATAATTTAATTAATTTTGCCTTTCAATAGCAAGAGCTAATTATCAGCGAGGCTGAAAAGCTGGACATAAAGGCCTTGGGGGGGTAGGGCCACGGCTGCAGAAATGTGGCTTTGTGCAGATCCGCCGTGTGCAGAAACTGGTTTGCCGCAGTGTTTCTGCTGCAGGAGAAGCGGCTCTGGGAAGCATATGGTGGACAGTGCAGGGAAAAATAGGTTTTATGTCACAGAAGAAAAGGATGGCAAGAGCCAAGTGCTGTGCACACATGCGCTCAGTAAATATGTCTACCTGAGCAGTTAACTCTACCTCAGGCAGTGTTCAGTATGGCTGTGCTGGACAGTGGTATTTTTTGCTCTCATTGCTACAGTGATGAAAAATAAACTGAGCTCTGTGCTAAATATATTGCTAAATATATACGGAGTAGATTTGTGAGGGGCTGGCATTCCATTTGGGGTGTATCTTGCTCCACACCCTGTGTTTCTGGTATAGGGTCAGGACTGCCATGACACTGCAATGAACACAAGATCATTGATGATAATGAATAAATGAATGAATGAATGGATGGATGGATGGATGAATAAAGTAAGCCTCATAATTCAGGAGGAATTTTCTTGAAATATTAATTGTAGCTTGGGAATTTCAAAGTCTCACTGAGATGCCATGAATGGTCCGCTACTGTGTTTTTTAGCAGAATAATGAACTGGTTCAATAAAATATTAACCAGCACAAATGAGCTAAATTTTAATCAGCATACGAGTACATTGATTTAGCCATGGAAGCAATAAAAACACCATCACTGCAAACATAAATGTGTTGTTTGGAATACGTGAAAAACGATTACACTGTAGAGTGTTGCAAATTCAGTATAAAATGGTGCTCGTTGTGCCTCTGCTTGGAATTTCTTGTGTCCTTGCCTTTGCCGGATTTGGGATCAGAATAAAAAAAATCCCTCTGCCGTATTTCAGAAAGTAGCTTCCTCAAAAAAAGAGCTGTCTTCTCCCAAAAAATGAGATTACTCACCTCGAACAGAACCTGGCCAGCAGACGTGTAAAAACATCCACTGTACTGAGGGGAGGAGACATTGAAAAGCAACTAAACAAGGAGGCAGACTTCTTTTTGGGGAAAAAAAAACTGATTGATTCACATACATCTACATCAGGAAGTTTTATTTTCAAAGCCCCAAAAATGAAAATGAAAATATATGAAAAAACAGGGCTTTAAAAAGCTAAATGAAAGTCTGAATAAATCACAATTTTGTATGCTATCACATAAAAAGGCCTAAGCTCTTATAGCACAGAGGACTGCATTGGTGCAAGTTCAACACAAATGAGCTGTGAGGGAAGAAGTGGGGAATGCAGTCCAACGACCAACAATTGCTGCAAGAATACACTTCGGTGTACTAACAACACTTGATGGACTGTAATGGACACAGTTATATTTCTCATGGGCATTTTATCCTGTACCACTGGTGATGTGGCAGCAGTGTGGTTATATGCTGTGTATCCTCAGATGCCAATGCAGATATGTCAAATTGAAAGTGCCCAAATGGTGCTGAGTACCATGCTCTGGGGGAAATACAGAACCAGGTTAATTCTACTGTAGAGTGAAAAAACAGATTCACCTACTTCAGCTCAGGCTCCATTTGTCAAGTAATATGTCAGAAGTTCACCATGGCACATAAAAAATGTTATTAAAGATTGGGTCCTCACTTTACAAATGCAACTGGAAGTCTGATGTTAACCCGCGTTTTTTGTAAATCCAACTACTACATCATAATCAATAAAAGTATAACACTGGATAAATGATTCATAAATCAACAATGAACTAAACATTCATCGGAAGGCTTCCATTTATTTGTCGCATTTTTGTCAACCCCTCATCCTATGCAGGGTTACTGTTCAAGAGCCTTTCCTGCAAAAAACATACTGCACAAGGCAGGGCACACTGTGAGCAGGATGTTCATTATCTTTTATTAACTTGAAGCAGCATTAATATTAAGCCTAGAATTGTTGAAAGTAAAAAGTACCATCTGCAAAACCTCCTCTTTAATGCTGACAAATTTTTCACATAATGAGCACAGCCACATTTGTCAGTTTCGGGTTATTTTCATTTTCCATATGCAGTTGAAAAAAATATTATGCAGACATATCTCGATTTATTTGCCAGATATGTTTTGTAAAAGTTTTGGATATATCTATAATAAACAAAAATGCACTGTAACCATTTAATCATTTTGTTAACTTTGAGCAGCATCAAAATTAAAACAAACTTTAAATGACAGAATGTAAAAATGCATAGGTTCCCCAAAATCCTATTCCGTATTGATTGCTGAGCGATTTGTGCCATAAACACAGATTATGTTTCATACTGACCACCAACACACCTTAACACCAAACACTGTGGGAGTAAGATAAATTAACCGGATTCCGCACTCCACTGCAAACAAATTTTTGAAAGTAGACATGTCTAGAAAATACAATTCAAAATAAATACATGGAAAATGTTTGTATCTTTGAAAATCCCTGTTTCGCACATTCTTAACACGAGAACCCAGCTTACCCAGGGTGACAAATCAGACAGCAGCACTGTTGTAGTTGCTCAGGTGTATATGCAACAGAGTGTAAGCCTGAACATCATAAACTCTATAAATACATGCAAAAAACCTACATGCAAAAGTTAGAAATCTACTTAAATGTCTTTCACTTCCCTAACTTGATTTTCTTTAATCTATTATTATTCATCCCGAAATGACACCTGATTGCCTTGTTCTCACGCGGTGTACTCTTTGTCGGTGAGGACAGCTTAAACACTGAGTGGGAGGCAAAACACCATTTTCCCAGCTCCCATCTGAGGACTGAACACAGTCATTTTTAACTAAAACCGTGACGTCACTTGTGGTGTAGGAAATCACAAGAGAATCACATTGACCCATTGTGTCCTCAGGGAATAATGATATTTTTATTAAAAAATATATAATGTTTGTAAAGAAATTCCTTTCATATAAGTGCACAAGTAGTGATAGGAAAAACAGAAAAAAATGAAATAGCATATATTGCAAAGGGAAATGCCCCATGGGTGTGCAGTTGATAAGTTATAGTGCAGCTGCAATATAAACTAGTCTTTTCACTATGACACTCTGCATCAGGCTTACTGCAATACAGCAAAAAAAAAAAAAAAAAAAAATCACATGCATACAAATTTATGTGCCAAACCTGGTTCTTGTATTCAAGACATGAGGGAGTCATTTTTGCTCCTGTAAGAACCTCATATAGGCAAAATTAAACACATCTGGAATACTGCCACAGCTGGAACAAATGCCAGCATTTAGCTAAATAATTCCTGTTCTGCGGGTTCATAAAACACAACCTTATAAAAAAATACATCTTAAAAATATTGCTCTTATTTGTTTTATGCAGAATCCATGTTTTTTTCTTGTTTAAAAGTGTCTTGTAACACTTGAAGGTAGTATGAAAAAAACAATTCAATGGCTAATGGCTAATTTCTAAAAAATGTTGCATGTTACATGGAACACACAGTGTGCATGTGTAAAAATGGCACTGCAAATGTGCACATCACGCACGGTGGATAATGTCGAGGTTGCAGAAGTGTGCCTGGCACATATACTCCCATCAGGTTTCATTACTGGATCGTTGATGGAATCTCGCCCGGTGAAAGCCGAACACCGAGAGCTACAGAGAAACAGGCCCTCCAACTCTGTGAGGAGCCTGAAATTACCGCGAGCGAAACACACGGTCTGCAGACTGCATTTGATTCAGAAGTGAATTCCGCACGGGGAGAGACAGATGGAGGGCTGTGAAAGAGGGACTGTGAGTGGCCAGGCAGCTGGGGGGAGACAAGGCCTCCTCTGTTTCTGCGGAAAAGCCCACCCCAGCGGGTGGGGCCGATTCGGCAAAGGAGTGCTTCAAGCTGGCAGCCCTAAAGGCTTCCTTTGACAGTGTCTAAGCGCGTTTCAACACGTGTGCTGTCTGCCGCACGGAGATCCGGAGCCATCTGACAGGTCCTCCCGAGGACGAGCAGTGATCGCTGGTAGTAGTTATCTGAGCAGCACCTCATGGTCCAACAGATGTGGCCGGGAGATGGGTAGCCAGGTTGGAACAGGAGCAGCGGGATGTGGCTCACATTTTCCCAGCCTCTCCGTTTCTCACTGGTGACTACAGGATTAAACATATCGGAAGCCAAGCTTTGGGGATTACAGGGAACATGTCTGCATTAGAAAACACTGGGGGAATTTATATGATCGGCGTAAGCAGCAAAGCCTGAGACTTGAAGAAAGATTAAGAGGCGGGTGGATTATGCTGTCAATTGGTAGACCGATCTCTTCTTAGTGTCATGTCTTTTAATATGTTGGCTGACCTCTATCGATTGTCCAACACATTGTACCCACACACAACAGCATTGTAGACTAAGCGCTAGTATGAGAGCAGTGCCATTATTTATACATTTTGCTGACAATTTCCTCCAAAGCAGCTTAGAATGCTGGAGTTGTACAATAAATTACTTACCCATCTATACAACTGGGTATTGTTATTATGTCAGTAGAGGGCAACAACCATGCTGGACGGTGCTGCAGCACGAAGAAGAACTGGAACCCAAAAACCTTCGCTTTGGAAGGAGGCTGTGCTAACCACTAGGCTACTGGCTGCTCCAACAACCACCCATCTGCACAATATCAAGAGAACATCCAGGAAAGCAAGATGCTGTAGATGCCACCACCGCTTCACATGTGTTCTTCATAAAGTGGGTGATGATCACCCTTCTGGCAGAGTACAAGTTTCAGAAGAACCTGTCGTCATCTACACCCCAGAAGAACTTGGCCTAAATGGGACAGGTGATGCAAAATTGATCTCCGGGCCGCCACTTTGACAGCTTTATTGGTGCAAGCTGAGCTGACGTTAATGTCCATAATGTCAACTGCAATAAATTAATCAACTGACTCTTTTGTGTTCTGTGCATAAAAGGAAAAAAAGAGAACCATTTAAGTTAATACACGGAGGATTCCTTTTTAAATTACTTTTTAAGTTTGATGGTTTTTAGAAGGCTTCATATTTTGCATTTTTGGCAAACAGTAAATAATTCTGTAGAATTTAAAATTGTTCTTCATTAATTCTACTTCGGTATCATGAAATATAAAATACTAACTTTAGCACACAAGTATTCGGAACAACATGATTTATGACTCGAGAGATGCTGGATAAAAGCTGATAAAAGGCTTGTATATGTGGACATTTTTTTACCCATACTGACATGAGTGCAATTCAGGTCTCCAACTTTGTGGGTGCTTATTTTTTGTACCCAACATAATGAGCAGAAAACATCCTTCATTGTGATAAGTGAAGGCCATACCACAAACTGGAGAAGACTAAATTTCCCCCATAATTTGGGGTACAGGAAATCATTCTGGCACATTTCTGAGAGCCCATTCATGTGTTTGAAAGCAAAAGATTGTGAAACTAATTGTTTAACCACAATCGTCTCGAATTCACTCTTCCAAGATCCATTGAAGCATTTTCCAGGCGTTTGTCTCAGGACCCATTAAGTATACTTGGCATGTATCTGTTTCTTATCTGCCAGGAAGCGTGAAGCCTTTCCTATTATAAGGGTGACCTCGATGCTTTGGAGCCATAAACCTGCACGCACAGTTATGAAGGTGAATCAAAGTGTTTCCTCAAGGACTCACACACAGTGTGACATGTTTTAAAAACTACCTGCTTAGAAAATGCAAGCATGCCGACGCAATTTACCCAACAACTCAATATCAATGCAAATCTACACCATTCTTCCTTTATGCATTTTATTTCCTTGAGCTCTGGGGGACTGAAATGAGACAATTTTTTAGAAAGTATCCTCTGGGAACTGGTATTAAATTTTCATGCTGTAATTGTCCTGCAGCACAGCGAGACAGGGATGATGCCCGAGCTCCCCCAGCTCACTAAGTCACCCGCTGACCTCCCAAGAGGCCCCACAATACCTCTACTGAGTGTGAAGTGGTTTACTGGTGTTCCAGTGGAAAGGGAAACCTCACAGAGTGACCCCACCACCCCATAACTGTGGCGGAGTAAACCTACAGCCCTATAGTTGGCACTCTACATGTACAGACATGGGCTTAGTCTGAAATCCAGCACACCTTCCATTCTGCTCCACCAACAGGGCTTGGAGGCTTTTGTTCCAGGTTTCATCAAGGGATCAGTTGCAGTAGATCATGCAAACAGATTTTTTTTTGTCTAAAATCTAGCAACTACACGCACTTCAGATCAAATAGGAAAGGCACAGCTGTGTTGCATATAGATGCTTAAGTATAAAGGCAACATATGTTTCCCTAAATGACGGTAATGTCTGATACCGTCTAGTGAGACAAGAGCATTGTTGAGTAATGGAGCTCAATGAAATGATGCTAAACAGGTCATTAAGAGTGTATTGCATAAATGGAGCTTGAAAACTATATATGTGCAAAATACTAGATGATAATAACAGATTAGTTATACCTTAACAATAGATTAGTTATACCTTTAATAATAGCAAACTCGGAACAAGGTGTATTTTACTGATGATCGGGAATATAAAATTACCGAAAAATTGTTTTGGATTTTTTTTTTAACATTTTTATAAAGATAGTAAATATGATTAACTAGTTAAATGATAAAGAAAAGAGTGGTATCACAGAACAGAATTCATGGAGGAATTACTGTATCAGGAACAATTACCAACGCACGCTGGAGGACGGCAAAAGGCTGCATATGACTTGTGCGAATGAAGGTGAGCGAACCCTTTTTTAACTGCAAAGATGTAATCCCGGGCTGCCGTCTCACATGCATCCGATCAGTGGCCAAGGGCATCAACAAAGCCATAAGTAACATCACCGAGGACACAAACTAGTCCCTAAGCAGACAGAGACAGAACATACAGCGTCATTGGTGGTCAGCAGCAGGCTGCCTCAGAAGTCTGTCTGAGCTCATCTTGAAAAACCTGTGAGCGTTAAAATCCTCAGTGCATGGAGAGCCTTTGAATGCTGTCTATCCTTTGGTAGCAGCTCAGCATAGCAGCAGCGACGCCAACACGCACCCAGACAAAAAGCTGCCAAAGACAGGGAGCGGACTGATGCAGAGGCCGGGACAGCCTTGTTAAGAGACACGTCTCGCATATCCGCTCCTGAGGGGCCTGCGTGAAGGTGAAAACAACAACTTCATGCGGTGACATGCAGCTTTGTTGTAAAAACAGAAGCTTCTGGCTTAGTTTTGTGTTTTAAAGGCTATAGTGTAGTTATTGTTTGTACATGTATCCAACTCTATCTGTACCACTAGTAATTTACACTCGTCCATTAGAACCTCGGTTTTTACGTAAGTGAGCAATAACATACAGACTGAGCTGGGTGCCGCTGGGGAGCTGCTGTGCTTCCAAAAAGAGTCACCTGACATCCATCGTGGTACTGTGACAAAACAAAAGAAAGAGTGGATTTATATTGACTTATTTGACTTACTTATTTTTAAAAAAATCTACCAGTAAAGTATTCACACAAATTAATCATTCATAATCATAACTTGATACATCTTTAACCAGCGTTCACTATTTAACAGCCAACAATCCTTTCACCTCTTGGCTCTTCTCCCCACGCAAACCAAAGGCAGCTATACAAGCTCCATTCTCAGCCACTGCAATTAACAATTAAAATTAACTATTTTTTTGTTACGTATAACAGGAAAATAAAATTAACAACAACACTATACGAGGTTAGTAGAGTGGTCAAGTGGGTTGTGCTGAGCTGCTCAGGGATGGGTTTAAATCCGGTCTGTTTGGAATTTGCACACTGTATTTTCCCCATGTCTGCGTAGTTTTCAGGTTAATTGTTCACTATAAATTGCCCATAGTTTATGTCTCTATGAGCGACTGTATTTATGACTGCTGCGCAGCAGACTGGCATCCAGTGCAGGCTGACTCTTTCCAGCCTATTGTCCCATCCGGTGGCTCTGGACAGCCAGGCCTCCGACCAGGGAAAGCAACTGAAAACTAGCCAAAACGGGAATATTGTAAAAGGGTACAATATTTGGAGAGGAGGAACGCTTTCACCTATTTAAAATGCCCAATGGGGTGTTTTTTTCTGCTTAACAGAACCCTTTCTAAATGTATCCTGCTGGTGGTTTTTCTCACCACTATACTTGGTAAATAAGAACATCAAATGTGAAACTTGTCTGTTTTCACCACTTTCCAAATGGGTTCTTAATGACGGCATTTAAAGAACTCAAAAATCTGTCATTCCTTCTTTGCCACCTCATTATGGTGACCATACTGTCATCTATAATAACCAACAAACTTTCTGTAAAGAACTTGTTCACAGGCTCTATGTGTATTTTCTTATCCTAACAATATATCTGTTTATGTGTGTAGGGCAAGTACTGCCGAGGGGTTTATTTTGTTTGTTTTTTACAACTCAAAACCACAGAGCAAGTGCAAATCAGGCAAATGGTACAGATCTCCACAGGGATTTTATTCTTTATCCTATTGTGAAATGTAAGAAATCAATGCAGAAAAGCATTGAATTTATTTGGTTTAAATTCACAGTACAGCAGACGATCACATATCTTCATTTTGTTCTAAATTCAGCGTTACAGAAGTTACCAATAGGAATTATTTTATCTATCTATAATTTAATAAAAGGCAGCTATAACCTTTAGCTCTGTAAGCAGTGAGAAAAAGCAGTGTCTTTGAACGAACAAAGAACAAATGTTTACTTTCATTTGAAAGAGTCAGTTTTAGTTTCAGTGATTCCTTGCCAAATTAATGGCCTCTGCAATGTCACAGGGAGCAAAATTTATACTGTGGTTCATGGACTTAAGTAGCTTCATGAATAAGGCATGGCGCGATCCAACACAAACACCAAGTGACACATGACCAGGAAATCGCTTCCTGCACTAGGTCCCGTCAAAGGAGGTAGATGGCTGCTCACGTGGAATCTCAGAAGGCATTTAGCTTGAGCGGAGACACCATTTGCCTGGGCGGTTGCAACTTGGAAAGAGAACAACAAGAAAAGATACCCTCATCACATGTCAGCAAACACCTGTGCGGGAAACCCAGCCTCATACCTCATTCAGTTCTTATTCTAAATTTGGTGGTGGAACTGCGACCTGTTACCCATGACCCATATGATTCAGAATACAATTTTAATTTTGCGGGGGTAGAGCAATGGTAAAAGACTATTGCCACCTTATTTTGAGAAGGGTAATTTTTCACAATGCAAGTGAAAAAAAGTACCTTTTTCCTGAGTCCACCTTATTAATCAATAATGCACATCATTATTATTTCCATCAAGAACTAAGCCAATAGGTGCCGCATTGAGGAATGAGTCATTGTATGGAAGAGTACAGCAGATTGACCGGGAAGCCAAATCCATCATTTTGTGGTGAATGAAGGGAAAGATGGAAAAGAAAATCTTGGCTCTTGCCGGCAAGCCAGATTCCGCAATCTGTTGGGGCAGAACAGACTGAAACAATTATTCCCTTTTTTGCTTTCTGTCTGTCACGTCTCTGCCGTGTTAACAGCTATGGAGAAGAAAGGCTTGTTCCACTTAGCACGACAGTGAGGTTCTCAGCGGTTTCACGTCCTGCCAGAGCAGAGTTTGTTCACAGAGCAGTCGGTCTGACACAGAGCTCCTCACGCGCCATTGACAGTGCCTGTAATGCAGCCTATTTATTGCCCACATGTGTCCTTCCACCAGAGAAAGAGCAAGATCACGTGCTTCTACCTCATATCAGGAGCAGAGCCTCATTACAATGAGCCTGACGTACTGTGGAACTGCAGGATCTTTTGCTGGGTGGGGGTTCTATCGAAGACCATTGTGACATTCCTCCCCCTGTCAAACCCTTTGAGACCAGAAACATTGCTGTTCCTGCAAATGAGACACAAATGTACTTATATTTGTTTCAATTCTGTTTTCTTGAAAGGATTACCTTTGAAATTTTGCAATTTGCAACGAAAAAATTCAACACAAAATTCATAATATCATGAAAATATCTCAACTGTTTTGAAGGTCATCTTGTTTACTTCTTGTTCTTTCTTCTTCTCCATTTACTTGATTTATTCACTCACTTAAGGTTTTCTGTGGAGAGTTTATATAATGGCGAGAAAGATGAAAAGCATACAGCCAGTCTCCGTTATCCTCTATCAATAAGTCAGTATCGCAGGCATAAAGGCAACGCATGCTTTGTGAGCATTAAAATGTATTAGGCTAAAATGGGGCCTGAAAAGGACACATATAAATATATACACACACACGGCTTGTAAGTAGCACTGAAAAAGTGGAAGAGTAGTTATTACACCACCATGTCTCCCAAATGTTTTCCTTTAAAGGCTTATTGCGTGACAAGGCATTTGCTCTTTTAGATAGATGGTGTGCTCTCCGTCGTCATGGTAATGAGGCCATGTGCTCCGAAACACCATTCATAAAGAAGTAATCCCATTCCCCCTCAACCCTCCATCCTGCTCATCAAACATGCAGAAATTGGCAAAGGAGTCTGTAATGACAGAGGTAATACCTAAATCTTGTGTCTAAACTGCTGTAGGTCATGCAGAATATTGATTAGTTGGCCTGGTGAGAAGTCTTTTATGGTTTTCCCTTCAATGTTGTTTTTTTTTTCCTGCACTGATAGCACAATAAAAACATGTTAAAGCAGTCTCGGCGTGCAACAGAGCAATGAAAGCAGGCTGCTGCAGTCTCAGCGGACACTTCCAGAAGGAACTTCAGTCATAAATATGTTTATGCCCATGCCTGTAGCCAGAGCAGCCATTCAGAAGGGCACGCGGCGTGCTGGAACCTTAAAGCGGGGATAAAGAGACACAAAAAGGACTATTGACCCAGCAAATGTAAGGACTGTGGTAAGGCTGTAGTCCAACGGAGCAGCATAGCTGCTGGCTGCAAACCTCCAGCAGGGCGCCGCATATTGCAGGTGAATCACGGTCAATAGGCAGCACACACATCTTCCTGAATACACCTCCTGCGGATTGAGCAAAGGTCACGGTGACATTTACTGTCTGCCCCAGTCACTGGTCTGGGTGCTGTGGCCTTGCAGAGAACCCGACTAGAGAGAAGATGCAGCGCCAGTCTCAACAACCTAGGCCTTCAGTACAGTGGTGAGAAAGACTCAGGCAGGACGCATTTAATAAGGATGTCTGGTTCAGCAGGACTGCACCCGAACGGAGTAGGTGCTTTAAAAGGTGGACAGAGTTCCTGCTCTGCAAAGGACAGAAGATCTATGAAGACGTTTGAGTGTTCATGAAAGGAGATGTGTTTTTACAGCTACAGCCCAAAGAAGTCATCTTTGGGCTCTTTTTTTCCCCCATAAAGGTAGCGGAAAGCTCACCGAGCCATTTTCTGCGGCACGCTGTGCTCCTCTAAATACCTCTGCTTCCCCCTCAAGCAAATACATACATTGGCAGTTTTTCTGACGTACCACAGAACACGAAGCTGAAATCAGATCCGTGAAAGGTCCTTGACTTCAACTGTAGCAATTTCTGTAGTAAACTCACAACAAGGTTTTTTCAGTTGTGGGAAAAGTCGCTCAGTTGCAAATACAGTAACACCTCAGTTAGCACTACGTCAGAGGTCTTTATTTTAGCCCTTACAGTAAGTTATGATAATTTACAAAACTTTGAAAAAATCCCCCAAAATAACTTTCAATAGTTATGTTTTTCATAAATAAAATAGACTGTTTCCTGAGTTTGTGCGCTATTATGAAAGGTTTATCTATTTTGTATTATGCTGTACATGTGCGGCTTTTAAGCTCTATTTGTGCAGTATACTGTATTAATAACCTCTTATAGTGCTGCTTCATTAAGCTCCCTTTCTCAAGAACACATCTAGAACGCTAATCCAGGAATTACTGCAACGTTTAGTTTAAAACAAATTTCCAGTAATGCGTTTGAATTAGTCCTATTGTGCATTTCCTCTTCAAAATACAGATTATTTATTTCCTTTATCTTCATGCTATATTTCACAGAATTTTGTGTTCATTTTTCATCTGTCCAAAAGTCCAACTGCCACTACTATTACCTATTTCTATCACCTGTTTTAGGGCAAGAAGTTTTGACTTTTTTTCATATTTAGTTGACAGCAGCTCTCCGCCTGGCAGCACAACCACCTGCGACCCAAGCAGCGACAAAGCGCTCTTCAGAACAAAAGCAACAGCATATGATGAGGAACATCCATTTTCCTGGAATGGGTCTTCTGGAGTTTTGCATGGGGGAAAAACTGAAAAAGAGGGGCGAGAATCCCTGCTATCGACAGCCCCAGTGTGAAGTCACACGTCGGGGAGGCGCGTTTGTGGCAGGCTTGTTAGCACCACAGTGAGCTGCGACGCACACCCTCGACACTTCCGCCCCCGGGGCCGTCGCGGGAGGCTGAGCCGAGGAGGCCCCATCTGCGGATCGGCACGGTGGAGCAGCACAAATGGACAGATCTCAAAACGCGCCATAATGCAATTACAGAACGCCCATTTATATAGGTGTAAAAAGCTTTCATTTTGCATGAAATGGTGCAAATTACACCACAAAACCCTCTGAGACACCCTGTCGATTCTTATTACAGATGCTAGACTACTTTGCAGGGACCTTGACTCTCGTGTATTTAGATATTACTTTTGTGGGTGACCGCCTACCTAGATCTCCTAGATGGATGCTAATAGCGGACAGAAAAAACAATGAGTCTTTGGGTCTTTTTTCAGCACTATTAAGCACTGAATGGTAGCATTAAAATGACTAATTGTGATTGAATGCACACATTATTAGCATTGTTTGCAGTCATACACAATGAGGTAGAAACAAATAGCAGAGCAAGTGCCAGGATATACAGCAAGGCTAATATTTCAGCAGGAACAAGCAGACAAGTAGCATGATTCTATAAAACAAATTTCAGAGTCCTCAGAATGCCTTGTGTGTGTGGACTTGATTCTATTAGAGCTACAAACAATTAATCCATAACCCATTGCCCTTCCTGCCTCTTTTATGGCCTCTGCCCCTTGACTCTTCTCTTCATTGACCCTGTAGTTCTGACCTCAGCAAGTTCCATATTTTAACACATAATAATAACAGCAGGGTGTGTGTGTGTGTGTGTGTGTATTATATATATATTTTTTAATTTTTTTACATAAATAATAACAGTGGCATATAAGTAACTCAAAGTGCACAGGATGGTGTGAGAGGGGCTGACCTTAAATATTAGTGGAGTTAGCAAGGTTGACATTCCTTCTCCCCAAAGTGGTAGGAAGACCAACTGACCAGAGCAGTCAAACCACACTTACTGGTCTGACAGGGATTGGTGAAGAATAGCTGCATGCCACCAATAGTCCTATTCATTTTCCAGATTGAAACTGGGTGTTTCTCATGGATATGGGTTTAACAAGCATTGTTGCTTAACCAGGTCTTCTCATTTTTTGTTAGATCACTCTTCTTTAGCATATCAACACTCCCTTTGTCTAACATGGCTCAGCGTTTGCATTGATCTGATCATGACAAAACCATTCCAACCATAAACGTTTCAACTCCATCAATACTATCTTAGAATCAGTATATGCTATGTGTGCAAGCGATTGAAAAGCAAATAACATACATCATTTAGGTATTCAGTGAGCTTATAGAACCATGACGACCAAATGAAGTTCAGCTGTCATGATGGGGGGTCAGTTGTGGGATGGAAACTGGAGTAATAAAATGTTGTAAACACAGGCCATTAAAAGGGTCTCCATTGCGACATAGTTGAGGAGCATGTAAAAAAAAAATTGCATGTTTTAGTGTTGGATGACCTGGTTTTTTTGACTTATAAAATTTATTGAAGCACGGCTCCACGTTTGCAGAGAAATGCCAGAACACAGCATGAAGTCTTTGCTAAAACACAGAAACGAGTGAACAAATGTGTGAAGAAACAAACAAATAATAACAACAGCCTGCTTTGCTGGTAACACCTAACTGTGTCGATCCTCTGGTAGTCACTGGGGGATTCTGAGCATTTCTTTCAACTCAGCAATCTTATTTTCTCTTTTTTTCCCCTAAATAAAAACACAAATGAGTGAAAATACCACTTGTAAACAAGAAAATGTTCTCACCTTAGGAGGAAATCAGAGCTAAGGACCTGGGTGTGAGTATCCACTGCTGCTGTAGTACATAGCAAGGTACATACCCTGAACCGATACTGTAAAAATTACCTGGCTGTATTAATGGGTAAATCATTGTAAACAGTTTAGTATATAAACAGAACATTGCATGCTTCCTTAGAGAAAGATTCCAGCTAACAACAACACATAATAATAATAATAATAATAATAATAACAACAACAACAACAGTAGTCAGGTCTCCTGTATTTCTCCATGTCTGGTTTTTCCACTTTTTTAAATATTTTCTGTATTATATCTAATATCAATGCTTCATTTCCTGTTTCTCATTTAAGCGGTCATTTCTAATGAGTCCTTACTCCGTACTGGGTTTCCATTTAGTGGAATTTATTAGGTGGTGTGATTTTTTTTTTTTTTCTGCTGAAGGTTAATGCTGGATTTGATTTACTGACATACCTAGTTTAATTCACAGTCCTCGCATTTGTGATACAAGTTTTACTTTTTAATCTAAATTTGGAGCAATTTCAATTTTATTGAGCCTCTAAGCTTGATATGGTGCTGATTGAAGTATAAAGATATAGTTTATATGTGCACATTACTCTCTTATGTCCCTCAGCAGTTTATTATTAAGTGATTGAAACAATTTGTGAAAAAAAAACCCAACATAACTGAACAACTTAATTACATTTTTTCTACCCATAGTCAGAATAACCCTATTAGCTGGCCGGTTTCAGTACAATATACAGAAATAGCGGATGTGTATCTTACCTTGCAAACTGATGGTTCAAAACCAAACTCCTGCTGCAGTACTCTTGAGGAGATCACTTAGCCTAGACTGATACAGTAAGAATTACCCTGCTGCATAAATGGCTAAATCGTAGTAAGTAGCTTAGTGTACAAACCTACTATTCAAAAAATGATAGCCTATAATTGCAAGTTATCTTGGACAAAAGTGTCAGTAGGAAAAAAAAACTAAAAGGAAAAAAGTATTTAATCATGAACTGCAGAAGGTTTAAAGTGGATCGTTCTTCATTCACTTGTTCAGGAATTTACTTTGCATTCTGAACATAACCCTTTAATGAAAATCACTTCATATTCAGGGAACATATGGAATGATGTCAGAATGTGTCGCCGGGGCTATAGAATGTCATCTATTTCGACATGTATAATATATTGTGAACCACATACAGTGATGGTTCATGACTTGGGTCCTGCTGTAATGTGCCTCATTCATCTGGATGACCTGTTAGTGGAACTTAATTATGGCCATGGTGAAGGACGGTGGTGCCCCAGCGGTGAGTGGTTTACACAGTTAGGATTCCAGTCACGTTTGCTGTAACAGCAGAGAGGGTCAGCAGTCATGTGGTGACAAAGCGAAGACAAGTGCGTTGAAGATGCATCAAAGCAAGGTGTGGGATCTGTACAGCATATGGGGTCCTCCGCTGGGAGGGGGGGGGGGGGGGCAAATCCTGCCAAACNGGGGGGTTGGGAAGGGGGGGGGGGGCCGGGGGGGGGGGGGGGGGGGGGGGGCAAATCCTGCCAAACAGGTGTGTGGCCAGTGCACTGGAACAATTGGTTTTGGTACTCCAAGAAAACCAACTGGCTACGGACAGCAGCTGCTTGCCAGGGTTTCTCTCACACACCGGGGAGCTTCCTCCACACATCCCCAGGACCTCCCTGACATGAGAGGATAAGGCTGTGGATAGAGACACCTGGGGCCAAGTGTTCAAACTGGAAACCTGCTGGAACTGTCATGGGGGTCAGTGATGTTGACACTGTGTGACACAGAAACCCTGCAACTGATGTCATCAGTGATGTTACACCACAGAACAGAAAATTCAACCCGAATGTCCGTAGCGCCTCATTTCTCTGTGAAGTACCAGTCCCTGCAGTCACATGTGTCCCTGCAGAGCAGCTCAGCCCTTGGGTTGCTGAGTTTCACTGGAGAAGAAAAAAGATTGAAACAGGCGCGAGACCCAAAAGATCTTACCGATCACGACAAAAACTGTCTTCGCAGTAACGTCTTATGTGTTTCTGTTCCTTAACAGGACGGATACAGAAATCCTGCCCTAAAGGACGTTAGTAACACAGGTAATATTAGCTCTACAGCAGGTATCAAAAGCTAAATAACTCTGAAAAATTAGAGGAAACACGTATAATTTAAAGTTATGAATCAGGAAAAATAATATACTGTGTATGGAATTTCCTACTTTCAGTAAAGGATGTTTTATGACCTTTATATTTGACAGTTTGAAAAAAATGCAAATTATGTCCTTTGCTTTTATATAACTTCATACTGGCCTTCAGAGTACAAAAGCCTTTTTTATTTTCCTAACTTCAGCGAAATTTTCCTTTAAAAGTTAAACTCTCTTTCCATGACAACGCGCAGTTACAGCTCTGGATTATATCTGAGATGCGATTTATTATGATTTACTGTTCACATTTTTATTCACTGAAAAAGCAAAACATTTAAACGTGTGGCAGGGGCACGTTACAGATAAAGTTAAAACCGTGTTCATTTGCACTAGAAATTTCTGAAATTCAGTTAACTTTTAAGGGCTCATCCAGATTAACTTCTAAACCTCAAACAATAAGTATTCATCTGAATTAGAATATTGGGTTTTAGTTTAAAATACAGATTAAAGTTTATAGCCGAAGCAACTCAAGATAACAGGCCATCTAGAAAGGACTGCAGACGTGTTCCGTCTTTTGGGGTAATTACCTATTTTTTCACTTAAGTCCATTTGCTGATTGACCATGTCTGACAGCTAAAACAAGTAGTTCAAGGAGAACTAAGAGAAGAGCTGCTTTTTATCCATTGCACTTGACTATTTTATTCAATTTTCCCCATTTCCTGCAGATCGCTTTATTCTGAGCTTTGACTTTTATACCTTTTATCATTCCAGTATTCACTTCTCCTAAACTGCACCCTATCCATCATGTCCCCGGCAGCTTACCAAGTTGACTTCCAAATGACGCCTCGTGCAGGTAGACACTTTAAATTATTCTCGTTTTGAAACACACTCACGTAGATGACCTTTATATTATGCCTGATAGAAAGCTTTGGTTTGTATACGTAGGAGGCCATTTTGGTAGAGCCATTAACTTATCACCTATTACCCATTCGCTATCTTCCAGAAAAAAACACCTTCGGTTTAGACTAAGCTGCCCATGGCCTTGAACTCGGTCATTACTGACCCATTACTGTTTCTTAATGAAGCACCAGGAGACCCCATCGTCTCAATAATCAGCTAAATATACATTCATTATGAAACCGTCGCCTCCTGTTCCTTTGGTAACAGAGTCCTGTGGTGGTCTCCATTGTTGCTGGACAGCGTGCGCTTGCACCGGGGACCTGAGCTCCCCACATCTGGAGCAAACAAACACGCCACCTCTGAAAACAGCTGGAAGTGTGTACTGAACGTAAAATAAATTAGCAGTTTAAAAGCAGATTGTTACAACGTATACCCATCCGGTAGCTTTACTTGCTTTATCCTGGTCAGGGTGGCAGCGGTCCGGGGCCTATCCCTGAATCACTGGGAAATAGGCGATGAAACAAACCCTGGATAGGATGCGAGTTTTTTTTAAAATTCATTTAGCTGACACCTTTGTTCAAGGAGACTTACAATATATGGTTTATAGAGTATATTAAGCTACCTAGTTATTTACCCATCTTTACAGTTGGGCTATTTTTGCTGTATCATGTCACATCTATAGGTAGCTACAGGAGCAGAGTGTGTGCGGTGTGACAACATCAGCATCGATCCAACAAAGTGCTGCAATAACTGTGTGTACTGTAGATCTGTCAAATCGTTCAATGTGCTGTCTTGTATTCTGAGCCGTAAGGCAGAAAAGTGTCTGCTAAATGCACAAAAGTACATGTAAAGGTCGGGTCAGCACCTTGCTCAGAGGTACGACAACAGGAGGGAGGATTCGGACGTTGGTTCTTTGGGTGCATGGCTACAATAGTAACCGTTATGCCTCCTGCTGGTCTGGGTAGCCCCCACGTGCACCCTAGATTACATGCAAGTGTAACCAGACACCCAGTAGCACAATCCGAGGATCGGTGCGAAGCAGCACGAGGCATCTTCCCATTTCACTGTATCATTCACGCCTGACCAACTCGCGCACATCGTTCCTTTTTTTGTGCTGTTGAACATTATTTTCATAATGTGACTCCCCCATGTTATTTTATCCCTTAAATAATGGAATACCATGAAACGAGAAAGTTTTTTACTTTCCATTTTCTGCTAGCTGATTTATTTTGTTCATAAAGCCTCTGAATTCCCATAATGCCAGAGATGAAAAAGCCATTACGGTAAGCCCAGCGCACCCCCCCACCGGCCTGCTTTATTCCGAGTGACTGCTGGGAGGAGGCAGGATGGATCACTCTCATCAGCTGTTCATCAGTAGCACGTCCTCCTCTCTTGCCGCATTCAGGTTCAGCAGAGTTCAGCTAGGCCACACACCTGGACAGGTGTACAGGACACACGCACATTCCAGGATGAGCACCACACGTGGCATTGGAGAATTTTTGATTTTTTTCAAATCCATTTGTTTTTCTGTGTTCTGCACACTAATTAAAAATGCTCGACCACCTAGTACGACTTAGGTCAGATGCACGAAGAAAACAAGCCATTTATTCCTCTTTTGAAGGTCCTGAAGAACAACAACAAACGGTAGAGACTCATCCACAGTCAAATCCAGGTCATTATGTGCTAAAATAATTTCTCTTTCTAGTCCAACACCTGCTTCAAGGTTGCAGATGGAAAGCTTTGCAGATCAAGGTGCAGAAACAAACCACAAAGCCTGCATAATTAATATCCCCCCCAACTTCTGCGGGGAAAGCAGTTTGTTTATATTCCATCATAACTGATGCAGCATTTCAAAGAAATCACGTTAATCACTGGACCAAAGCATTGTGCTCAGTAGTTTGCTCCATCATGACAAGTCTGGGCCTGGTACTTACAACAATCTGTCTACAAAGAGGCTTTGTTACCTTACAACCCTTCACAAAGACTGTTCACATGGAATGTAGGGTAAATTTAAGGTTAGCAGGTGTTTTTCCTGTCATGATTTATGGAGAGCATTTAACACGTACTAAATTCCAGGTTGTTCCATTTCAGCTATACAAAATAAAGGTGGCAGGATGGCACAGCAGGCAGTCTGAGTGCCTCACTGCCTCGGGGCTGTGGGGGCAGCTCAGTCTGTGTGGCGTTTGCATGTTCTCCTCACGTTCATGTCGGTTGCCTACGGGCTGCTTGGATTTCCTCCCCCACTCCAAAGATGTGTGCTTCAGATGAATTGGGAACTCTAAATCGTCCTCAAAGAGTATATGCGTGAGTGAATCCGCGTGTGTGACTACCTTGCCCTATGCTTCCTGGCTAGGCTCAGGACCACCGTGACCCTTCACTGGAATGAATAAATAACCAATAAATTGCAATAAATAATAGAAGACAGTCTAATGATTAACAGGTCCTTGTGTGGTGTTATGGAGGTGGACGATTGTTGGTAAAAAGTGCTTCTCAGGGTGACTAAGCTGAATAACCCAGTGGCTAACACAGCTCGTGGTGATTGCTTCTTTTAGGGGATGTGAACCAATGCCCATGACGGACTGTAGCTTCCTCCTCATCCTGGCCTCTGCTACCAAGTCATTACCTTGTGGTCTGAGACTTTCAGTTACACTTTGTTTGCTGCTTTGACAACCAGCAAAGGTGTCTAGATTGGAGCTGAAACCTGCCGGAGAAGGCAGCAGGAGGCAGCTAAGTACAAATGGTCACGAATGAGCAAGTCTTTCAGGTCTACATCACCTTAATCTGACTGCTGTCTGTGCAGAGAGTCAGAGTCACACAGGCTGTCTCACAGCTCTTTATGAGCAATGAGGTTCTGCCCTGCTGCCCCAAAGCCCCTCAGTTTCCAAAAACAACATGTGCATGAATGACCATTCATGGTTTGCTGAACAGCATCACCCTGATACACCACCGTGTCACTTATTCCAGCCCCATGCTTTATGTGTGGGGAGGCTGAGGAAAAATCCACAGCCTGCTCTGTTATGGCTCTGTTATGTACATTATGAGCTGTGACCCAAATGTAAAGCGAAACAAATTAGGTTTTGTGAGCCGCCGGTAACCTGAGAGATTTGCCTCTGGGCCGAAGTGAGTCAGACACAGTTTGTTGCTGTTGTTGTTACTACAGCAAGACTCTGATTGGCCATGATGGACAACCGGGGCGGGGTCAAAGTGTTCTCCAGTCATCGTCTACTGTGTCGAACCTCAGGCCTTCCACGTGTTTCCCAGGTGGAGCGTCCCACCACCCTGTCGTTTCTACTTACCTAAAGAAAGGCCCCACAGCTGGATCGTGTTACTGGTGTGCCTGGGACAGTCTTGCCCCCGCGCGTTCGCCCTCCGTCAGGGTCTGAGTTCCGGTCCTGAGGAAACCGCAGTGGGAGCTTCAGAAAGTTCTTGACAGGCTCCCTTTAAACTATTTTTTGTTTACCCACATTGGCTGTCGCTCAAACGTTCAGCCCCAGGGGCCTCCGATTGCAGTGTTCCTGTTACACAGTGCACCAGGTCACGGTTATGGTTAACACTCCCCACGTGATCTCCAGCAGTGGCTTGCAGTGGTGTCCTTCACTCCTTGTCCGGTCCCACCGGAGATCTCTGGCTTCAGTCACTGGATACTGCAGGGGATTATGGGAGATAGAATGAAGATTAATAACAAATGCCGGTAATGTAATTATAGTGAGAATTGATAAGGACTTTGTGCTCTCAATTACAGGGAGAGAAGTTGTCCTTGCAGGTGGGGACCAGGCGCTGCTCCCCGTTGTTGGGTGGAGACCCCCCCCCCCCCAGGAGCTCGCTGATTGGGAACAGGTGGCTGCTTCATGGAGATGGATGTCCATGTGCACAACAGGCGATTAAACACGCAGCGGCAGACAAAGGGAGCCCAGCCTTTGGCTGATTTAAAGTGTGCACATCTTCCTCATCATAGTCATCATTGTAATCATTATTCGCTGCGGTAAGAATGCCGTGGAAAAGCTACCCACAGGTCTCATGCTCATAGCAAAGCGACTGGTCAACAAAAAGCAGGAATGGTGTTGACTAAACACAGGAGAATCTTGGAATTGTGCTCTACACCATAAAAATGAAAACCACAGAGACATTATTTGATCTGTGCATATTTTAATAAACATGCCCAGAAAACTGAATTTGTTTCCCTGTGTAAATGCAGCAACACTGCAGCAGTGTAACGCTGTGTTACACTGATACAGCATCTGCTTCTTCTACCTTCAGAAGCCATACAAGATGTCAGCTGTAAGTGCACACGATGCAGTTTTCCCCAGGATTAATAAAGTTCTCGTCCATCTGTTCATTTATTCAATCATAGCTCCTTCTCGTGCGGCCTTCTAACAGATAAAAACACATTTCCAGGTTTAGCTACAACAACAGAACCGTGTGCAACACACGTCCAACATTGCTGTTATTAGCCTCTTTCGTATTGCTCCGGAAGATTCTGTCGGAGCTGCAGCCTCCTGATCAGATGCAGAGACAAGCTGGACCCCCACTTCGGCAGCTGCATTGCATTCTGCTCAAACGAGGGCGCCGCGGTGAGCGGGCCAAACCCCGCAGGCCACAGGGCTGCTGTGAAGGCCCCGGTTCTCCTGGCCAACTCTGCTTTCAATCAGCCGTCTGGAACAGGGGCACGGGGGGGGGGGATACTGCCGGGGGGGAAAATCTCTCCACAGGCGGTGCGTACAAATAACAATCTGTTCCCCCAAAGAGCTCATTTCAATAAATAAATACATATGATTATGTGAGAACAGTAGGGAAATGTTTCTATTAGTTTTTTTCCCCCCATGTTTATCTCCACTGACCAGGGCAAATCATCATATTCCGTTGAAAAAGAGGAACACCGTGAAGAAGCTAATTTGCATATGGTTAGTCTTAATATGATTCAATAGAATAATTTCCAGTATTTTGTAAGGACACTTGCCTGCTGGTTATTAGTAATCATCCTTGGGCTTTTTATTGTGTTCTATTTCTGTCTGAGCATCAGTTTGTCACTGATGGATCCAGGATGATGTGACGTTATTTCTGTGCCAACAAGTAAAATCTGGAGCGATTGCTGTATTTCGCCATATTCCACGTGGGAAGGTGTCCATTGCAAATCACACTCTCTGTGCAGATGGTGGAGCCTTGAAGGGCTGTATGTGAGCATGAAGCTGAATGTGACCACCCGGTGTGTTATAACCAGGTGCTCATGCCCTGCACAAGGACATGTTCCAGGCCTGTCAACACACAGCCCACATTATAGCACAGCGCTATCAGCAGACGGAGTATCAAACTAAAACAGATTTGCAGCGAGCTTTAATCATGGAGCAGCCCATTACCCAGCGTGCTCTTGGGGTGTCGGGTGGTAATCGGGGGTCTCGGTGCTGATGGGAGGTGAGCGATGATGCTGAGGAGCTGGGCTGGGGGGGGGGGGGGGGGNAGGGGGGGGGGGGGGGGTGGGGGGGGGGGGGGGGGGGGGGGGGGGGGGGGGGGGGGGGGGGGGGGGGGGTGAGGGTGCAAAGGTCAAGAGTGACCACAGAGGTCTAAAGCTGCTGACCCTGTGTAAGCCCTGCATGCCTGCCCCCTGCCTCTTCATGTCACACGGAGCCTCGAAGTGTCCATCTGAGCTCTGGTCTAGAAGACGTCGGCGTTCGCTTCAGGCTCAGAGCTCCAGCGTGAAAAGCCCGTCACTTAATATAAGAGCAAACACGATCTGTTCTGCTGGAACATGGAACCAAGTTCAGGGGACGATGTGGCATTTCGCCGGACTGAGAAAGTCAAATTATACCCACTCCATGCATGTCAGAGCTTCCTGCCCCAGGGCACCATCTGTTACATCTTTCTCTAAAAACATCTTTAAAGAAACAGCCAAAGCTATCACTCTCGGCGAAGCGAGCCTTTTAGCACCTCCGATTTGAGAGGAGTTGTCAGAGGCCAGGCCGCCCACCCCCAACTGGCGAGGGGAAACACTGTCTAGACAGCAGTACACAATAGAATCAATCCTCTAGAGGTTATTCATCTCCCTTTACAGTGGTTTTTACATGGTTAGACCTGTATCAGCACAAGCCTACAGAGATGCAGATACCCCAAACTCCAGTCCTAGCTTACCGCACATGCCAAACACCGAACTAGCCACTTGCTGCAGCTGTTTTGAGGACTCGGAGCATCTCATAAAGCAGCCAGATGTCTACATGAAGGTGCAAATCACAGTGTCCGGTCTCATCTGCAGCACATGGCCAAATTGTGTCAGAGCAAAGTGTCGCCAAGAGAGAACAATCAGGGCCTAAACGGCGCAGGGATATTGCCGACAGCCGGGGATACGGGGTCTCTTCTCTGAGCTGGAGTGACTACTTTGGTGGTTGCCATGGTGATGACTGATTAGAACCCTTCCACACAAAAGGGGGGGGGGGGGGCATCGATGACGTCAGCGCCATATGTAAAGAGAAAAAGGCGTTTCAGCTGAAGATGGAGCGATTTCCACCGAAACCCACTGCTACGGGCCCACTGTGAGCATTGCTTCCTTGTGCTAAAATTCATAACATTATTAAAAAAAACAGCAACTCTGTAAATTTGTGTGAAAGGTACTATATGAATAAAATTGCTCTGATTATTATCACATGCCCAATTTTAAGATTAAAAAAAGTTACTTAAAATACCACATAACAGCCCTTTGTTTCACATTTGTTCAGGGCGTTAGAGTTTTTTACCGTAGAGGCTGATAAGACTTGACTCCTGTTCTTGAGATGGTGAGAAGATGCGTGAGGTGTCTCGTGTGTCCAGTGTCCATGTTCTCAGCTCCTAGCAAAATAAAGAAAGCCCTTCACATTTCCCAAGATGGCAGGGAAAAGGAAGGTCTCAGGTACAGAATGCACTTTAAAAAGTGTACAGACCAGAGTCAAGTGCTTATTTAAACATGGCCCCCTGGAAGCGTGTCACATGATGCCGGTGTGACTGAGGGGGGGGGGGGGGGGGT
>UFQX01000474.1:38103-98748 GCA_900497675.1 Arapaima gigas | reverse complement strand
GGGTGAGGGGGGGGGGGGGGGGGGGGGGGGGGGGGGGGGGGGGTTGCCTGCTATCCATCATGTGGACTTGACAACAGTCCATTGTGCTGGGGGTCAAAGCCCTCGTACCAAACTGTCCTCCGTCCATCACATTGCACTTCTCAGGCTCTGTTTGTTATACCTCCCTCCATCTGGAGGAAGAACTGCAGCTCTCTGGACACGACTTTGACAGCGATAACCTCTTTAGCTGGGTTATTCACTCGTTCCCAGCGTGGAAATGGAGGGAACCACTTTGCCTTTTTACACAAACCTGTTAATGGTGATCTTCCACAGCTGAAACAGGGCATCATCAAGGTGTATCATAGTTTGGTGAGACAGGTGAATTCTCTCATCATATGCCCAAAGCATTGAAATTATTTTGGATATAATTGTAGAGGATGTGCTTATTTGTTGTAGGTACATAATAAGGTATATTAAAGACTAAACCGGAAATAACAGATTGGTAACAGGAGCACAAACAACAGGAACAGATCATTTTTAATTTCCACGCGAAAACATCTACAACAGCAACAGCAAAGCAAACACACCAGGATATTTTCTTTCAAGTCAGTCCATGTAATCTGAGCACGTGGGTTAGATAAACTGCAATGTTTCCCTTAAGAGTGGTTGATCTGTGTTTTCCACAAAACAGCAAGATGGATCACCCTCTGCAAAGCACCGCCATCATTCATAATCACAACAAAGACTTTCTTCTGTTCCACTGGCTTTCGATTGCCACTACTATCCCGGTTTTCTCTACGAGCGCACAGGAGAGTGCTGGTCGAGGGCGGCTGCAGGTGAAGGTCGCAGCTGTCCGGGGCCCAGCAGATGAGGTCTCCATCTGCCTCCAGCACTCCCCCACTCAGCATCACCCACACTCAGGCACCTGGAGTGTGACAGGCAGCCATCAGGCTCCCCGATGTCCAGCCAAGGGTCTACGCCTGTTTCTTCTGCTGTTCGCCCTCCCACAGCACCTCTCTCCACCCCCTCAGTGGGCTTCCCCAGCAGGAATTGTATAAACCTCTCCGCAGGGGGTGCACATTGTTTGTACTGTTAGTGCACTTTACACCATTTACTGGATTTGGAAAACCTAAACTGTCAAGTATGTTTTTCTTTAAAACAAAACATTTCTGCTAATTGAGTGTCATTAAACTGGTGCTCACAGCCTTGGTCTTGAATAGAGCATTAAATGAAATATGTGGCAACCGAATAAGCAGCGCGAGTTTAACTCCAGTGGCAGGATAAGGGGGGCACGTGCCCCTGGTTTAACCAATACCTCTACTTTTACCTTATTAGGCCAAAGTATTTTAAACATTTAAGCTTAAAAGTTATGTTTTCGCTTAAGGCAATTATTAATCTTGGCATTGATCTATAAATTATTGCTGCCAAAAAAGTCTGTGTGTGTGTGTTTAAAGCTCGCTGCCTTTTTTGAAACGTGCTTGTTTGTTCTGAGTTGTACGCTGCTTTGATGAAAGGCATCTGCTGGATGAATAAATGCAAATGTAAATGTCCGTAATTAGGCAAAACTCATCTTAATAATCTGTTACATGGAAACAACATTGGTGTTTATAATAAATAAATTTTGATTAGAGAAACAAAGAAACCAAAAACTAAAGCATTGCAACTTTCGGGTGATTACGGAGCACAAGACTGAATAAAACCTGAAAATAAAATCGATAGCAAAATCAATAAAACGCGTTCAATGAAGAGCTGGCTGAGGATGGTTTCTAGCAATATCTACAGTACAGGTATCTCCCTCCTGGAAATCTCGCAAGGTTTGCAGGGTAAAATCCCTAATGTTGGAGATGCAATTACTATTACGAAGCGAATCGCTATTGTTACTCATAAGCGTTAAAATTCTGCCTCATATTTGGTTGTAACTCGATGAAATGCATAAAACAATTTCAACCGTATATGCAAACACTTGTAAGCGAAAGACTCGTATCTCGAGGGACACTTGTGCTATATTCTGCAGGAACTCTCGACGTACAGCGTAAGACTGTCAAACACAGAACGCTCACTGTTAAAGACGTTTAAACTTCCAGCGTACCAGCTGAATTTGCACAAACACGCTTGAGTTTTCTACGTAACACTAGCTTATAGGGATGCATCTGCAGAATGTGTGTCGACACTTGCGCTTTCTGAATTTATCAGCATTTTCGAGGGAACAAAACTCTAAACTGCGACAAATTGTTCGCTGATGATGACTTGTCGTTTGCGTCACTTTCCTGTTGGAATAAAATGCGTGATATGTAATGAGGCCGCAAAGCACCGCTAACGTTGCCTGTGGAAGAATGATTCTGCAATGCAGCCGGACCGTGAACAAGGGCATCAAAGGTGGGTGGAAAAGGTGCGTGTTTGCGGCTCGGCTGACACAGAACTTAGGGCTGATTATCAGTGTGTAGCCAGAGGACACGTCACTGAGCCCCCACTCGCTCGCTCACTTACAGTACACCGAATAGTGACTCGGGGACAATGTACGCGGCGAGCTGCTTAATTCGGGAAATTAACAGAGCCGATTAAATGGCTGTTGTCCCTTTGCAAAGGATCAGCAGAAAGAGGCTCATCAAAGTTAAAGCGCGGCACAATTCCCACACGCGCCGCGGTGAAAACCTCCCTGCGTCGAAAGAGCAAACCACCTGTGTGAGACGGAGAAGCTACAGGTGTGGACCCTAAAGCGTACAGCATTGAGCGATAAAAACAAACTCTCTTAGTGGGCCAGTGCCTGTTTGTTAATGTGTGGCGCTGGAATACGACTCCATCCTGAATGAGCACAGATACATTCCCAGCTGTATAAATGGATAAAAACTGTAAATTGCTTTGGATAAAAACATTCCCAGAGCAATGAAACAATAATAATTACAGCTGTTGTTTTATAATAATCAGAAGGTCATGGGATCAAATTGCCTCTCCTGCTGCAGTAGTCTTGAGAGAAGAACATGCGGTGGATTTCTTCACCACAACTTACCCACCCGCATAAATGGGGTAAATTGTTCTAAGTAGCTTAGTGTAAAAAACCAAACATTGTAAGCTGGTTTGGACAAAGGAGGCACATAAACAACTTAGTAATAATTTCCTGACACACACACACACACACAAGCTGTAACTAAACATCATTAGCTATATGGCTGGTGGTCACAAGGGATTTCTGTTGCTGTAACCTTGACTTCAATGCTCATTCCTGATTTGTTTCAATAACAAACATCACCACTTTGCTATTTTGCTCCACTTCGGGGAGATGGACTGAACCTGAGTGTCTTCATTCAGAGGTGCTCTGCAGGTAGAGCTGGAAATGCTGACAGAGAGCCTCCTCTAAATTCTGCCAGACGTCTGTGATTTGTGTGAGCAGAGCCTTGGCATCACCCTGGCCCCCTCCAACACACACACACGCACGTGCAGATAAGCTCCTTCCTTTTTCTGACGGCAGCAGTCTTGGATGCAACATTTCTCTCTGCTACGTTTGTCTCGAGAGGTGCGGCTCATTACGAGAGCAATGTGTTGGATGCGTTTTGATGGATCACCCCGGGATGCTCTCCTCCTGGCCTTCACGTTTTGTTCTATAATTGCTGGATTGCTGAGACTCTAAAGTGCTCTTACTTTCACACAATTTCCTTGCCGAGTTTCATCCCCACTACACACAGAGGTAGACTGAAGATAACAGGTGGATCCTGAGAGGTGATTATCTGTTTCAATGGAACCGAAGGCCCTTCCCACACATAAGACATAAGGGCGCCGGCGTCACACGCACCTCACACAACACTCCCGAATCCAAGTCACTTCCTGTCACTGATGGGGCAGCTCAGATTCTCCCCCAATGGCTAAGAAAAGCAGTCAAAGGGGAGAAGAGAAGCAGGCGGGCACCTTCACCCTCTTCAGCTCCTGCTTGTCGGCTGTAAAGCTGGTGGACTACACACAATGGCACAAACCACATTTATGTGTAAGACACTTTATAATAACCAAACTATAAAACCTGGTCATATATTCACAAGTGACTGCTTTAATTTATGCCCGCCATGGTGTCCGGGGGGGTGTATATATCATCCATTTTCTTTAACCGCTTGTCCAGTTCAGGATCGTGGTGGTTGAAAGCCTGTCCTGTAAGCATAGAGCATGAGGCAGGACCATCCTGGACAGAACATCAGTCCATCACAGGGGCTAAGGGGAACTTGGAGTCCCCAATTCAGCTGAAACACTTGTCTTTGGACTGTGGGCATATTGAGGAGACTGAGGTTGCTTTGAACCTACAGTCCAGGACCTAAGAGGCAATAACTATCCTCTGCGCTATTGTACTGCCCTATAGTAAACACATTTAAACGTATCAAGATTTAAATAAGACAAGGCAAACACATTTTTTATGTATTTGCTGAAGAAGGTTTAAAAGAGAGCGGCGGAGACTACAAGACACCCAGGCAAACGCTGGTCTTTGTTCATAGAAAAACATCTCCAATGCCGACAGAAAAGCTCGACTATAGTGCTGCGCAGCGTCGTTCTCCAGATCTCCTCCCAGCGGCGCTCACAATCTCAACAAGTTTCTGCCATAATGTACTCACCAGTTGCCTTTTCATTCCCTTTTCCCCCCATTCAATTAAAGCTCTCATCAGGGAGCATCCGCCTCCTTATCTCATCCCACCTGCTGCACTTGAACACTTCTCACAGCGTCCCCCCCAGAAGATGGATTTCACTACCCTCTCCTCTGCATCTTAATTACACGAGTCTTCACACCATTTACTCTGGGGCCTCAAATTCATTCTTATCTTTATCTTTTCTCATTTGTTTAATTTTCGGGGCCTCGCTGCTGCAGAGTAAGATGGCCGCTCTTCTGCGGGTCAACGCAACTCATTCACTTTAACTTGGCCTGCAAGTTTGTATTTATTCATGCAGCCGAAGCTCAAAGTGACTTACAGCGTTGGCTTTTTGTGTACTACGCTACTTACAGTGATTTACCCAGTTTTACAGCTAGATACAATTCAGGGTCAGTACCTTGATCAAGGGCACTGCAGTGGGAGCAGGGCTTTGAACCCCAGTTTTTGGTCTCTAAAGTGAGGACTGACCGTTATGCCACCTGTTGCACCCCCCCCCCCCCCCCCCCCCCCCCCCCCCCCCCCCCCCCCCCCCCCCCACCCCCCCCCCCCCCCCCCCNCCCCCCCCCCCCCCCCTTTTCCCCCCCCCCCCCCCCCCCGTGCAGCCTGTGTCGGAGCCAGACACTCATAGCACGAGCATCTATGATACGCGGGTCAATTTGTCGCAGAAGGAAGCTGTGTTTCATCACACACCAGGAAGGTGTAAAAAGAACAGGTAAGAGGCAGGTGACAGAAAGGTAAGATCAGGTAGATAAGAAAGGTCAGGTAAATAGAAGTAATAGGTAACAGGAAGGTAGCAGGAAGGTAAAAGGCAGGTAAGAGCAGGTAACAGGCTGGTAACATCCAGGTAACAGGGAAGCAAGAAACTATATAAGGTAAGATTTAGAACATTTTCTCTGATTCGTGACTGACTTCTGCCATTATGAACACAGCGGCTTTGGTTTCTCTCATTCCTACTACTTTGTACAGGATCACCGGTAACATTAATGACTCCACCTCCCACGGACCAAATTTATTACAGTATTTCCAATCAACCTGAACTGTTGCTTTTCAATAATTCACATTTTATTTTTGAAACGTTGCTTCTTAAAACCTTTCACAAAGACACATAGTTATCTTCTTATTCTCTCTACAATCACTTTCCACAATAAGCTTTAAATGTAAAATTATCTGACTGAAAAAAAATGATATTATGATAGTTAGGTGTTGCTTATGAACCATTAAAGCATTTATGTTCCAGTAAATATGCAGCACTGATGTCAGGGGCCAGGAGTTGAGCACAACACACCTTCATTAGTCTCGAGAAACCTGAACCGCCAACGGAATCGATAAAATACAGTTTTTAATTCCGCCTTGTAAACTGTTGCGCTGCATTCGAAAACCTTTGTTCCTCATACAGTATCTTATTATAAGCCTATTAATTGTTGTCAGCTCCCCCCTGAATGATGGAGCGCCTGCAGAGACTGGCGCCACAAACAAATTAACATTTTATCAAACAGCGGCGAACGCCGTCCCAGCGCCACCGTGTTAATTAAAATAATGCAGCCGTGTAAATGTCACGGCAGAGGGGGAAAATAATTTCAAACTTAGCCATTTGGCTCATTCCAGTGGTACAATTAGGCCCCTTACAGCATTTTAATTTGCCTGTTTTAGCCCTGTCAGGGATCGCGACCACGTCGTGTGATCGGACCCTTAAGACAATGCGCCCATTGCTGTGGGGCCAATTAGGGTGCCGGTCAGCTGTGATTTATGGGCCGGCACAGCGAAACGGCCACTGACCTCCTCCGCCGCTCTTCAAGTCAGGACATGCAGACAACGGGCTTCCTACCTCTCTGCCGCGACGGGAACCACGGGGATGAGCAGGATAACTGATGTTTCCGCAGCGGAAACCAAGGTTCACACAAGGAAGTAGGTAATGGGCACCATGGCACGCACAGGTCACACAGACATGGTCGCCACCTGCGCTCCAATGTTCCTCCTTAAACCGAATTCAAGTTGGCTCGAGGAAAGAGGGTGGCGGTAACCCCAGAAGAATGAGGCAATAAAGAAGGACGACAGCAGGCCAATAGGGGGCAACGATTCAGAGTTCATTTAGACTTGCGGCGGCGAGAGAGACGTTAAGAAAAAGGCGCAGCAGCGTTAGGGCTTCACACCTTAGCAGCTCTCAATACAGTGTTTCTGAGTCACTGCTCCTGTTTGAGTCACCAAAGGAGACCACTTTCCATATCAGTAAAGCGAGGAGAAGGACTCCTATCAGTCACTGATATGAAATGGCCCATCTGTTTGGACTTAAAGCAGCGTTTAGGACACTAAAAGCCGAATTAATATTTTCTGTCATCGGTAAAGTGCACAGGGCATTTATACAGCAGCGGTAAAAGCGGTATCATCTGGATTAATAAGCCTGTATGATGAGGCAGAGACAGTTCTGCAGTACATTTATTTACAGCGCAGACAGTGTGAGTGATCCACAACCTCCTGGTGCACAACCTGCATAGGAGAGATAGAGTTAAGAGCATTAGTGTGTAACCCTGGCTGGTCTGTGTGTGTGTGTGTGTGTGTGTGTGTGTGTGTGTTTAAACCATCCGTTGCTCTATTTAACGATAGCTAAATAAATTACCATAGGCTTTTCCAATGCAACAGGGCTACAAAAGTAAAACATCTGCAGCTATAACCTGTCACTCCTCACTTGTCGTCCTGGCCCTCCCTTCAACACCTACTCTCTTCATCAGTTATGCGGAATGTGCCTTTCCAAGCTAGATGTCCTGGGACTAACAAAAACACACCTACAGCAGACGATGGTGCAAGTTGGGCTGGAGGAGGCAGTTTCCCCAGTGTCTCTGCCGAGCCTTCCTTCCCGGTGAACCCTGACCCCTGTTCACAGGGTATCGCAGCCCTCTGCCAGGTGCAGAGAACGCGAAGCTATTTTTCACGTGGGATTTTACACCGAGCTGCTGTCCTTAGGCCGTCCTTCAGAGGGTTTGTGCGAGTGGAAGGAAGAGTAATTGTTTAAGCAAACCCATGGAAGCAGAGTGATCGATCCAGAGAGCCCATCTGTGGTTTTTAACAGGCTCAATAATTCATCAGCACAACCTCAACTCCGAAAGAATCTGGAAAATCGCGATCAAACGCAGAAAATGACAACACTTATTTTCGCCGGTTTCATTACGCCACTGTCAAGATGAGCATTAAGATAATGGAGAAGGAAACGGCTCTCAGATGCAGGATCCTAATTATGATTATTTCATAGTTGAGCTGCTGCTTTTATCCAAGGCAAACATACAATTTTATATAGTTGGACATCGTACTGGTGAGATTCTGCTTAAGTGCTTTTGTCAAGGGTACCAGAGGAGCCACTTATTTAGACTTCTGGCAGCCTTTTGGTTGAAGGCCTATGTCCTTAACCGCTATGCAGGTGTGATGAGATGAATCACACAGTATCTGGGGGCCAGAGTTCCTTCCAAAAGTCCTCTCTCCAAGCCAACTGTACTCTAAAAGGATTTGGGAGATTCGATATAAGTAATAAAATTCCACAAGAGGTTACTGTATGTGTGCATGGAAGATGAATGTAGAAATCTGTGCAGAACATGACCTTTTGATTTGATTGCTGCCAGAAGTAAGAGTTATCGATGTGCAAAAGGGACAGACATCAGCGAGGAAAAAGCTGCAGCTCTTCACCGTGTCGCCGCCTGGCCAATAACAACATACATGAGGCTGGAAAAAGGACGTCTGTTCGACGCTGCTTTGAGTTTGCTGGAGGAAGCCATATGCTAAACTACTCTATATTAAACAGGAGATGAGCTCAAGCAGGTTGCCTTTATTTACTACTTTGGGGATACCATTCATATTTTTTCCACCTTTCACCAGTTTTGCATGGTAAATGGTGACAGAAGTGTGATTAAATGGATCAGAAAAGGGCAGGTCTGCCAGAGAAGACCCACTGCAATTTGCGATAGACCCTGCGCAACATGGTGCTTAGGTCTCATGCTTATTTTACTGTCTAACTCTTTCCATCTTACACCATCTAGGATATATTCTTCTTTCTTGCTCCTTAGCAGAGAAGGGACTTGAACTGACATATGAAGACATTTACCTCCAGAACTTGGTGACATCCATTCCTTTAAAGCACGTACGATGGCAGTGTAAACCACAAGACCACACTCAATGCGTTTTTCCTGTGGCCCTCTCTCCCTAAATTGTGCCATCACAAATGACATGTCTATGGTCATCAAACTGCAAATGTATCCTAAAAAGTAAAGTACGGTGTGAAAGCATCTCGAAGGGTAAACCAGAAGGAGGGAAAGGGAGAGGAAATGAGGAAGAGAAAGGATGTAAACCCTCTATAACCCTCTAAGCTATGCAGGAGCTTCAGAACAAGCAAGAAGGACCTACAGTACATCAGCCCAGGACCACAGTGGTCAGCAGTTTGTTCTCAACAGGGTTTGCCCCTGTTTTACTACCCTGGATCAAGGTATTTATCTTGAACTAATACAGTTCAACTGACCGCACTGTATAAATGTATAAATAATTATAAGTATCGCAGTGTACAGACATATCATTATAAGATGCAGAGCAAAAATGCGGTTGCACCCGGCTGAGTGTTTGCTCAAAGCGGACTGTAGAAGAGCAGGTTGGTGCTAATTTAACAGTGTACAGAAAGATGCTACCAGAAATGTCTGTTCAAGCAGATAAACATCTGCCTTGTTGACTGTTAATGGCCCAACAGATTAACATCTTGCAGACAAGTGGTCATTCTAACGCCTTTTTGCACACAACAGGGAAACAGTTTTATACGCTGCGCAGTTACTGAGAATATAGACACAATTCGGGTTGTCAGCTACAATCCCATTCTTTCTAAATTTTTAATTTTACACTGTTCACTTTTGCAGATGGCTTGAAATTAATTCCAAAAGATGAACAGTATTACTAACACAAGTTCAATTATGTCTTGACTAATAAACCTTGAGCCAATTCATTTGCTTTATAACTAAAACTCTTTTGTTACGCTTTGCTTCAGAAACTTATTAAACAATGTGGCACCCAATGCCGAGAAATGGGACTAAATAGGGACGTTTCGGTGAACACCACCAATCCAAAGTGCTCTCTGCAGTTTGTTATTTTTCCTTCAGAGCTCCGCAAGAACTCTAACAGGCAGAGTGTACCAGACCATTGAGACACTGACTGAATGCTGATTTAGGTTTTATTCACAAAGCGGACAGAATGGCTTATAATTGGCACGATGGCAAAGTTCAGCAAGATCTACCCACCCTCCTCATATGTTTTCAGATGGTTTTCTTCTCTTTGTGGCTCATGTTATGGGAGCCTTTTATGCAAGTGTTGCTCCAATGACAGAATTCTTTTCCTGCTTTGTCATTTTTCAAAATCTCCCATTTTTTTCTAATTAATCTGCTCACCTGTTATTGCATCCAGACCCGTTCTCTTTTTCTGGCGCAAATAAACAGGTCCAACTACTTCTTCCCTCCGCACACTGGCCTGCATCTAGCCAGGGACACAGTCCTTTGAAAAAAATGAGAAACTTCTTTACTTCTTGACACTCCCCTTTGTACCCAGTGTATCATCAACTGCTGACCTGAGAGCTCGGCAGGTGGCATCTCTGTGGACACCTGAGTGTGTCCTATCAGCTACAGGTATGATGCAGAAAAGTGATAATAGCAAAGAGGTGTCTGCTAACACGGAGAACATGCTGTTTGCCATGTTGTGTTTACTTTTCTCTACCTTGGCTTTTCTAACACAGATTTAACTGGCTAACCCTGCTGTATTCCAGATCTGCCCTTAATCGTCTGCGGAAGGCTGTGTGCTCTCTCCTCTCTAATCTAATATTACTGTTAGGAAAGCCTTTAATGTTTTTAATTTTTTCCAGACCCTCACTGAGGGGCGACATGTGCTCCTCCATCAGAGCCTTCAGAAGAGAGCGAGAAACTGAAGATTCCCGGGGTGTTCAGCAGTGAAGCTCAAACACACAGAATGGGGCACCATTAAAACACAAATGATTGTCTATTTTCAGGGGTGTGGTGTGTTCTAACAATAGCTACGTGGTGAGCTGGTGGGGAAAGATGGTGTTGATCTCATGGAGTATTGGTTAGGAGAGGTTTTTCTTGGATTTGGTATTAGTTGGATGGGTTGTTAGCAGGGAAGGGTTTGGGCAGGGAACTGACTAGCTGAAGCATTGTTTGGGTTGAGTATCATTTGGGTGAGGTATTGGGCTGGGTAGGGTGTAGGCTGGGTGGGGTATTGGTTGGGCAGGTAGGGTATAGGCTGGGGTAGTGTGTAGGGGGTAAAGGAAAAAGATAACTGGCTTTGGCAGTTTGAGATGTGCACAAGAGCAACTTCCAAGAGCCATCATACACACAGGATGTAAACTGTGCTGATAAATATGTTCCTCCGAGTGAAAATAGACTGTTTGCAATGTTTCACAGCCAGGGACCCAGTGCTTCCACAACCCTGACCAGGATAAAAGCGGTTAATGATAATGGATGGATGGGTGAAAATGGAACGTGATGACGGTGCTAGTTGATCCTGTGGGTCTCCTATAAAAACACACGTGGTCCTTCCAGAGCTGAGATGTATTTCCTTTATGATGGACTCCATTCATCAAACCTGGTTTGTTTGCAAGTCCATTATTGCTGCTCACTGTGAGTGTTTTGTCCTTTGCGTGGTGGATTAGCGTAACTCTGGGGATTCTGGGTAGGGGGGGGGGGCTGCTGTGGACCTAGACTGCCCTCTGCGTGGCGGCGGATACATAAATAAATAGGGGAATAAATCAGCACAAGAGGGGGCCGACACCACAACTCTAATGACTGTATCTTTCATCTGAGAGCGGCTGTCAGGTTGTTATTCCCCCCCACCCAACCCCTGCCGCTGCCTGCCGTCACCCCCCCTCCCTCACCCCCCATAGTGGAGTAGTGTGTGGCTGACACCTTGGCGAGGAGTGCGGGGGAGAAGGGGGTGACGTGAGGACATAAAACGCGGAGGAGCCCAGCAGGGGGTCCCTGGGCTCGGCTGGCAGAAGGGGGGCACTGGGAAGACATCAGAGCTTCCCCTCCTCCGCCGTCGCCGCCTCCCGGGCATCATGAGTGTCACACAAGTTTGTGGAGCTGCAAAAACTTTGCGCCCAGTTTTCAGGGACGCAAAAGTAGTGAAATGTTTCGCAAGCACCTCCTGCGTCTTTTCTGATTAAACACTTTCCCTGGATGTGATGCTCACGACACGGCATCAGTCATGGGTTTAGGTGAGGAGTGTCTGTCAACGATGGCAGCAAATGGCTCATCAAGCTACATTTGTGCATTTTACTTCAGACAATGACCTCCCACCCGGCTTTTCAACGGAAAGGCTTCAACTTTCAGAGCGTTAGACAAACTCGAAATAGCAACACCCAGGCAAACTGAGCCAAACTGGCACAAGCACCTGACTAATACCTACATGTGGTAAATAATAAATAAATGATTATAAGAATTAAAAATGAATAGAGACAAATAAAGGACAAGGTATTTGCTAAGTGTTTCTAGGTGAACGTTGTCTGATCAGAGAGAAAAATGGATGCTATTTTCTGCGATCTGTGACTCCGCCTCCCTCATTTTCAGACTGAAAATCAATCATAAGTGAAGGTGGATCTGGGGGGGTCAGTCTTGGGTAAAAGAGATAACAGGGGCTTCGGTTGTGATTCCATCCACAGAGACGTGGACATCTTACCCAGCACACTTCTTCTGCCAGGGATCTTTGGTTTGGCCCGACAAACAGATACAGAACACAGAGACTGGGGATCCGGAGGATCAGGACTTAAACCAACACAGCCCCGGTCAGCTGTCGGCAGCGCTGCAGACAAACATGACTGAATGTCAAAGTAAATGCAGTTCGTGACTTAAACAGCCTTAAACCGGATCGCAGTATGCAAATCCACCCTGCCGGCTCGCCTGTGTACCGTTACGACACGCTCATTGGACACACGACAGACCCGGTGCCACTTTTTCCACACAAATGCAAATAATCTATCTCAAAAGTCATTTCACAACACAAAGGCCTGTTGCCTTTTAGAGCCAGGTAATTTGTGGCACCAAAAGGCTTCTTTGGCACCCTCTGTAGGGTGTGTGTGTGTGTGTGTGTGTACTAACAGGGGTCTAACCAGCAGCCAGAGTGAAACAATAATGCATATAAGAAGTGTGAACATAAGAGGTCCAGAAGATGGAGTCCGCACCACCATCTCTCAGCTAGTGGGACGCATCAACACGTTTCTGAACAAGACACCATCTGCCCTGTTGCTCTGCGCTCAGAGATCAACATCCTGACCCAAGACACCATTCATCTACGCACATTTATAAAGCAGGAGTCTGTTACTCAGAGTCAGCTGCCCTCATGACATTTTATAGTTCTTAGTAAAAAACTCCCTTCCAGTGTGAACAGGAGGGCTGGTAAATTACTCTGCTTTACTGGATGGTCTCGTTCCATATAAAGCATTTATGGAAGATCAGAGGTGAGGCTGCAGCGGGGCAGACTGACTAGTGCATTATACTGAAAGGCGGAGAACCAGAGAGTGTTAGAAAAGCATTACAAAAATCATTATGTGTACACACACACACACAGTTTTTCAAAATTGTTACAGAAGATGCCATTATAATTGATCCTCCCACCTAAGTAATAATCCACCAAGCAAAAATTAGACTGCATTTTCACATTTCTTACCTATTATCTACTCTGCCATTAATTTTGAGTAGAATTTCTAACAAAAAGATTTAAATAACAATGGACTAATGTGGCTAAACATCGCCCTCTACTGTACGGCTGAAAAATGAGGAACACAGGATGAACTGTTCCTGGTCAGAAGCAATCTGAAGAACAAAGCATCATTTATTGGGTTCAACTTGCCAAGTCATAAATTTTAAACTAAGTATTTGCATGTCTGCACTGTTGCAACAAACTACTCTTTGAGCTCCAGGTTCAATTTGGGGTTGAGGCAACAGCCACTGACCTAGCAGCTGGTTAGTCTCATAGGGGTTCCACATGGTCATACCTCTCTGAACTGCTCCACCATCAAAGCTGTGTGTTTTGAACCTGGTGGTGAACCGCTGTCAACTTCAGCTCTAGACTTGGGGCTGGAGATTATCTTCAGGCCTCTGTTGAAATACCACGGTGCGTTTGCTACAATGTGGTGCTGTCTTTGGCTCCAGCTCCTCCCCACAGTGATAAATTTGCCAGGACCTTGACTTTCAGGAGGCAGGAAATGAGAATATATTTTTGGTGAGATCATACAGACAGAACGGATAATGAATCAGTCCTGGTTTCTCTATACGAGACAAAAGCAAAAGTTAGTGCCCTCTTTATGGCTTTAAGACTCAGGAGAGATATAATTCATACACAAAAAAATGCTTTAAACCTGTCAGCAGGATGCAGTCCCACACACTTGCACCTACACGTACCTCACGCTCAGTGTTGTGTTCCACAGCTGAGTTTTGATGGAAACATATGATGATCCACATCATCCGCTGCTGGTGCTGTGGGTACATCTCCACCGGGGCTGAAGAAACAGGTCTGCCACAACCTGCTTTAGCTCCTCACAAAGCAGTCTAAAAATGATCAGTTGGACCACGTCCTTCAGGCTTCTGAGCAGCACCAACATGATGGCCAACAACAGCTGCGTGGCTCCATCTCGGAACCAAGAAGCAGGGTGTCCACCAGCCCGTGACCACGCAGCTAGGGCACCAGTTAACCCAGCACATCCTGGTGGGTAGAATCTTAAAGCAGCTTAGAGATAGCAGAGCTTGTAACATCCTCCCAGCTCCTCCAAAGAAACCTCTCATTTAACAAACGTGGACAAAACAGGAGGCAGTCACCTCATCTGGCGCCCATCGACTGGTGTCAGTACATCAGCTGCGAATTCAGAAGCAGACCGAGATCAACGGGAAACATGGCTGTAATCTGCCCCACAAAAGCCGGTCAAAAATTATTGTCCAGATTTGGATTAAAGAGAAATCTTACACTCAACACAAGTACTGCTTTAAAAGCAACAATATGTTTAAGTGAAAATGACTAGAATATCCCTTTATCTAAAAACGGAGTCGAGCGGTAACCAGTGTGGTTGTGAGAGGAGCCTTCAGACCGCGAAGAGACGGTGCCTTTCACTGTTGTTCCTACGACTCCAGCAAACCGGGATCTAAACAGGTTTAGCCCAGATATGCAGACCTGCATCTGGACTGCGGTAACTGCGCAATTCAGGAATATTGTGAGCACAAGCCCCCGAGATTAAAGTCATTACGGAGACTGGAGATTTCAGCTGGCAAAGGCAAACTGCAGATCCAAGAGAATAGGAAACTTGCCGGGAGCCGTGGCAGTGGATTCTGAGGGGCTCCGTTCGATTATTCATGCGCGCTCGGCCTTGATGGACAGTTTTATGAAGTTCTTTTGCCACCGTAAAACATTTCCACTGCAAATTTCCATTTATCCAAAAATCCAAACGTAGATAATTATGGCCTTAATTTTTCATGAGGCCGATTTCTTTAAAAACCCCACCTGAAAAGGGAAATATCAATTTAAGGATCAATTATGGGCTTGATTTCCGTTAATGAGATATGCATATTTCATCATTATATGGGAACACATTATTTTTTCCCAATGCTCAGAAAGGGACAGACTGGAAATAATATTAGGTATAAAAATCCTTCCTGCTTCAGGCAGTCAGGTGCTGGCATATCAGACTAAATGTCAGCATGAGATATAGCAAAGACATAAATCCACCTTTGACTGGTCCAGTTTCATATCGGTGTATTTATTGTATTTCAAAGTCAGACGGGGGTCTCTGCTTACCTCTTTATCACAGTGTCGAAACAATGGACTGTAGTAGCAGTAGTGCTACCAGTGGCAGGGTGGCACGGCAGGCAGCGCTGGGGTCTCACAGCTCCTCAGCTGCGTGTCTGGACGTGGGTTTGCATGATCTCGCCATGTTTCTGCAGGTTTCCTCCCACAGACCAACGACATATATTTCAGGTGAGTTGGGGACATGCTAAAGTGTGAGTGTTTGAGATCGTGCTGTGATGGACTCTACCTCATGCCCTGTGTTTCTGGGATAAACTCTGTACCATTGTGACTCTGCACTGGAGAAGTGGTTAATGATAATGGATGGATGGGTACTGGTGGCATCACACACACACATTGATGCTGTAGTAACTGCAGCAGGGCCTCTCCTGGGACCTGAAACATTGATATCCACGTCCTTAGTTGCGGCGTTGCATGTTGCCACAGCATCGACTGGTAGCACATCTGCTCCGGCCGCATGGCGGCACAGAACACTTATTCCTAGGAGAAGTTTGATTCTGCCGGATGAGGATCTCGGCAAAAAGCACCAGAGGTTCAGCACATAGGTCACGGAGAAGCTCGGAACGCGCAGGTGAACCGACATCCCACAGAGAGGATGACGCTCACTTGCCGAGCGAGTCCAGCAGATTAAGCCACGGCCCTCCTGTGCGTCTCCTGCCTGGTGGCAGAGGACCCTGGAGGGCAGATGTGCACAGCTGCACGGTGTCGTGACCCGGCGCCCCGGGTCAGAGCCGAAACACCAAGTGTTTTCCAAACACAGCCGACAGTCAGCATGCAGAAGACCGAGCGTGTGACGCTCAGCTCGGCACGGGTGAGATCATAGACGAGAGGAATTATTATCTCTAATAACCCATGTAGAGCACGGTGTCCTGCCAAACGCTTCCGTTTAGTTACTGTTGACACTTTTCATAGAAGCTCACACACATCCAGAGTCCCCAGAAAGATGGAGGCGGCAGACTGCCACGGGTCTTCCCTTCGAGAGCTGGGGCAGCAGGGGGCCTCCAGGTCTTAAACCACACAGACAGTGGGTCCAGATCACATCACCTGCAGCAGGGCTGGCCTGAAGGGCACGCAGACACACATGCCTCATACTTCAGGCGTTGGGTTAAAATTATGACACGCATCTGTTCGGGCAGCAGGAACTGCAGGGATGAAAGACACACACCTGTGATGTAAAAGTTGGCACTTCAAGCCCCAGGAGGGGCCTTGCAGTTGTGCCCGAGCCCGGCAGCTTGCTCCGATAAACCACTGAGCGACATCAATGTGCTGTAAAGGTCAAATATGGTGGTGTTCATCTTGAAGGATGTAAGTCAGCGTAATGTACATTTTTCAGAAGCACCCCCCCAAATGAGCAATGCAAAGATCCTCCTGTTTGAGCACACATGTCACCTGCCCAAAGAGCAATAAAATACCCCCGAGGCGCCCTGGAGAAGCTCGGCCAGGAGATTCATTAATCCTAAGTGCAAACTGCATTTTACAACCCCCGCATCTCAAATTCACCTTGTGGGTTATGTCAATAACCTTGTGTGACCAGGAGCTCAGTAATGGCGCCGCTGCGGTGGGAACAGACGGGTCACATCAGCTGGTCTTCTCAGCAGCCACCAGTCTGCAGGGCGAGGCCCTTGTGTCCCCGGTCTTTTCTGGCAGCCCTGTGTGGCACATGGACCCCAGTTTGGAAAACAGCACATCGATGGACCACAGGTGTGGAGCTCAACTGTTCAAACACTAGCAAACCAAACAGTAGTTTAAAATGCACCATCAAACTCCAGGTATTAAGACATTAAGTCTTTGAGACCAACATTAGAATTCCTGACTGACATCTCAGAAGGTTCTTGCTGTCTACAGAACTCTTGATTACCTGATCCAAATTTTCCTTCACCTGGTACCAGTCCAGGGTCAGCACAGTGGCACAGCTGTTAGTGCTGGTGCTTCACAGGTCCTAGAATGTGAGTTCAGACATGTTTTCAAATCCAGGTTCCATCTTTGTGTAACTTGCACGTTCTGCCTGTTTCTGCGAACTCAGCAGACGGAAGTCATCACCTGCAGTCTCTCTGAAGAAAACCAGCAAAGTTTAGAAACTGAACTAGCTTTGGCATGACAGCACTGGTCAAGCAGTGTGTGAAGGGCCCTGGAAGTGAGGGAAGTGATTTGTCACACTGTGAAGATGAATGTAAATATTATTTCATTCAAAGCAATTGCCTTAATGCCATCCGTCAGCAGCTCTAATAGGAGCCACACACATCTGTTGTGCTAAAGATCTGTAAGTGACATATGAAAGCTCGGTGTTTAGCGCTACATTCGCTGCGTTTTTGCCATGTCCTCCTACGGTATTTTTAACCTTGCTGCATCATTGCGCAGCTTAACGGGGACGTTGGTTTTTCCGAGATGAAAGCCGCGAAAATAAATAGAATATTAAATTATCGAAAATCGAGGCACATCATTTTACATTGACTCGCACGGTGCGTGATTAATAATTCACCCGATTATCCTGTTTATAGCTCTCAAAGAAACAATACAGCTACACTCGCAATGTAAGAACACAAACATGACAACATACACATTCCACACTGAGACACTGATGGCCCTAAATACACACTAATACATACACACACAATGCAAGCATTATTATCCAAAATCAGTGTGTGCATAACTAATCCTGCCGAAAGCAAGTGGGTTTTTAAGACTGTGAATCATTAAAAAAAATGTTTTTCTTTCTCCCACCAATAAGGAAAATAAAACGGGATTTTCATACGGTGTTGGCAGAGCGTGCGTAATGAAAAGCCTCTTAGCCCCCGCAGTTGCGCACTCAGAGATGCGACTACTTGTTTCAGGTCGTTTGAGCTTTTGGGATTCAGCCCCAGGGAACTTGAGATCTTCGCTTCCAGATGGAGGATTAGAGGGACAAAAGCAGCATGGGGGGCACGTCACATTCATATGCATGTTTAGGGAAAGCAACCAGACGGACTCTCCCTAACTGCACGCGCTCCGGGAGGTAAAATCCAAACTTTTCAGCCGAACACCCAAAAAACTGAGGGGTGATAAAAGGGCAGCGGTTTTAAGCCCAGCTCAGATAGACCAGTGGCACATCTCTGGTTTAAACATAAAATAAAGCACCTGCGAATATGTTAAACTGAACCATATATTCATTATTAACCATTAAAGGAGCCAGGGGTTGGTGGAGCATGGAAACGGAGTCATGGGCCACATTTACGTGCTCATCTATGACCTGTGTCAGTTTGAATACTGCTAATCTACTGCCCTCTGTTAAAAGCCAAACCTCGTATCTTTATATCAGCGTCGCTTCACATTCAACAAAACTGTCAAACCCAAAAACAAAGTACACGAAACCCTTGGCAGGAATCCTTCTGTTGTACCATTGACACATTGCACTACAATATATTGCATGTTCCTCAGGGGCCTCCTGTTGTACCTGTGAAATGCTGCCTGAATCGCTTCTAAACAGTACACAGCTGTACTGAATTAAATAAAAAGCCATATAAGTCACTGTGAATTAAGCAACTTAACAGGAGTAAAATTGCACTTCGGTGTGAAATAAACATTGGAGACAGCAGGTAAGTTTCTGCTGCATTTATAACCAGATAGCAGGCAGCAGCCGTTGACAGAACACAGCCAGCCAGCCTGTGTGAACGGGTGGCTGAGGGTGAGCAGGTGGGATCACTGGACCGTACGCTGCCAGCAGGTAGGCGCCACATGAGGGCAAATCGTGCCGACAAAGAGGCTAATTCACACCGAGGGAGAGTCGGTCCCGCTCTCCCGAAGCGGAACTGACATCCATCCACCTGACCTCCATCGGCAGTTAGAGACAGAACCAGCGTTGGATTCCTATCACTGCCAACCTGCCAGGACACGAGCGGCACAAATGTAACAGACACGTATGTGGAGATGGAGACCCATTTCCGAGCATCGAGTGCCAGAGGGAAATTTAATAAATTACATCAATTTTTGTCCTTTATGAGATCTGGCCATATGATGTTAGCTTCTGTTAGCTTGCTATGTCTTGATGGACAAGTGAAATGAATGAAGGGGTCTCTAGTGAGAAACAACACACACACACACACACACACACACACACACACTCTCAAACAAGTGCCAGTGTCCTCACTGCCATCATATTCTTACTGAGTGTAGTTTTACAAGGCCAAGAATTTAGCTGGATAAAATCTGTTTTAAAAAAGTATTTGTTCATTTTGCAAACCACATGTGTGATTGAATGAGTGTGTAGGTGGCCAGTCATGGACTGGTGTCCTACCCAGGGTGTGACTCTGGACCATCTTCATCTAAACCCTTCTCTGGATATATTGATAATAATAACACGTAAGCAAAAAGACAAATGTTAAAACATTGCACTTCAAGATGCTGTTCAAATAAGTGATAAAATGGAAGGAAAATCCCTGTAAAAATGCCAGAGTGTTAGTATGTACAAGATGGTCAGCGATGATGGTCAGTGAGTGACCTGGTCAGTGGGTTTGGTCATACGCAACTGGGTCAGGAATGGAGTGAACCTGTGGGTGTGAGACCCTGATGGAGTACCTTCTGTGCCCAGGAAGCCATTCAGTCACCTGCTGTGTCGCTGAGCCTCGTTCAGAAAGCATGTGAGGAGGCCAATCCCCTCCTGGGTGATGGAGCGAAGTGGCTTCCTAAGGGCATCCCTGCCACAGGGAGGGGACTGAACAGCGCCCTGCTGAGGTGAAACATGGACAGACCTTGAAAAGGACACACATCAACAGGTCAGCGTGAACAAACACGACAGGGTTATTTCAGCAGCTGTGGGGCTGATGCACCTGAGACACGTGAGCCTACAACCGTTACAGTGTTACGCAGATTACTAAACACCCCACAGTGAAGATTTTTGTAAAAGAGGCATCTTATACTGAATGTCAGTAGTTTTTTTTTTTATGAAACCACTTGTGGAGGGAAAAACCCTACAACTGATAGTAGAATCAGTGCAAACAGTTTTATTTCAGTAACTTAATCTCTCAGTAATAGAATGATCTGCTTATGGATTTTCCAGTTACTAGTGGTTCATCATTCTGCCAGTCAGCACCACCGATGACATCACAAGCAACCCTCCGGCCAATAGATCTCAAGGCGGCATGATTTCATCTGGCTGGCTTTTGAATCTAGAGCTTCAGCTTCAGCTTCACTGCTCACTTTTGCTTCCTGTTCGATTGGCAGTTTGTCTTTCTTAACACTTGTATTTATTATCTTACATACCTGTACATCCAGGTGTTTCCCTGTTGCAGTTTGTTTCCTGTGTTATTTGTACAAATTTGTAGTTGTCCGTGACTTTGGGAAAGTGAACAGGTAAGAACATCATGTTGCACATTTGCTCACGTAGGCTTGGTTCTCTGTCTAAATCACACCAGCCTGAGTGTTTTGACTTGGGTAGGTAGTGCAGGTTAGTTAAAAAAGGCACAAAATCCTTTTTTTGGTCCCCATCCTAACCACAGCACTCCACATAGTTAAAGTTTCACCCCTACACCCCTAAACACTTGGGGTCGTAACAATTGCAAATTAAATACGCAAAATCCATAAGATTAAAGTGACCCCTTAATATGTTCCGCTTGAAAATATAGCGATATTAAGAATATTAAAAAACAAGTAATTATACCTGATAAAAACACAGCACTGTTTCAATAAGTTGGTGAACAGCGCCCTCTCCAGGAAGCACTTAACCCTGACTTGTACATAATGTCGCGATGACAACAGACTGTAAGCGATGCACAAAACACACAAAATACAAGAACCCATTTAATCACTTCAGGAAAAAGAAAAGTTTTTGTCCAAGTTAAATGTACAGTTCAACAGTCAAAGAATTAAGCATTTTACATTTCAAAGAAAAGTAGTTTACAGCTCAGATGTAACCCCCTCCAGTCACGTTTACACTGTCAAAGGGCATAACCGTTAGCACGTGACGAGCTAACAAATATTATCCATTTTATTTATTGCTGTTTATTTGCAATCTGCACATCAAGGCCAGGAAGATGAATGTGGGATTTCAGAGTGACTATGTCAAATGACATAATATTAAATATATTACATTACAAACGAGTTTGTAAAAAAGTGACCATGAAATATCCATAGGAGTGTAAGTTATGTAACCACAAAGCCGCATTCCTCTCTACCACTATTCTCTCAATTTTCGTTTGTAGCTTTTTTAAAGTTTTCATTTGTTTATTGATGCTCGATAATCTTTTGGGAATAAAACAAATGAAGCAGAAACACAAAGGGATTCATCATTTTACAGGCAAGATACAAGAAAGGAAAAAAAAGTGGCAGAACGTGCCTCTATTTGTAACATGTCAACCAGCAACATACTAATACATTTCAGGTAAGTAGAAATACATGGCAAAACATTCCACGGTAACATTTTGAAGTGGGCCTGGATTTTTTTGATACAGGTGTGATAAAGGACTCTTGTACAATTTTCAGATTGTTCCCATAGCAGACACGGCTGTGCAGAGAGATTTTAAACGTTAAGGGCCCCGAAACTAATGTCAATGTAGAACGTTTATAAATTCTTTTGATGATATTCACTGTGTTCATATGTAGTTAAAGTGTTTTGGTGCAAATCTTTTGCCTATTTCTCAGTTAAATGTGTTTGATGAAGTAGAAGAGCTGGTGCCCCTATGACGTGTGTTGCTCTGCATTTCGTTACATGGCTGCTTATTATAAACCCATCTGAACAAAAACAGATTTGTTCTCATAATTTTGGATTGCATCGCTCTCTACATACATGTATATATTTTTTTCCTTACAATACACATCAAACAAAAAGGGAACATAAGGTTATGGGTTGGATCAAGAGGATACATTTCAAGTAAATGTTTTTCTCCATCAAATCATCTCTTCCACTTTAAAATATTAATTCAAAAGGTCACCAACCCAAATCTTTCTTTTGCACAAGTTATGCCAGTTAAAACTGACAGGTCAACTACTTTCACATTAAGGAAAAAAAAATAATACCAGGTGATCTTTATGCTAAAGAATTAACACCACTCGCTACAAATGAGAAAATGCTGATCAAGTTCCACAGAATTTTTCTTATCAAGCCAAATATATATTTTCACAAAGTAAATAGCAAGTACACATAAAGGAAAAAAATAATTACGAAAATTTAAAATGTCTGGCAGCTGTAAATGTGCTTAAAAGTCTAGGCAGCTCAAAGCTGTCCCACATTCATTTCACTGTGTGACTGTCTCGGGGGACAGTCCCATTTGACACTTCATGTAGCTGAAAAGACATGTTTAACATGTACAAAATTATAAATACTGTATAATATACTAAACTAAAAAGCCAAGTTTTTCAGACATGAACATTATGGAGAGGAAATCATACCAGCTCTAAAACCCGCTTACTAATGATGAGTTGATCGTTTCATTTAAAAACCAATGACTGCTTTAGAGAACGTAACAGTAAATATAACAGCCCATCTTCAAGTTTCAGTTTCTGATATCAACCGGCAAACAATATAAATGACACGATACGTAAAATTAGTGCCTGCACCATGGACATTTACAGCAGGTCATTTTTTTTTTTTTTTTTTAACCAAAACAGCTACTTCTCAAAAGACCCCACTGCCCCATCTGTGACGTGTAACATCTCCAAAGAGACGTGGCAGTAAAACGTAAGACAGAAATTCAATACATAAAACTCACTAAAAATCCCCTTCTTACTTCCACTGAGACAAAATCAACACACATTTTGCACCCATGCAGACCAGAGAGCAAGTTTCCCTCCAAGTCTTGAGGAGCATGTTTGAGTTACAATACACACATACATGTGTACAACACACCTGGGGGAAGGTCCCCTGCCTGATGTCCCTGCAGCTGATAGAAGAGCCCCGGGGAAGCTGATGCAGAGGGACATACTTCGTAGAGGTCTGCAGGGGGTTGCTGGCCTGGTCTTAGTTCCTCTGGAAGGCACCCTGGGCGGCAGAGGTGGCTGCCGTGGCAGCAGCGGTCTGGAAGGTTCGGTTGGTCAGCACACCTTGGGAGAACTCCTGTTGGGCCTTCTGGAAGCTGGCGCCTGTTCTCCGGTACATGGAATGAACCTGTGGGGTCACGTGAGATTCAGCCCTACATGCTACAAGAAACAGTTTGTCAACAGCTTGCCGACTCAGTGTTAAGGACACGGGCTTCTGTTGTGCTCAACCTCCCTTTACTGCACTAAAAATACTACATAGTACAAAGGGATAAAATGCCTAAAAAAGCTAGTTAAATTATCAACAAATTAAACGCTGACCTAACTGTACCCAGTTGCTCTAATACTCTGTTACAGCACCAATTTGTAAAATTCCTCCCCGCTGAGCCTCGTATTCGGCAGTACCACGGTAAAGGGTATTAAATAACGTCCCTTGTGTATGAGAAAACTCGTCAGTAGAAGACCTGCATCTGAAAGGATGCCTGTATCTTACACTCTGGTTTCTTTCTCCTCTTCTTTACTGGTTGAAAAACTATCAATTCAATTGAACACAAAGTGTCTGATACTGGGAGAAAAAGCACAGTGAGCAGAGCGGTGATGTGGGACACGCACCATTTTGAGGAGGATGATGGCGAGTACAGCACACATTGTGAAGAACCCCGCCACCACCATCATCACGACAGCTACACCCAAGTTTATTTTGATCATTGACAGGGAGTTGATCCAGCCACTGCAACCAAAAACATCATCACAGTGAATAAATAAAACGGCAATTCCATTTCGCCACTGAATTCTAAGTTATTGTCTACAATGAAGCAAATAGACATTTTCATTTCCAACTATTAATCTGCTACATCTCTAGGGACTCTACAACAACAACAACAATAATAATAATTAAAAAAAACAATAACAACAATAATAATAATAGATTTATCTGACACTTTTCACTGAAGTGGCTTTGTCTGTATTGGATTGTATATTAAGTTTCTAACAATTATTTACTTGTTAATTCAAGGTAAGCAAAGATAAGACAAATGGATTTTGAACGGAGGTGAAAGAACATCACTGCCGTACTAACCACCACTTTACTGCTACCGCTCAGTATGTATGAATAAATCAGGAGCGATTTATGTACTGCCTTTGTCTCAACATCTTGTGAGAAACACTACTGAGATAACTTATTTCAATAACCTCTTACCTGTTTGTGGTAAATTATGAGACAAATCAGGACAGTAATTCCGTGTATTGTACAGCTCTCAGACTAACTAACCATTAACAAGGGAATTTTTGTCAGTCTGATGTACAATTTGATCAGTCAGTAAACCAGATCCTAATGAAGGCTGACAAGTGTGTCGTTTCAGGGAAATTACAAATAGCATCATACCTCTGATCTGTGTAAATTATTCAAGAAATTATACTATATCAAACATTAATTACACATTCAACAGCAAGAAAAAGCCGTTTACCTGCTTCCGTTTCATTTAAAATCCAGAATAATTACACTTTTATCCGTTTTCATTATATCAGCTTCATTTTAAAAACCTGCAATATTTTCATTATGTGGAGATGTAAGAAAGTAAACAGAACACATTAACATACCGAAACAGATATGCACAGAGCCATCATTTAATCTTTCCAAATTCAATAAAGCAATTTAATTCAACATTTTATAGCTCCTGTTTAACTCTCTCTCTCGCGCTTGCTCGCGCTCTCTCTCTCTCTCTCTCTCTCTCTCACACACACACACAGTGAATTCTCTGAAGAATTAAAAACCTGTATTTAACAAACACAAACAAGCCTAGGAGCAGGTAAGACAGTCAAAGAAAAGATAAAACCAATAAATAGTGAAAGCAGCTGATATGAAAACCAAGACCCCCAGCAGGGGTGAGTTAATGGAGAAGAACAGCGAGCCGTGCACTTACAGAACAGCCCCCCAGGAAAGAGAACACAGCAGCAGGTACAAGGCTTGCATCTGTCAGACACACAGCAAGAGAGGAGATGCAGGAGAGAAGCTGCATGCGCACACGCGCACACACACAAAGACACACACACACACACACAGACACACACACGAGAGCACCCACCTGTTCCCCCAGTTGGGGATGCCCACACTTTGAATGATGTAGACCACTGTTTGGAAGAAGAAGACGAAGAAGAAGAAGAAGAAACTGAAGGAACTGTCGGACCTACAAAAGATGAAAACGAGGACATGGGCAACATTTGAAAAATTCTTTGTCCAAAGCACAAAAAGCCATTTCACCACAGAGGGAAAACATACATACACAAATAACACCAAACTTATTCTCAAATTGAGCATGTGACAGTGTTATTCTCCTCTTCAAACTGAGTAAGCACAGAAAAGAGTATTTCCCTGAAAGTATAAAACTAGTGTAATAGCACCACAGGGACACTGCAAGTAGCACTGGTGTCTCAACTCCTGGGTTGTGGGTTTGAATCCAGGTCAGGCGATGTGGTGCCTGTATGGTCTCCCTGTGTTCATGTGGGTTTTCTTCAGGTGCTTTGATTTCCTCCAACAGCCCAAAGATCAGAATTTTAGGTGAAGTGGTGATTCCAAATTGCCGCCTGTGTCTTACATTACTCTGGTTCTGTAAATGGGTGAATGACAAGGGGCAGTCTGGTGTAGTGACACAGTGAATGGTGAAGAACTCACTTGAAGGCCTTATATATGGGCCTGTACCAGCAGAGAAAGGAGCAGGGGGTGAAGGCAATAAACCACAGGATGGACAAGCCAAAGTCAAGTGCTTTGCTGCTGTATACGGTGAAGGCAGCCAAACAGGCGAGCAAATTGAGGATGAGGGTCACACAGTGAACTGCAGGGCAGGAGAAAAGAAAAGAAACGAAAAAACACCAAGTTCTACAGTATTGCTCAGCTTTGCATGTTCTTGTCAACACTTCATCTATGAACAGAGCAGTAATATGCTGGATATATCAACAGCAAACACAGACAAAATATTAATAATAACATTTATTCATTATGCCTATACCACAGTATCCGAGTGTAACTGGTTTCTTGAAATTGGCTCATATACTGCAAACACTGACACTGGGAAGCTATTTCCATTATTTCTTGAGTAAAATTTTGACTCATCTCAGGTTCGTCCCAGAAACCCCAAATAATGTCCCCCAAATATCCCCAACACTCTACAATACCTATTTCAGTGTGATAAAGAACACTCTAAACACCAATTTCCTAATTTGCAAAACAGATCATTTGTGGGTTTATATGCAATTACTTTTTAAATTTCGTATCATACGTTACATTTTTGTCTTAATCATAAGTAGTAATAGCAAAGCACATTTAATAGTAAAATTTGTCAAAAACAAAAAAAAAACAGTATAAATTGAAAAAACAATAACATTTACTTACTGTAACGGACTATTAGTGTAATGAACTGTTACTGGGGGACTTACCAACTGAACAGAAGTGAACAAAATCACAAATGCACAAAGTTTTTTGAACCTGGGCCTTGTAAGACAAAGCCTAAGAACGCAGATGATGGGTGCAGTTCTGCTATGTAACTTGTGTGAATTTTGAATATTTCTTTTATATACTTCAGTTTTGCTTGGATAGCACTCGTGCCAAGACTGTTTGATTCGAATACAGATCTGGGTATTTATGTATGCTTATTTTAGCAAGAATTCAGAAACTCACATAATTTTAGTATTTTTTTTTTTATTTAGCCTTTTTTTTTTTTTTTTTAAATGGGCCCACAGCTGCACTTGTTTACACAGCTTCATATTTTAGTGTAGTGATTCAGTTTATATTTTGTACTCTGCTCAAGAACACTATGGCAACCCCCCCTGTAGTTTATGCATCAGTCTAACCACCACGCCACCACTGTGCCACCTTTTTCAGTTGTGCATTTGCAAACCTCTGTCGTCAATGTGAAAGGAAATCATTTTTTCACCAACCGAGCAGCATGTGTGACACTTACACATCCAGAGGTAATACATCATCTTGCAGACCCTTTGAAATTCGAGAGGAATTTCTTCAGCAAAGTCCTGGTAGAAGCACGGCTTTATCGGGAAACCGCGTGGAAGGGGAGGCCAGTTATTTTCTTTACCTATGGAAATTGATTCAAACACAAAACACGATATTCAGTTTTGTAATAACTTGCTCCTTCAAATCAAGACAACCCTTTCCATAACCCAACACTACCACTTTCATCCCTGCAATGAAAATAAATGGGGTCTTCTTGTCATAAATAACCGAGTTAAGTTATGCACATTTTTCTGTTTATTTTGCACTTGTGTTTTTTTTTTTTGTCCATATGTTGCAAAGTAAATGTCACCTTCATTTCTGCATCCAGTTGTCAGTGGGCAATAAATCACACCCCAAACAGAGCAGGACTATGATACCAGATTAATTCCACTGTCCTCTGCAGTGTTTACAGCTCATGTTTGGTGCTGCTGAGTATCAGTGATAACAAATAACAAGGCGAAAAGCAATTCAAGTGTTTATAGCACAAATTACCATTAAATAGGGATAATGTATTTTAATTTAAATTAGTTTTAATGTTAAAGCAGCTTGAGCTTAATACAAATGATGACTATAATAATCACATATTAATCATCTATTATTACTTTTATTGACTGTACAGATTATAAAAGCAGAAAGTGACCAGCTGGCGACAAGTGTTATGAATGTTATTTCAAGTCACAAGTCTGGCAACAGATTGGTGACCCGTCCACAATGAACCCAACCTCTTACAGCAAATGTTTTATTCATTTTAGCTATGGCTCAGATGTTTACATACAACTAGCGTGTAAATATTTTAAATAATGCCATTACTATTAAACTTTTTGCTGGATTTATGCATGTAGTTGAGGACCCAGTGTATATAAATAGGGAAGAAATATTTTAAAACCCAGCTTGATGATAAATGCCATATTAATGAGCTGTGTTTTTTGGCTGGAACATTTCATTTTGTAAGTCCATTATCAGTTACAAGCATATAATGGTTTAGGAAATTTCTATGAATTAGAAACTGAAACCTGAGATATGCAAATCAGAACTTTTGAGGGCAAATACAGCTGCCAGACCCTTACTTTCAAGTACTCTAGTACACTGCTCTTGTTTGATTTTGCTCAATAATAAAAAAGCCCTGCTTTACCAAGGCAACAGGTCATTCTGTACAAGTCACCACAGAACTTCCTGTGACATGTCTACCTTTGTGTGCCCACACCTATCGCTCAGTTTGAAAATCCATAAACAAAGACATACATGTAGGGTATGCAGAGTGTGACCTGAATGATATTGCAAATGGCAGAAAGATTACTCTGCAACTTTGCAGAGGTGCGATATGAAGAGCAAAGCAAACCACAGAAGGAGGCATGTCACACGATGGCAGAAGGAGGAAGCTGTGGTACTGCTGGGGAAAGCTAGTTGCTTCTAATATTATGGATGTACCAATACGGGAGTTGGCTGAAGCAGATGTCCAAGAATTTCTATGTACTTATTGTCTAATGCAAATATACACATTTATAAAAATACATAAGCAAAATGGGTCTAGATGAGATGAGACAAATGTAATATTTATTTGTGCATTTCAGTTTTACAGATGATGTAAAATCATTTAAATAAAACTGGTTCCTCCATGTCTTGTGGCAGGAAATTCTCTTTTTGTTGATCACATTAGAAGCCACACTGAAAAATCTGTCTCTGTTGACAATAATTAAGCTCGTAAATGTTACAAATGGCACATTTTAAGTCTCTTTTGCTTACTTTGAAAAAACTTCCACGCCGCAAACATTTTCACGCTGTAGCATTGTCATGCTCTTCTGGAATGAATGCTTCATCAAATATGGGTTTGAATCATCGGTCAAATGTTAGCATCAGTCTGGCACCCATAAAATTTAGACAAATATTGTCCAGTACTCATATGATCCCAGTGATATACTGCATCCCTATCTGCTAGTGAAGCAGGAGGAGCTCACCTGTTGAGGCCCCTCTGTCGTGCAGCTCCTGCTCTTTGCGCTCGAGCTCAGCAGCCTTCCTTTCCAGCTCCTCCTGCTGTTTCAACAGTTCGGACTGAGCAGCAGTGACAGTGGCCTACAGGACAGAGAGGGAGAGCCATCTCATGACCTCATCATTGTGGGCCACCCTCTTTTAAAATTCTGCACCATGTTTTCATCCTTAAGCACGATAGCAAGATCTACATGCTTTTTTTTTTTAAATGAATGCAGAACTTTGAAATAGGACAGGGTACTTACCTTTGGGGTGGGGGTGAACGATGGTGGAAGCGTGGCAGGCTGAGACTGGGTTGTTGAAAGAGGGATGGTGCTCTTGTTCTGGTCCTTCTATAAAATATATTGAAACACAGGGGAAATTCTGCATGTCTGAGGAAGAACTTAACCCAGAGTTTGAGTTGCTCTTAGATTAAAACAAAAAGAGTGAAACATCTGACACCAACAATAAATTTGCTACACTTATCTGGACAAATTCCTTTGGGACTGAGTAGTTTGTCATGGATAGATTAAAAACGGCCAAAACTTGTGTTTTCCCAACTATGGTAAGCAAATGGCATAGAAATTGTAAATTTATTTAAAGATAAGCTGTACACAGTTAACCCTTTAAAACTGTTTTTAAGGACAACCGCAATAGCTTTGAAAATGAAAACGACTCATTTTTTGAAAGTGTTTAATCTCCGCACAGCATGGCTCGACAGTGTTAACACCGCATCGCCGTCACGGCTGACCACAGGTAGAGGGAATCACTGATATGTGAACTATCGACACATACCACTACACAACCACAATGAGAAGCAGTGGCATCTTTTTGTTGTAAATGGCATTAAAGTGACATATAGGGCTAAACAGAGAGGATCTTACCAGGGTACTCTCAGAGAATGGGTTGTATTCATCAAGACGATCAACGCTGGCATTGGTCACCTGAGTGACTGAAGGATCCTGTTACATGGATTGAATGAGGGGAGAAGGGTTGGATATCTTCACAAACAAGAACTCAAGACAATTAAAAATAATCCATCCACAACCTGTGGCTCAGAAGAGGACTTTAGAGTCAGGGTGTGTTCATCTGTCTGCAGCCTTTCCCCACAGCAGAAACTGCTGCGATCAGACTTTAACCATTCATAGGAAGAGGCCCTGGATGTGACTGCTGTTCCAGAACCAAACAGGTTCCTCTATTGTAACTATGGCATGATGAACAGTAATCACAGCCACTACCTGCATGTCTTTTACAACCTTTTGCCATGCATTGTGTCACACCACAGAGCTTATGCAACTTGCGTCACAAAACAATTAACCCAGACAGGTTCAACTTCTTACTGGTGAATGTGACATCACTGAGGATCACCGTGTAGTCAGAGAGGTGTGTGTGTGTGTGCGTGCGTGCGTGCGTGTCACTTACTATGGAGCATTTTTTCCTTCTTTCAGAGCCACTTACAAATAGCCCAACACTGAACTGTTTCTACAGCCAATTGGCAATTGGTAAATTACAGTAGTCTATTCCCTTAAAAAAGGAGAGGGGACAAAGAGGAGAAGCACTGTGCAGGGATTTTTCAGTTTACAGGGAAAATATTCATGGGCATTTTAAACTCTTAGAAACTAGTCAATTCAGGCCTAGATAAATTCAAATCTCCAAACCTTCCAGAATGCAAATGTCTATTTAAACATAGTTAAAACAGAGGCAAATGGGTAACTGTGTGACTGCTTCACAAAGGTGCATTCAGCCACACCTGCTCAAGCAGAATATACAAGTACTGTAAAGAAGCCAGTACTTATTATTCTTAGAATTATTATTGCTGTCAAGACCTTGGTATAAAAAAAATCAGTTACTGCCTTGCTGCGTTCATAGCTCGAGGCCACAGTAAATGCCACAGTATATGTTACATCCCCACAACATTCAACGTGAGAGGGGCCACAATCAGGACTGTAACAATAGTGTAGGTTAACTGATGCACTTTCTTGAACAAAATCAAATATTTCCATGCAAAAAACTAGGCTACATCCTACTAGGCCTGTATAAAGAGCAAACAAACAACTTGTTAATAAGGTTGTTTGTCCTAGTTGGAAAAAAAATATTGACAGTACTTGGTTGCACACAAATCTTTACTTCTAAGATTCAAATAAGTTTGGATGTGTGTGGAAAAAAAAAACACAAAAAAAACGGTATTTGGTAACCAGTGGAAAAACAATGCAATTTGGGAAACCAAACTAGCCCACTACAACTCATGTGCTAGAAACATTTTTTTTCACCAATATTTTACCGCACAGTTAAGCTTCACTAGATAAAGTTTCAGTCCTCCAGCAGTTGCTAACACCAATGTCTCCTGGGAAAATGACGACACCATAACTTCTCTCATTTCCTTAAGTGCAACCACTGAAACCTTTAAAAGGATCCCCCTCCATCTTGCTTTTAAAATGAGATCACTTTGCAGGAGTCACCCGGTTACAACAGATGAAGGCAGCAGAATGTCAGCAGTCACTGTGAACTACCCTGCACACACGGAATGCTATGAAACACACATCCAAATGCCTGTATGTATACTAAGCAGTAAGGTTCTATTTTTAAAAAAAAAAAAAAAAAAAAAAAAAAAGTAAAGCGAACAAGAACAGGCAGAAGACTTGACAAGACAGCTAGCTAGTGCCCTACATAACAGTGCATAAAACTAAAGATAAAACTTAACTGGAACAGAATTGTGCATTTGATGGGTAATTTTTTTTCACCCGTGTTTTTATATTATCATCATATTATTACATACATTATTTTGACAATCATAATACCTGGTCAGACAATTATCTAACTAAAAAGTGCATTAAAAATACACATTCGGGTTTTTGCATTTAATGCATTTCACACTGATTCTACTTTCAAGTCAATGCCCTCATAAAGAATTTATAGTTTTACAATCTGGGCCAAGGTGCACTGTACAATTCACTGAATGGACCTCTGTTTATCATACACTAACAGCTTTGGCTCCAGGACCATTTTTCCCAATAATTCTGAGAAACACATTTCTTTAAAACTACTTGGATGTGGCAAATACCGATGCGCACAGAAAGTGGTTATCGTCCATGTGTGCCTGAAGAGTGAGGAGCACTAACACGCAGCTGTGCACCTGCTAAGGCCTTTAGCCACAAAGGGCCACTGAAGGGTCCCAGAGCTGAAAACACTCTCGTCGGGATCGCATACCACAATGTTTCACTGGCCACTACTGAGCAAAGTCACTTTTATGAGTAGCTGTTTTTTTCCCCAAATTAAAACATATATGCCAACAAACTTTATCGTGACACCCTTCGTTCCTGCTTATTACGAAATAGCCAGCTTGAAAATTTATTGGTGAGCGCGGGTGTCAATCATATTACGTAAGGACAAGAATGCGAAACTGGCGGAACCAAAGAAACCAACTCAACAGGTTTCAGGTGGCGCCTGTTTCTTTCCTCTTTTTTTGCCCCACTAAAGTTATATCCACTTTAAAAAATACCGTAAAAGTAATTTCTTACCTGGAAAGGATTCATATCTATCGGGTCCACAAAAGGGTTGCTGTCAAAACCAGCCATGGTGCGCTGCACGTCCTTAGCTCACACAAACACTGCTGGTGACTTAATGTACTTTCCCGTCGGGTACGCGCTTTCTCTCCGTCCACTTCCGCACATGGGGCTCTGTGCGCAGACGCAGCTGTGACGTGCATTGCTTCGTACCACCTTGCACTTCTTCAGTCAGTCTTCTGAATCGGCAGGTCAATGACGGATCCGGTCTGAAATATTCCATTTATACTGGCAGGTTGCTTACTTGGACTAAAACTAAAATGCATCTAAATTGAAACAAAGTCAAGGGAACACGTTTTCAATGTTAGTTTTAATGTATCCTTCATTAGAATATTAAAAACATTCAAATTCTTACTATAGTATTAATAGGTACAAGTATACCATATTGGAGAACACAACCACGATTCCCCGGGTCAAGGAGCACAGCACCTTAGACAACACTGCTAATGCTACACCTCCTTCCTAATATGAGTGACGAGAGCAAAGAGAGTCGTGTTGGCTCAGGTTACCAAGATCTGTGCGACATGCTGGGGAACCAGGACAGTTCCATGGCAAGTGGGCTACTGGTACCAATCACAGATGGACGAGAGATGAGAGGAATCTGATGGGATGCTACTACACCAGCACACGCAGAGAGCAAAAGAGAGGTTACATGAACGGTGAAGTAACATTGCACATTTTATATAAATACCAGACGTGCATTGAAATAGCAAGGGGGGGGGGGGGGGGNGGGGGGGGGGGGGGGGGGGGGGGGGGGGGGGGGGGGGGGGGGGGGGGGGGGGGGGGGGGGGGGGGGGGGGGGGGGGGGGAAGTCAAGACTGAAATCAAGTAAATTTATTCCATGTTCTTTTTAATAAGCTGTATAATTATTTGATCATTAACGTGTTTGTACAGTCATAGACATTTTTTAAAGAAATATTACACGAATTGCACTTTATACATATGACTGTGTCCTGAACAGCTCACACTGAAAAGCAAGGCTGAAATTGGATTGCGTCATTCGCATCTCTTGTACTGTGGCATAAAACATTTGTGAACATGATTACTATATATGTGATACACAGGATAATATATCCTTTTACACAGGGTAAGTGTTCAAATTTACACCCCTAAGCATTATCATAAATTACATATTTTATATATATATATATATATATATATATATATAGAGCGCAGAGCATGCCTTTTCCAGTGATTAGTATGTTCACCTTTGGAGGATGCCAAACATAATGGGGAAAGAGCAGGCAACTTGCCTACGAGGAGGTGGTATTTGACCTCCGTGGTTGAACCCTTCCTCAGTTTCTGGTGGCTCCACTTCACTCTCCAGGGTTTAGAGGTGTGAAGGCGGACGAAGACCAAGCAAAGGGCAGGGTTCCTCTACTTCACCTACCACAGTTTACACTATAGTAGAACACTAACTGAGGCAGAAACACAAGCATGGAACAGTGGTTTCACACTCATTCCCACTTTAACAGAAACATTTCTCCTTTCTTTGGAAAATACCAACAGCAATTTGCCCTTCATTTGGTACAAAACAAGAGAATTAGTACAAGGACATGTCTTTCCTTTAATAAAGCAACCGATTTGGTTACGACAGTTACAGCTTACAGGCTATATTTCAATGCGATTTCTGAAAAGTGTTCCTGAATACAAGCTGGATGTAGCACCACTTAAATATGGACCTCCTAAAGTGTTCGTTGTCCAACACAAAGGCCACTGGGGATTTGGACTGCATGTACTGTACACCCATGTCTGGAAACACAAACATGCAGCGCAAAGTTTCAGTGTACAGTTTTAACAGTAGTAACCTAAAAATGTGTGACTGTATCCTTTTTAAATTGTACAGATTACATTATACCAAGTATATGGATACATGTGAATTTCAAGACTATATTTGAATTTACACTTGGATGTAAAATGGCAATATTTTAATGGCATTACCAATCTATCCAGGAACAATAGTAGACATTTTAATTCTTAGGTTAAGAAAGGTTACACTGAGAGCTGGATTTCCTTTCATGTGCAGCATACAGAGACAGAATACTTACTGACAGTATATACGGACTGACCACAGCAGAGATACTTCAGCGCTGACCATGGAAGACTAGTTTCAGAGCAGAAACAGGTTGAGCTTTTGCATTGTGTTTTCTGTGAAGGCGTTTTATTGTCCTGCCACTTTCGGGTAGCCGATTTGATCATAGCACTCAAGAGTCGCGTTTCCTCAAGTGTGCCCACTGAGCTGTCTGCTCAGTACGAGGGCAAAGGTGACTGTGGAGCACAGTCGGTGCTCTGAGAGAAACCTGCTTTCCGAGCAGCGGGATGGACAGGAAAGTGGATTCACTCACTGAGATGGCAAAGTATGCACAAGCAAGTGTCTTAATACTCAGCCAGGATAGCTTCATCTCTGAATTAGCTTACTTTCACACAGACGTAAACACTTGTTAATGTGTAACGAACCTACTGAGGCCCCAGGGACTCGCTGAGATGTGGACGGTGTGACATTGCTTCATAAGAGCCTCAAGCTGTTGCCTGCCTTCGAACCGTTTTCTAGGTTACTGCGTAGTGAACAGAACGTGCAGGTAGCAGCACTTTGGCACTACAGCTATGGCTGGATTACGAATTTTATTGGTCAGCAGGCAGAGGAACATGCAGTAATGATCCTGATTATCCTGCTGCTTCTAGAAGGCAATCATGTTAGAGGGCTGCCCCATGTCAGTGGGCCCTAAGACCACAGCCATCCTTAGCAAAGAAACAACTTTTACCATAATTCAGCCGCCACACCCATTGACATTAACAACACAAACAGCAAATACAATAACAATAATAATAACAGTAACAACAACAACAACAACAATAATAATAATAAACAGTAACAATCAAACAAATTCAAGTCCTTATTTGGTTACTTTAACACTGATGTCTCAAAGAAAGGATGGAACAGAGGGTGAAGGCATTTTATGAAATATGGGCATTACTTTTACTTGCCAAGTAGCAGAAACAATAAATGCTGTGATTTTCAATATTCACTTAGGTGGGAGCATCTAGCTGTGAGGCACCTGCTTCGTTGGTCCCTTTGATGGTATTTTCTCAGGAAAGAAAGAAAAAGCAGCAAAAACAAAGTAAAGATGAAAAGCATTCTTAAAAACCTGTTCCAATACGTTCTGCAACATTAGATTTTAACAACCCAGTAGCTACTGGTTTTCCAGGTTTTATACAATTTCCTGTCATATTTAAACACATACATATTCCACATTGTTAAAATATATTAAATGGGAACAGGTAAATACACCTTCATTGGTTTATTCTAACTTCCTGAAGCAGCTGGCAAGTCTGCCTCAGCTTACGGACTTTTGCACAAATGATGGGTCGTTCAGTTCCTCTATACAGTCTACACCTTATGTGGTCTTGCTGGAGCCCAAAGCCATGGGCCAAATCCTCTATTGACAGGGATCTCCTTCGTGTTATATCATCTTCGCAGCATCCCTCACTTCCTTCTTCCTACTTTCTTCTAGCGATGCTTGGGTGTGGACCTCAGTCATGCAGGGGTACCCCTTGCTAGAGGTCAGTTCACAAGTCTTCAGCAGATGCTTCCACTATCAGGGTCTTCCAGCCCCGTCCGTCTGCCTGAGGATGGGACGTGATGGGCTGAGAAGGTTTTGCCTGCTGGCGACTTGGACAAGTGAGGAGAGAGTTGGACCTGGTCGCATTAATGAGATAAACCAGCATGCTCTCGGCCCGCATGCGGCAACAGGTTGGGTCCTTCACACCATGAACTCGTTGCCACTGTACACCACCATCTGTTTGGACAAGTCTGGTTCCCTGCGATGCCCCCCTCCTTCTGGGGGCTCCCTGCGCTTTTGTGGGGAGGACTTGGCCACCTTCAGTCTCTGTTTGCCTTTCTCTGCATTAAACGTGCCGTGGCTGATGAACTGTGGCCTCTCGTCACTCTCCTGCTCAGGGCCGTGGGTGCCCAGGTTGTCGCCGGGCTGGCTGGATCGGAACATGCTTGAAAGGGGCGACTTGGAGCGGAAGCGGAGGCGGCGGCCAGTGCCAGGAGCAGAGTGCAAATAGGAGGATGAGACAGAAGAGGTGGTGGAAACAGTAGAGCTCGAGTCTACAGAGTCCAAGGAGTCAGGCTGCCGCCTTAGGATCTTCCTGCTCTTGCCATTGGACCTTTTAGGCCGGGTTGCAGGTGGAGCCAGACTCCTCTCTGCACAGAAGACAGAGTGCAAGGAAGTCAGAACTTGTGAAAGATGGACAGACACCACAACAGCAGGCCACTTTTGTAACACGTGATGAACTCACCAGAGTAATCTGAAGTGGCTCCTTCAGAGTCTATGTTGAGATTCTCGGAGCTGTCGGCAGTCCCGATGGAGGCCTCTGACTCTAAGGTCTCGTCATCTGAGGCCCGGGGTTCTAATGTCAGCATCTCGAAAGTCAGCTCCTCTCTGCAGGCCAAGAACGCACAAGTTTACAGGAAGACAGCAAATCTGGTGGAATGAACCCATACCACGGGGTGTGACGAGATGGTGTGTGTCAGAGAGCAGGGCTTACTTTTCCTTCTGTAGGCTCTCGATCTGCTCGGTCAGCACCCTCTCCTCCTGCTGCATGGCTATCTGTTGCTGCTCTGACAGCTCGGGGTCACCAGTTGCTTCCTCAGCAGCCGCTTCTTCTGCTCTGTCTGATGTTGGCGGTAGCTGGGGGCTCACTGGAGGTGAGGGTGTATGATGGCTTGTTCTGCGCAGGCGGCCCTTGCCCTGTCAGAGAAACACACACAAAGGCACAAATAGCTGCTGTTAGCATGACTTCTTTATAACTAACATAATACCGAGAGCGCACATACAACAACAATAGAAGGACAGACTGGCAAATCTCTCAACCTCAATTAAAACTGGGTACTTCTCTTTTTCTCAAAATATACACACACACACAGAACTTATGCATTTTATGAAATGTTTTCATTTGCCTGAACAGCAACACATGGATGAGGAGATTGTCACATTTTTCTAGTAATCTGACCATGAGCCCAAAAAAAGAAGTCAAAGACAGACAAGTTGGCTGTGATAGGGGTCAGCTTCCTTTTTATACTTTTTATACTTTTTTAGGCACACGAACAATTTTTGCAAGCTACATTCATGTTAACATAGATGTTTTTTCTAGAGGTGTGACGGGTTGGAGAGGTCATATTTTTCAGACGGTTAGCTTCCTTGGGCAGGGAAAGCCACGTGTCACGAGAATAAAAAACGCCAGATTACCAGGCCTAGACAGCACAGCAAAATCAAACAGCACAGTGGCAGTTAGGTATTTGGTACCTTTTAAGCTGCGTTTGGCTGTCCAAAAAAATCACAAAAACTGTGTGCATGTGTATAAACCCCAATGAAACAAATGTTTCAAGCAAACGCAGCATTAGTGAACCATGAGCTTTCACTTTCTGTCAAGGCCCTTCCATATAAAAACAGTAGATGACATGAACAACAAGTATGTCACATTCTGCATTCAGCTGAGGAACATCACTCCCAGTATCCTTCAGGCATGGCCTACCTCCCTAACTTACGTTCTGAGGAGCCTGACTGTGTGTATGTTGTGGGGGGGGGGGTCCAAAAAATTGGAAAAACCACAGTCATCCCTCAATTATATGTCTAATTGGTTCTTGAAAAGGCCATGCTGAGGAAAAATACATAAATTGAGACAGCTATAAGTTGAGCAATGGTATTAAAGATCAAATCACATTGTGGCGAAAACGCATAAATCGAGTGCACAGAAATCGAGGAACGTGTGTACTTTAAACCGATGACACTGAATTAAACATGTTGGTAACACAATCAAGTGGAAACTATTTGTTACTGTTCTAAAGGCAGTAACAAAGGTCTGGTATTATTCAAGTTGAATATTAATTGTTTTGGAGAAAACAGGTAATGCTATGAGAAAAATCAGTATTCTGAAAATAAGTCAAAGTAAACTCAATTTAAATCCAAAAAAAAACTAACAAACATTCCACATGACTAACTTCCACGTAAAATACTACTTCATTAAATCAGCGTGAAAAATGAAATATGGCAACTGAATTTCCAAAGCAGCCAGAGTGCCTTGAATAATCAGGGGTCTGCTGTAACAGTCGCTGGTTCTTCTCTCAGCTACAGATGGCTCACAGAAGGTAAAATGTAAATACACATGTCACACTTGCCACCCCATGCTCAAGCGGCCTCAGAGGTTACGCCACTACAGTTAAAAAAGGACGAGGACCTTGATGAACGAGACACTGAAAATTACACAGCCGGAAGCACGGCAGCAGAGGTGACACCCACCCGCTGAGACATGTGTACGAACATAGTAAAATCACCTCCAGTTAATGCTTAGACACTTCTGCAAATGCAAAACACAAAAGTAACCAAAAGAAGCCGCAAAGGATGGAGCAGAGCAAGAGCTATTCAGCATCTATTGGTATCAGCTCCTCATAAAAATCTGAATATATTTCTTCCTAAATATTGAGACATGACGTGCAATCAGAACGTATTTCAAAAAAATTTAGTTAAAATTAAAAAATTTTAAAAATCCATATTCAAGCATTCCATTTTAACAAAAACATTTTGCATATTTTGAGATTACTACAGATGACAAATCTTCAGATAAATGCAGTACAAGACAACTTTAATACAGGAATCTTATTGCAAAATAAAAGTTAAAAACTTACTGCATTATATTCAGTGCTTATATCAATTCATTTGGCTAAGACTTACAGTTGAAAACAATCAATGACTGAATTAATTACCCATTTTTATGTAACAGAGTTGTTTCTGTAACATTTAGCCAATGTCCTTCAAGAAAATGAACTCCATGCCAAGTCCCCCGTGAAAAGAAAGAACTGCTGTCAAAAGAGGAGTGGATGGCAACCCCGAAGGACTGGCTTGGCATTGAGTTGTAAGTGCTTTGGTTCATTTGAACAAATGCAGCTGAATATCGGCCAACGGCAGCAGATGGACACGGAGAAAAACAGGTCTGGGCAGAGGGCAAAGGCAGGGCACACAGAGGCGGGGCAGTGAGACAATGGATGAGACAGACGTGACCCTAAGTGGCCTGCTAACAGACGAAAGCGCCACATAGAGACGGACTGGTGGACACAGGAAGTATACATACCGGGACCGCACTGCGGGTTATAGTCATAAACCTAACAGCGATTAGTACGGGTTTCTGGATTAGGAGGGGAGTAGGGGAGGGGAAAAAAGGAGGGGGAGAAGACAGGGTTAAATGGACATTAGGAAGTATTAGCATGAAAATAATGGAAGGCAGTTACAAAAGTGTAGTTTAACTTCAATTTGTGATGGAGTGAGAAATTTTCACATTGTCTTTGAGTACCAGTGAGATGCATAAAAAAAGTCAACAATAATAAACATTGCAAAGCTATAGTTGTTATATTCTTTATGTTTAAAATGTACATTGAGAAGTTCACAGGGCAATGAGATTGATGCAAATAATCTGACACTTATATGTCTTGTAATGTGACAATCAATCAGTCTCAAAGTAACTATATTGCCCTTTGTACAGACACCTCAGACTTGTACCAAATAGGAAACTGGTAAAATTAAGATGAAAACAGCTGTATTAATGAATTACAGCAAAGACAAAAAAAAGAAAAAAAAAAAATCATTCAGGCCACTAATATTAAATGGAATTTAAAAAAAAAAAAAAACTGAATCCGTAAAAGTGTGAAAGGAGAAGAAGCAATTTCGCTGAAGAATGACTCAGAACGGACATCCTGTTACAACTCATTACAGTGACAGCCGCAAAAATACGTACGTATTTACTTGCGTCCTGTCTAGGTGAAACTCTCCACCCCCCACCCGGTGCCCTTTCTCCCACCTTCCTCACAATCGATTTCTTACCATTGATCGACGGATCAAAGTCAACCTGCTCTTAGCTTTGCTCTCTGCAAACTCTAGGCTGCTGATATCCTTTAGTCTAGCCTTGTACTTGTTCATCTGCTCAACAATGATCAGCTCTACACATCTGCAAAATGAGGAAGAGGAATCCCAGGTTAAATCACAGCATGTGACATTCAAAGCACTGACACAGTACAGCTTGATGTTTCAGTTTGTGGACACATGGATTCTTGTGGCCTTACGCAGTGGTCTTGCTGATATCCTGTACACTCTGCAGGGGGTCAATGGTGTCGGGGCAGCGTAGGACGCAAGGAGCAAAGACAATGGCGAGAGCATTGGCAGACATGCGGTTGGTTTCCTCTTGCAGGGCAATCCTGAGATGCATCAAAGCCACATCTTGGTCACACAGCACTTCCACATGGCATTGGTGTAAATAATGACAGTGTCATTTTCCACTGATTGCAGGAACTTGTCCCTCACCTGACCAGATGGAAGATAAGGCGCTCGAGCGTATTGAGATGAGTTCTGCTCAGCTGGTCAATGACAGAGTAGACACCTCGAATCACCTCCTTCTTGTCTTGTAGACCTGGCATACAAAACACAGCACAATTCATCTATGCTGGACAAAAAAATCTGTCAAAGTTTATGTTGATTCCACAACAAAACCTTACTTTAAAAAAAATAATAAATAAAAATATGCAGACATGTTGCGACTGTTAAAATGTTATTGTATAAATTATGATAACCTGGTTTTTTTTTTTTTTTTTTAAAAAGAATTGTATAGAACTAAAATAGTGTTAAAATCATTTCATCCTCATAAGGGTTACCCATTGCTCTGAGGAATTCTTCATAAAGCTCAAAAGTCATCAGTGGATTTGGCAAATCTCGGAGCCACTGCTTGAAGACGCTGGCGATGACGTGAATGTTGTATTCGTCCAGATTCATACTTTCTACATCTGGGCATAGAAAAAAGAAAAAAAAAAAAAGTTCAGAAAGCCCTTCCACTGCCCTCACTCGGACTTTGGTTCCTCTTGGACTCTATCCCTGTGCTCTCCCCAAACATACCTGTGTCTAATCCTTGCTTGAGTTCCTTGATCTTGTTGGCAGAGCCAGACTTCCTGTAGATACCCTCGGTGTAGAGGCCATGTATCTCAATGTAGTTAATGAGCTTCTCGACCACCAGGGGCACTGTCCTGTCGTCACTGGTCAGGCGTGTTACCTCCACACCAAACTGCCTGGAGCTCAGCTCAGGATCATACTATGCCACGGAGACAGACAAATAGGAATTTGAAGGCATCCCCTCTCTCAGAGGTAACCTTTTAAAAAGTTGTAGTGAAGGAAAAACACAACTATTAATCTAAGAACAAAACAACAGCTCAAGTAAATGTCTGAGCGTTTATATAAATGTGTATAAAGCAAAGACTTAACGTTACTCCTCAGTGAACAGTTACTTTACAGGTACAATAATAGCCATGTACATAGCAGAGGAAACCCTTTACCTTCTTACTGCATTTGGTGGTTGTCTTCAAGCAGCACTTTCTGTGGCAGGCGTAGCGGCACACTACGGAGAAAATTTGTGTCAAATTTATTTACTCAACTTTATATGACATTTCAGAAAACCATTCTTTTCCTGAAGCCCCATATCAGCGGAGCAGCTTTCACGACTGCCGCGTTGTCACTGAAAACCATGTTAGCTTTCCTTTTACTGTAAAATGGCAGAAGAAAGGGTGCACGCTTCTGGCTAGACAGCTTTTCAAAGGGAAGCATGTAACACTGGAGTGTACCCATGAGTTCACTTGTAAACAATCTGATTATACTGTGCTGCCGAGGTAACAAGATTCACATAAGTGAAGTGGAGTGCTGAGGAGAATCTGCACTACTCACACTTGCAGACGCAGGCTTTGTCCATCATCCAGATGAGTGAGGAGCAGAATTCACAGTATGTGGGGATACTGTACTGCGTTGACTTGAAGATGTGGCCATTGTGTTCCTCCACCTGCAGGGTTTAAGAGCAGTCAATTCAAGACTGACCATGCTAAGTCATTAAAACTGAAGCCTATGACCTTATAAAGCAGTCTGGGAATGTTTTTTTTTCCCCCAATTTCATAATCTTTAAGTTATTAATTTCTGAAAAAAGGTAGACCTCCCTTGGGCATTTTTAAACAACATAACTCAAACACGTGAAAACAATTATGTTCACAGGAGAAGTTCAACTTAATTTCTGCCCAAACAACATAACAATCTCAAAAATGTTCTCTTTCTTCAAGTGTTGAAACAGTCACTAATGACAAGTGAAAAATTTCCTTGTAGCATTCTTACAATGTCAGTGTCCTTTTTCCTTCTCTTTTTGCGATCTGGCTTGGACACCTAAGAGAAAACGTGACAGAATAACTGAGTGCTTTTGTCTGGTACATCACTCTACTGTTTAAATGAACTGTAAACCAATGATGAAGAGCCAATTGGGGAGAAGAACAGGAAGAATGGCACCATACCTTGCCGAGAGTGTTGTCCAGTGGTTTGTACTCAGTCATGAATTCGTCCAGGAAGACCTTGAAGGTGTTGACCCAAACCTTGACAGGAGACTCGCTCCAGTCCCGCTGCTCCTGCCGCATGGTCTTCTCCAAGATGTGCTCAAAAAGTGCATACAAGTCTTTGTATCTAATACTTTTCCCATCATCCATCTGTAAATGGGTTGGAACAGAAGCAAACCAGATTCAGGACCTTCTCCTAGATTTGCCACTCACAAGAAAGCTTAAGAGTTGTATAATTGTATAATACAAGTGAGTAGTTAAAAAGGAAACCTTTGTGCTTAGCTGATGTGAAACTACAACTTCCTCCTTATTAAATGGGAAAACTGGATTTTTTTAAAAGATCTACTTCCATTTATACTATTCATTTATTCCAAAAACATTAATAATAGTGGCACATGTGTAGTGGATTTGACAGAGAGGAACTCACAGCCAAGGCAGTAGAATAGGAGTTGAAAATGTTCAACCGGAATTCTTTGAGTGCCTTTTTGAAGACAACATCCACCATAGTGTCTTTTTTACTGTCCTCTGTGTCCAGGTCTTGGATCTGCAGCACAGACATTAATCAGGACAAATCAATCACTGAAAGACAAAATCAAATCACTAAAAACCGTATATAAAGCCAATTACAGGAAGCATGCAACTGTGAAGATGAGACCATGACAGCTTCCAAGAGCTGACCTTCTTCAGGAGGAACTCATCCATGCTCCGGTGGTCACTGGCACTACTGAGGATGTGCAGTGAGTCATTATGCCACTGCGCTGGCTCCAGTGTCGTGCTGCTGATCTTCACACTGCGTCGCCGTTTCACCCTAGGTGATGGCTCCTTGTTCTCCTTGTACTCTCTCCCCCGCTCACCAGGCAGAGTGGGGCTGTGTGGGGGTGATGTGTGCTCAGGTCCTGCAGTAGGGTGGCAGCAAATGGACAAACAGCCGCTGTCACACAGAGGTCTTGCTTTAAACCCCCAGAGATAAACACAGGCATAGATACACCCAAGTATGTACCCTCACCCTCTCCCTGGAGCAGCCCCATGTCCACAAAATCCCCCTCTGGCAGGTCCCCGACGCTGGCTAGCTTGTCCCGGGGACCCTTCTTTTCATTGTGCTTGGTCTTCCCCCAGAAGCGCATTTTTCCTCTCACCCTTTCAGCACATGACAAAAAAAGGTGGTGAAGACAACCAGTTCAAACCAGTATTTTTTAAAATATATTACTCTTTTAGACACTTGGCTGCCCAAGAGCACTTCGCCCAGGGTGTGGCATAAGATCTAAATATCATCAATACTGGAAGAAGTTTAAAAAAAAAAAAAAAAAAAAAATCTACCTGCCTAAAATATAAAATATTTTTATAAAAGTATAGGTAGCATTAGGAGCAGCATTTCACTTTGGGTTAAATATGAGATGCTTGTGACAGGTGGGCACTGTACCTTCCATCCACATGGGAGTGTTTCCTCAGGGAATCTACCTTGCCCAGGTCTCCAGATGACACAGTCTTCTGTATCTTCTTCTGGTCCTCAGGGCAAGATGGTGTCTGAAATGTCAGTGGAAGGGGGACGTTAAGCTCTAGCATCTGTGAAGGTATGAGTGCGGAGCAGTCCTGAGGGACTGGCAGAACTCCAAGATGCTGCAGCTGTATTCTGCTTTAACGTCTCTTATACCTGCTCAGGAGAGCTCTACCTTACTTCACCAAGGACCATATACACTTCCTTTTCCAAAGGCACAGACTGCTTATAAACTAAATCATCACCCAAATCATTACTTGCACAGCTCATATCAGTGGATTTATTGGTGGGTTATAAAGTTAAATGTGATGCATTATCATAAACATTTCTGCACCATTATCTTAGTTATTTTTATCGCAATACTTCAAACTCTAGGGGGCACTGTGACACTATTTACCAGGTGCTTTGTATCACTCTCTGCTTTCAGGAATATAATCAGTACAAAATACCTACACACCAATTACAGTGTTACGGAATTCTTTAATTTAAAGCTCCTCCAGTGTTTTAACCTGTCACTTTCAAAGCAGTGTTCTGTCACAGGAAGGTCTAGTGCACCAAGTTCGACAGCACACATCCAGAGTGGGTTCCCAACACTGGTCCTTCATTAAAGAACTGCTAAACTGAAAAGATGAAGTGATTTATTACAGCAGCGATAAGTATTTCTGCGGATGACGTGAACACTAGCTGATGAATGGTCATTTATTTTAACTCAAACTATTACAAGTTTGTATAACTCCCAAGCACTCCTGCCAAAAGGTGACATATGAAAATCTGAAGACCTAGAATAAGGAAGGATAACAGACATAACTTGACAACAGCTGGGTGACCAAGTTATTGACCACAAAAAGCCACCCAACACTGACATGGCAGTTTTTTTTTTTTTTTTTTTTTTTTTTAAATGGAACATGAAGACAGGAGATGGAGTCCAAGATGACAGTGTGAATGAACTGACACAAACAAGGGGTGAAGGTTTATGATACTGCCCAGGACTCCAGAAGGTGTGCCCAGCACTGATGGTGAAGAAAGGAAGGAGATATGACTGTCCGCACCATTAGGCAGGTGGAGGCAGAAGCATGCAATGATTGGTGGGTTAACCAGGCTGGGGATGAATGGAGGTCTCGGGTGCCTCAGTTCTATAATTCAGGACAGACGGAGAGCCTGTTCCTCTGGGATGACCATCCTCCAGCCTGGTTGCGGAATCTGAACTATAATACCGACAGCACAGTGGGTTAGAGTCAGCTAGTGACGCACTCACGGGGAAAACACACTTCTGAAACAGGCCATGCACATCTTTTTGGATGTGACATTTTATAGGCAAACATGCAATTCATTTTCTAAATGTTTTTCAAAAGGCAGTTTAAAAAAAAATAAAATACTGCATTTTACCTGTGTTTTTAAGGAGGCCATTTAGCAGCAGATTGTTTTAATAAACCCTTTTGTTTTTCAATAAAATGTACACAAAATGTAATTAATATAAGTGCACACTAAAAAACAAGTCATTTTCTTCACTGTAATGAAATGAAAAAAATAGAAATAGAAAACAGATTTCTGTATAGAAATTGTATTTACTGCTGTGTACTCTAGTTCAGGCAATATTTCAAAATGTGTTTCCCCATCTACAGTATAGTGGAAGACACTACAGAGACCCTGAAGCGTTTCCAGATGTCAGTACTGCGAATCTACCCAGGCGGTGCTCGAGGGGTTAGCAGCGGAGAGAACATCCTGCGAGTGGGCCAGACACCCCCGGACAGGCCTGGGGGGGGAATCGGCCGCATTCCGGCTTGCCCATTACCATTTCTGAGTCACTGTGACAAGCCTGTGCTCCACCCCCCTCGGTGCCCTGCTCCTCAAGGGGCAGGCTGGGGGGCAGGGGGGGCAGGGGGAGGGCCTCATTGTACTCATCCTCCTCCGAGTCGCCCTCCCCCAGAAGGTATGAACCTCGGGTCAGGAAGTCGGAGCGTGTCCGCGCCATGCGGGCTCTCTTTTTATGGCCTGGTCTGGCAACCTAATTAACCAAATAACAACACAGGTGAAAACCTCCATCTGCCGCCATTCATTTTTTGCAGGTCGCACCTGAGCCCATTCGTTACCTGAGCCAATGTTACGGGAAAAACTGTGTATAACAGTGAATGGAATACGGAGGGTGTATGAAACCAGTGTCACCACAGTGCCGCACACTTATCTGTCATCTTATTACAACACGATTTGTACCCATGACTTTTGTGCTGTTGATGGAGATGTACACTGGCTCCTCAACTTAGACTTAGCTGGGACTGGAAGTCTGATCAGAGTTCCATTTGTTTGTTCTGTAAAGCTACTCCAGTATAACTATAATAGAAATACTTTGAGCTGCACAAAAAAAGCCCGAGGAACAGAAACCTCTCCACTAGCTCCCATTCCAGACTGATTTTTCACAGATCATGCCATAAGAATGCAGCATACCTCATCATGTTACTGACCACAGGCACAAGACAAAAGTTACCGAAAACCTGTTGTGTAAACAACCAAACTGGAAAATATTTTTGTCTTCAAAAATTTGTTACTCGATTGATTGTTGGTAATATGAGAAGCCAGTGTACTTATTTTTAATCTATTTGACTTATAAGGAATTAGTCAGTTTTAGGCGATCAGTTAAAAGAAAACATATTTATTAACCGATAAGAATGTATTTTCAGTGACTAAATGTAGTCACAGAATTAAGGTTTTGTTTAATGATGGGGATTTTTACATTGCTCAGTATTTGTATACTGGTGGAAGGCATGGTCACGTGAATTTTTAAAAATATATATTTACATTATGTTATTATTTCCCTGTAGAACAAATAAACAAATACCTCCATGAATGAAGAATTTCATGTCTTTTACTCACCTCACGTCCTTTCAGTCCCTTAGAGAGCCTAGAGCTGGAAGCAGCTTCATTCTTCTGCATTGCCATTGACCTTTCTTGATTGGCAAAATCCTTATCAGACCTACATTGCAGTCAATTATTACGATTCTGCTTCGCAGCATAATAGAATAAGCATTCATAAAGTGAGAGATGCTTTGCAAAACACAGACAAACAGACTGTCCATTACTCACTTGGAGAAGGTGAGCTTGTTATCCTTTGGTGTGAAGAAGTAGTTTGCTGGGCGGTTATCAGCACTGAAGGTCTGAATGGGTGCTTTCTTGTGCCTTCCTTTGAACCCACCCTCCCGAGGCTCAAGGGTTAGCTTGGGTACCCAGCCATCCTGTACAGTCCTTCCTTCACTGCTATCGCAACGTGAGATGTGGATAGGCTGATCTTTGGTAGCATTGAGAGCACTCTCCTTCTCCTGAGCTTTTGGTTGTGCGGTAATCTGCAGAGAAACTTCTGTGAGGTCAACTGAGTCAAGCACTGACTTCTCCGTACTTTGGCCTGCATCCCCCTGTGTCAGGGCCCCTTTTCTGCTCTGTTCAATCTTCAGCAAGGCCTCTCCTCGCTGTTTCTCAAAGAGGTTTCTCTCGGACTGTGCAAAATACTTGCGTTGCTTCTCCAGGATCTCCTTTTGCTGACGGATCTGCTCCATCATCTCCCTCTCATTCTGCTGCTGCTGGTGCTTCTGACGCTCTTTCTTTTCCTCATTCATTTTTTCCAGCCTTGCCAAGATTGATTGCTGACTGGTATCTTGTGATGTTGGAGTTGCAGGCTCACTTGTCTGTATAGAACTGTCGTGGAGCTCAGTCGCATTGAGATGATCATCACCTACAGCTGTTTCCTTCTGCATGCTGATCACCACCACCACAGGCCTGCGACACGATTCGGCCTTTTCTTTGAGGGGCTTTCCAGCATCGTCAGACTGTATGACTGAAAATTGTTCAGTGGGCTGAGAGGACAGAGGGCTTTCCTCCTGAGGGGGGATATAGAAGGTTGGAAAGTTGTTTTGTGTTTTCTGGAGAGTTGCTAGGCATGATGAAGCTGTCTGGAGTTTTGTCGAGAGTCCATCCAAGGCCCAAACATCTGTTGGACTTGGCGACCTTGGGCTGATCTCTGGCTGCTCCGCCATTCCAAGTAGATGGCTGTCGTCTTCCATTTCCACAACACTTTGCTTGTCTTTAAGGTGATCGTCAATGCTGAGAAGCTCAAAACTGCCCTTGGAACTCTGGCTGTCTGGAGTTCCCTGGGGTGAGTGTACGTCATCCACAGCTACCTCAGGAGGCCACTGTTGCTCCTCCGTTGGCGACACCCCACCTGCAGATCTTACCTTGAGCAGCTCCAGGCTAAATTTGGCTTGTTCCAATTCCCTCTTCCTTCTGCTTTCTCGTTTGGCCCTTGTCTTCTGACTGGGATCATCTGGCACCTTGGGTCTCTCTTTTTCTGCATCCTCCCCAACTTTGACCTCCCTCCCTCCCTCTTCCTGAGAATCCTCTAGGGAACTGGTCAGTCTCTGCAGGCTCTTCTCCTGTCCCTCATACAAGTGATCCTGCCACACTCTGAGATCTAATCCTGGGATTGTCTGGTTCTCATTTTTAGGTGTAAGGTTCATCAGTCCATTCTGCAGCTGTTTCTCCTTCAGTCGCTGGTCTTTCAGATCCCTAAATCTGTGTAACAAAGGATTTATAATGTATGTTTGTGATGCCACCATATGTCTCAGTTTTTTTAATCATAAACTATTCCTCAGCAGAGGCTGCATATTACCTCTGTCGTGCCAAGTATCCCCTTGCTGCAGCCTGTAGGAGTACCACGGCGTCTCGCAGTCTCAGGTAGTTGTCCCTCTCCTTGTAACCATGCCAGGCAGCTTGGATAGTGCATGCCGCTAATCGCCGGCGGTGACTGCACAACCGCCAGGTCCTCTGGATCACCAGGACTGCTTCCCTCCAAAGCAAGAATGTCCGGCGCTCTCGGTAGGCCCGCCAAGCGGCCTGCAGGCATACAGCGGCACTCTCGCGGAGGTCACGGTCAAGTTCTGCCTCCTCTTCAGCCTGCTGCAACTGGCAACTTCTCCACCACCGCTGCACAGGGACACAGATGCAGTACAAATGTGAAAACTAACCTATGTGAAGTACTGGTAATAGCCACAATAACTACTGATAAAGGTGACAAAAGATAAAACTGCGTTGTTGTGGTTTGTAATTTATTACACAAATATATTAAAATGCATCCAAATACTACACTAGGCAGGAAATACATCAACTGAGCAATTACTGTCTTAATATTCATTGTTTTGAATTAGCCTTACTTGCTCATTATAATTGAGTAGTCAATGGAAAAAAGTTCAAGTTGATTCCACAAGTTTATTCAAAAATGTCAAAGATTTTCTTCTTGGAAAGTGAGAATGACTTGAGTGACCAAAATCAATTACAGTCAACTGTTTTCTTCTCGGAGACAGGAAGCCTCTAGAGTAACCAAAGTAAAGCAGTAACATCTAAAAAGGATTTGACTTTCCAAACCTGCCAACACTATCACTTAACAGTATACACAGTCCTTGCTTTGCAATTACTTTCATATTCAGCATTTATGTTTCTCTTCCTCAGCCTAAATGTGTACTTTACTTCAGTGTTTCCTTTAATGGCCTCATTTATTTTTCATCAATCAAGCAAAAAGCCCCAATAGCAGAGCCTCTTTTCCCAATCAGCAGTTCCAGGAAAAACGGAGCTTCTGCACAGTGCTCTTCGACTGAAGATGGGACTAGTCGAATCACACAAATGACATGAGACCTCATCAGTCATGATTCACAGCCTACTTTCATAACCCGGCACTTTTCTCTCCTGGCTTTTCTGACAGGTTGTCCCGATGGTCCTTTTGTTAGACTGCTCACTCAGATGGGCAGACAGCACATCAGTGGCTAATTACATCCACTTACTTTGCACTGCAGAATAACATTACGCAAAGTTATTACCTCTAATGTGTTGGAGAGAACAGGATAAGTTGAGGCAAAAGCCTTCTTTATGGACTTCTGCAGCTGACAATGCTAGTGTAGACCTACCTGGATGCGACATGCTGCTTCCCTCATGTTGACAAAGTGTCTTCTTTCCAGCGTAGCTCGAAAGCGCTGTTGCAGTGCTACAATCCGGCGCAACACCTCCTGATGGAGCAGGTCCTGGAGTCGCTGGCGAGCTGCCTCTCGGAGAAACACCTGAGGGCAAGAATGGGATGAAATGGGGTGTTTTGGAGTGGGGGGCGGGGGCATTTGAGACTGAGACACAACCAGGACACAACTGCCCCAAAGATGTGGACCAATAATGACAGAGAGTGCTGCAGTCCAGGAGGTGAGGGGTGGCAACGTCTCAGCAGAGCTGGTGACTATCGCTGCATTGTGCGAGTGTGTGAGAACGATTACTAGCCTTGCAGCCTTGCTTAGTAGTAAACTGTAATGTTTCTATTTTTAACTAGTAATGTCCAGAGAAAATGTACCGTTAAACAGAAAATATAAGCTGTTCCAATTGCAATTCAATGTGGAATGATGTGGCACACTCTCAGAAGTCTGTTCAGTTTTTAACTCCGTTGACATAACCTATACCAGTTTAACAGAGTGTGCAAAAACTGCCAACAGAAGCCCATTTTAAAGCAGAAAGGTTGACGGCGAGCAGATTCCTACCGTAGAGTGGCCCACTTGGAACCCATCGGGAGAAAGATCCAGCTGGTGCAGGTAGGCACTGATGCTGTGCTGTGTTGCACCTGAGCCGTGTGGTAGCAGCACATGGAAGCGACGAATAAAATCCTGGACCGCAGCAGACAAACACATTTTTTAATGTTTTAATAGGCTACTACTGACAAGAAGGCTTTGTGTAAGTGAATAGTTTTTCAGAGCTCCTTTCATGAGTTACACCCCTCTATGCTTAATATTTGCAGTGAAAACATGTGGTTTTGTAACAAATGCCACAAACACTTGAGATGCATGACATCAGTGGACAAACACGCAGTCCTCTGATGTGCACACTACTTCAGGACAGATGGCATCATTTCACCTGATGGTTCAGCGCAATCACTCCTGTGTCACAGTCCATGGGGCAGCTTGGAAAACAGCTGCTGTGTTTATATAATTAGAGGGGGATTTCATTAAGGATAATAAGCGCCTCTGTTCACAGAGCAGGATGCCCTGGACAGCACTGTTTTAGCATGGACTGCGCATTGTCCAGATATCCCCCTGCTGAGAAATGTGCCTACTCAAATATGTCTAGGGCACAGAAGAGGCCACCAACACATGGTATGTGGAATCTGCAACTCATCACTGCAGATGAATTTTGCATTCAAAGTAAGACCAAGGAACTGGAACAGTACAGTACACCTCTGAAATTCCACAACAGCAAAGCTGGCATCTATGCCAACTATGGCAGAGAGCTTATCACCAGCTGAGATAAGAAAGACTGTTTATTTTAAGGACTGTTGTTAGCTAAGTCACTAAGGTGAAAGGTCATCCCTGTTTCACAATCTTTAATGAAGTCACAATGCAGCTGCCAGAATTAAAATAATGGCTAAATCTTTTACACTTGTCAAATCAAATTAGTGGAAAATCAGTGAAAGTGCCCGATCAATAACAGCAGGTTACAGCAGACCTCCTTTTAAAGAACCCATGTTGAAAATCTCCTGAATGAGCAAGCATGTGACCCTGACCTGAAAAGTGTACTTGATGCTGTATCCTGATTGGCGGATGTGGACGGTCTCCAGCATGCCTGTGTAACGCAGCTGCCTCAGCACCAGGCCATCATTAAAACGCATGGGGAGCTGTGCAAGGATGATGGGAAACAAGGTGGTGTTAGGGTTTCAGCTGCTCTCTTCTTTCACTTCACAAAATGATGTAAGCTCACACAACAGCACCCAGGAATAGGCCCTCTCATATTTCTTGCACTGCAGTACTGGTCAACAAAAAGAAGAGATCTTGGTGTCTTTTTTTTTTTTTTTTTGCAATTTTATGAATTCTCTCTCTGTTGGGCACTATGAGACTCAACTATATAATCGCAGGCGGTACTGTCAATCTGTTAGCTCCACGATGAACAGCCTTCACACATTCCTTCCTATTTCCTCCTTCCTGCGGCTGGTGGGAAATACGTACCTTTTCTGCATTTGAGCGGATACACTTCACAAAGTAGGGCTCTGACTGGCTAAGCGTCTCCATTAGCTTATTCAGAGAAGCCTGTGTAGAAGAAAGAAAAAGGTTTTAAATATTACAAGCTAGTATTTTGACGAGCGAAAACAGGCCGCATTAAAAACCACCCGTTTCCAGGAGATCTCTTCTGTCTATTTTTATTGTAGGGTGGAGTGAAGAAATGGTACTGTTTTCACGTGTGAAAATTCCTTTCCATGCTTTAATAACCTTGGATCCCTTAGCAAATAATACAGCTTCAAGTGTAGTAAACTCCTGACTGCATTTGGGAGGCAGAGATTTCAGAACTGGGGTGATCACACTGAGCTCCAAGAGACATGTGTCGGAGAAAGTAGTGCTTTGGGCCGCAGATGTCCAGACCGGATACGCTGCTATTTTGGTGGTCAGGAACCCACCTTCCCCACTCAGGAGATTAAAGCAATCAGCCGGGTAACAGGATGTGGGCTGGGTGACTTCATGAGGGTGAAGTCATCAACACATTTCTGAAGGATTTCTGTAGCTGGCTCTGGGGGAGGTGGAAAATGCTTTGCCCTGTCTTTGTGAGCTCCAGGAAAGATAACGCAAACTGGAAACACTGATACATAGACCATCCAGGCAAATTTTTATTTAAATAATACAGGAAAAACAGGGTACCTTAAGCCAGTCACGTGTAAAGCACATTTTTGCTATAACTGTTAATTGGCCCAAAGAAATGACTCCTGCTTTTTTTTATTAAGGTAGCTATGATGAGAAAAGAGCATCTCTTTTGTGGGATTTAAAAATATAAGGTGGCCAGAGGTCCAACAACAACAAGGCAGTGGGTGGGACAGGATTTTGGCTGGATCATGATGAAGACACACCCTGTCTCATGCAGCTCTCTGTAAACACTGTGGGTTGTTCCTGCAAGGCTGCCCAGAAGCTGGCTAAGTCAGGCTGAGGAGGGCGCTATGCACCAACTCCTATGACGTGAAAGCCACCTTGGAGGAAAAAAAAAAAAAAAACTTCTAAAAGCTGGGAGGTCATCATCAGTGCACTAAAGTGGGCAGAATAGTGTTGCACAAAGTGGGGACAAAATAACTGCCAGCTCTTTGGCTTGAATGACTAGAATGTCTGTGTAAATGGGGACACTTAGTCTGAAAGTAAATAGTGTGAGCAGAGAGGTAACTGAAAATGAAGGGTGAGGAAAATAACTTAGGAGTAGACAACTAGTACCGATCACAGATGATGAATGAAGTGTCGGTCACCACAGCGCTGCTGCTCTAACCTGAAATTGGGCACTGATGCTGGGCGGCTTCTTTTTCTTGTGCAGGTGCAACAGTGACTTGGTGATGCGATCGTGCAGCGTCAGACTGCTCAGGTACCTGAGAGACTTGACATCCAACAGGTGCTGCAGGGGTGTGGGGACACATTACTGACATTCCCACTGAGACTGGACATGTGATATAGCTCATTAACTCAGCAGCCACAGCACCTTACCTTGGGAAGACTGGGTTTTGACTTGTAGTTTTTGTTTCGCCTATAAAACATAACATTTTTTAAACATGAATATATATGGATTGATAAAATTTTAAATGCTTAATAATTAAAATATACCAGATGAGGAAGCAATGAAAGGAAAGAAGAAAACATACAACACTGAGATAAGTGTGCAGTAGGAGGCTGGGGGAGGGGGCACAGAATTAACAAACGGATAAACCAAGGAGTTTTCGTGAAACTCACATGAGGATGCCATGAGCTCTCTCCAGGAGTTTGCTGCTGGTGGAGTTGACAAAGATTCCATCCTCCTCAATGCCAGAGCCCGAGGAGGACAGCCGGTTCCGTCGCCCAGTACGCCCATTCCAGCCCGTGCTGAAGCTATCCCTATGAATGGACCCAATTTCAGAGCACAGCACAAGGACAACAAAGAATCCTTCAACTGAGCCTCCAGCTCAGTTCAATCTCTTGACAGCCCACCTACATGGCCCTTCCCACACCCCATCTACACTTCCATCACTAAGTACAGCGACCAGGTAACTCAGAGGCTCAGTCATACCTTAGAGGAGTATGATGACCTATAGCTAGAAGCTGGTTAAAGAGGTCAGCCCAAATCCCAGCTAAATCATACTGTAGGAATACAGTGAGACCTGAAAGTATCAGCACCTGCTCCAGTCATCTGTGGTATCAGTGGAGGGTACGCTCTGCAAGCTGGCACGGCGCAGTTTGTTTTTCTGGCTGCACGAATCCTACTCTACTAAAAGTGAACAAATATTATAAGCCCCATGAATGTGACTCATTCTGCTAGTAATGTGACAAAAAAGGATTCATACAGGGGAACTGCAGGTAAACAGAAGTAAATAAGTTCAATCTGAATTTTAGCCATACTAAAAGTTTTTACAATGAACACAAATGTTGGTCTTTTTTTTTTTTTTTTTTTTTTTTAAAATACTTGTACAGTCTAGAGGGAATGGATGCATTTACACTGCTAAACTTCTAAATAACGATCTTTCCTGTAATATACGTTAATTTTTTCAAGGCAATTTTCTTCCTGGGGTCTATTATTGTATATGGTAAACGTTCTGTAAAACCAGTACCGTTGAGTAACCAGAAGGCTACGAGGTAATAAATTAACAACCAGCCTCTGATCCCATGGATTTTGCAATATTTTCTTTTATGGTGAAACTGAGAAATGAAGCAGTCTTTAGATGTATTTTTCCTCCGCTCTGCTGTGCTCACCCTCTAGCTCAATTTGAGCAACATTTCAGAAACATCACTCTACCTGTGCTTTCCTATGGAAATGGTGTGAAAAGTGCCCAGGAGGCCCACCTTCGCCTAAACCCTGATAACCGAGCCTGTATTTTAAAAATAAAAAAAAAAGCCAATTTAAACCTCCAGTAAAACTCTACACTAATTGCTCACCATTATTAGTGAAGACTTGGTTCTATACATTCTGCTGATTTAGAGGCTTCGCAGACTACGCAATCCCAAGAGCAAGGATCATAAATACAATCACTTCCTTAAAGAAACGTGGGCCAGAGCCCTGGTGCAAATACATGAGCCTTCCTTCGAGGTTTTTCTCCTGTCAGGGCTATAAATACTGGGGGCTCTGGCTTACATCTCCTCTCCGGCTTCATCCCAAAGACTCCGCCATGTGTACAGCCCAGCAAGCCCAACAGGGGCTGTACAGCAACCGGAAAATGGAACAAGGATGGGGAATTTTTCTTTGCAACCGGAACACCTTATTCTGCTTGGAATTTCTCAAAACTTACATGTTAAATTTCCTTAACAACATGTCTCCCTGACATGTGCCAGCCTCCATTTGCTGTCAGCAGAATGCAGTCATTATGTTGGGGGGGGGGGGGGGGGAAAAAAAAAAAAAAAAAAAAANTTCTTGTCTGTGTCCATGTGCACGGGGGGGGGGGGGGGGGGGAAACAAAAAAAAAAAAACAAAACTATTTTTACTGAAAGTTCCTAGAGTGCAATCTCTTGCAGAAATAAGATCCCCTGTTTGAGCCTTACTGCCCACCACTAACAGCAGCAGGACTGGAGAGGAACGCACAGAATCACAGACTTAGCCAGTGGATCTTGTCCAGTGGATGTCTGGTGGGAAAACAATGGACAATGACTCCATCTGATGACTGGCCACCTGACAATGGCCAACGGAAACACCCACAGAACACAAAACCCAACGGCCAAACAACCCACATTGTGAAACAGCAGATCAGCTGCAGTAAAACTGAATAAAATTTAACAATACATTTTAACAATACATTTACATTTCTGTAATACAAACTTACTTTAGGAGAAATTCACGATTTTGCCAAAACAATGTACAATATTAGGCTGTACATTGTGCTAGTTGGAAAGATTTACATTTACACAGATTGGTAATTTTTGGAGCAGTTCATTTGGAGCAGTTCAATTACTCAAGGCCACTACTAAGCACTACACCACCTGCTGCATTACACAGAGCTCAGGAAATTCATAGCTTTGCCTCTTTGCTGCCCCAGTTTTCAAACTGATTAGTTTGACAGATACTGGGAGAAATGTCTACAACTTGAACTTGACTTAAAAATGTAAACATCCGTGGAGAAATTGAGTTGTTGCAAACAACTGACACTTCCTGAAGCCTATTAAATACATGCTATAAGAGTAACTACAGGGTGGAATTATAATTTGTAATTACGACAATACTACCTATTGATAGCATACAAAGTTTAAATTAGCATGTGTCCCCATTATATGTTTCAGGTGCCATGTTGGGGTCTCTTTCTTAGGAAAGGTAAGTTCCAATAAACATGCAGGGCTATTCAATGCATAAGTAATTCAATAGTTGCTCTGATGAGGATGGGGGTAAGAGTAAGTATTTATCTGTCTCTGGGTTGCCATACGAACACATATCTGCAGCCTGATGTCACGCACAGGAAGCAGCTGCATGGGGCTTAGCAGTCACTTAGTAACCCAGAAAAGGCGCACACAGCCACAAATTATGATGCACTGCTTTTTTACAGCCAGAACTGGCCCTGAACAAAAGTGCTGTTGTGGTGCTGCAGAGTCCAGGTGGGGTGGTAGCCACCAAGAGTTGCAGTAATTAAGGAGGTCTGAAACTCCAGGGGTTGCGATAGTCTCTATGGTCCGTATACAGGTGTAACTCACCATGTGGAGTTAAATGTCCAACTGAGGCCTTGGGTGTATGTAAACTTTTTTAGATCATAATCTGAAGAATTTTCGTCTTCAATGAGGAGCCACAATCTATAGACAACCAGCTTTTCAGAGCGCAACTAATTTTCTCCAAAAATCCAGGTATTTGAAGTATGTGTCCTCGTGTCTCCTAGCAGATCTCATGTGAGGGGAGGTGTGATAATGAACGCAGGAGGGCAGCAGCAGCACTTCTGCTCATGCTCAGGACCCAGGGAACAGTATGGATTAGGCCCACACATGCTACTCACCTGGAGGGCTTCTCACTCATTGTGTTGGGGCCATGCAAGTCTGACAGAGGCGTCCGGGGACTCTTCCGGGTGATGCCTAGGTCAACAGAGCAAGAGTAGGTGTTAAAGGGTATAATTATTTACACCCACACAAAATGTTCCCCGAAACACCTTATGTCAGGAATTGTGTCATAAATCACTGTCTGGCATTGTCTTGCATTTAAAATGCAAAATGTGACACAGATAAAGACAGGTTAGAATTACATTCTCTCGCTGTTTATTTTTATGCATGAAATTTTAAAATGGAAATTATTGGAATGGTCCAGAAAACAGCATGGAACCATTTCAAAAATGTAAACATTGACAAATTCTCTTAGCAAGTTAGTCTATTATTATTAGTCTCTCTTATTTTTGCAGTCATAAAGAGAGCAATGTACGTTAATTCAGGGTACAGGGTGTTAGGGTGGTGTTGCTAATGTCAGTCTGAGAAGGAACACCAATATGGACAGTGATTTACTGCAAACCTGTCAGCTCCATCTAAACAGATATGACATTTTCATGTAAATGTGTTATCCTAGTATGCACCACAGTTCTCTCACAGGATTACAAAAATCTTTCCATACCATTTTTTTTTTTTTTTTAAAGTCTTTATAGACCAACAATGGCAATGCAAATACCTTTGATACCCAAGAAACCAATTCCATTTGGTCACGGTTTCAAAACAGCTGTTACTGTTGTACATGGGAGCACATCCAACATCTAAACATTGGCCCAGTCTGGGTCAACTTGCATTTTTCAGGGCCTTTTCATCAAGTTCTAGATCTGCGTACTGTTGCAAAGTAAGCTCCACTTACTTACACACAAGTACAGTAAGAAAAACACACCGTGTTGTTTTATTTATCCACAACTACAGAAATGTGACCTATTTTTATTTAAACCAGTCTACAGTGCAGACTGTCACAAGTGCAGATACAAAGCAGACCCCAATAAAGCTTTCAGTAAGTTAAACCGGTATGACAACTTTAAATGATTTTTCATATTAAATTGTCTTTGCTCTGGTAAATCCTTGCTGTTCCTTCAAACAACCAAAGACTTACGTAAGTTGCTGACCAACCACTTATCGTATATAATGGAATATTAAGGTGCATTATGACCTCTCCCATACATTGATCGCACTACAACTTGCACAGGATCTTGCATTATACATATATCCTCAGCAGTTCTGATAAAAAGTGGTTACAATTGTGTGGGGAGCCCAACCTCTTCTGGATGCCTTACCCTCTCACTGTCTGGTCCACAGTTGCTGCCCCCCCAGGGTGTCTGGAGGGGCAGCATTCCAACCAGGTTTGTTCTTGTCCTACTCGTGACTCCAGTGGAGCAATTGTTTACATATAAGAACCCAGGTGAGGTTGCGGTACCTGTCCATGCTGGGAGGGGCATGCGATGTGGGTACTGCCCCACAGTGAGTGGGGTTAGTGGGGAAAGGCGGCGGAACAGGAGAGGAGCCTGTGTGTCATGCAGGGCGGATACTGCTCACGGAGACGGGACGAGCAGGGACGAGCGGGAACGAGCAGGGAGGAGCGGGGACGAGCAGGGACAGCTGAGGTGGGGTAAAGGGAGGTTGTGGAGACCAACCAACATCGAGACTATATCATCTGTTGGAGGACAGAACAAATGCGGGCTTTTTATGAAAAATTTTTCCTCACTGACATTTTCAATTGTAATTCTTATTTCACTTAGTCAGCCAATTTGTTATTTAATCCATTGTGAAATGGGACATTCACAACACTTTGCAGAAACAAATAGCAGAAATAAAGTCTTCACGATGATATTCAAATGGGTCTGCACATTGAGTGAATGAAATTGGGAAATTATAGGCATGGATTCCTAGAACTCTTGTTTGGCATTGATAATATGGCAGTGACACTGAAATGGTCTCTGTAAAATGGAGTTGAACTAACTTCAGAGAACCACCCAATCATCAAGTCAGGGGTTAGGGAAGGAAGGTGAAAGATGCAGTCGGTCCCCCTATCCCCCCAGGGTGCGTGAGGTGAGCAGAGAGGATTTTGGGATTGCAGCCTTACTGTACTTCTCCTCCTTGCACCTCTGTAGGATCTCTAAGCTCCTCTGGTGCACAGGGTGATGCAGAAAGCTAAAACTATCCACATTTTTCAAAACTGTACAGGGAGCAGCACCATCATGCCCTTGGAAAGCAAAAAATGAAAAAAAATAGAGAGAAACAAAATAAGAGGAACAAAAAAAGAGAGAAACAGAAGACAGATTATATAGGGAGGAATGACAGAGCTGTCTACAAGAAAAATATCTGCAAGGCTTATAGAAAACAGTCACGCTTAGCCACAGTACAGATGGTGTGGCCTTAAACCGCTCATTAATTACAGTACAGTTCCCTGCATGGCTGACCGATCGGCCCTCTGTCTACAAACGTGTCACAGCTGCGGCTCTAAGTGGGAATGCAATGTAATCTGCAACTAGATTTCAGGTCGTCTGGCTAAGCAGCCTGTGGCTCATTCTGTGGAAGATTTAAAGGGAGAATGTACCATTTCTGGGCTTTTCCTCAGTGTTATGAAGTCTAAGTGACTTTTTCAAAAAGGCAGCCTATGTCCCTCCGTGAGCTCTTAGGGCTGCCTCTGGGTGGACTAATGCAGAAGAATAAGAGCTGTACTCCAGCCGAACTACTGAGGCCCACACTCAGACAACACCCTTTGTCCCACAAAGTGATTGAACGTGTGAGCTACTGTTCCTGCCAAATCAAAAATCTGCACCTAAAGATGTTTTGAAAAAGATGAAACAGAATTTCCTGGTGCTGCAGGGCTGCCAAAGTATGAAAACACAGCCTTCTCTGCATTTCCCCCCCCCCCCCCCCCCCCCCCCCCCCCCCCCCCCC
>UFQX01000474.1:6043-32165 GCA_900497675.1 Arapaima gigas | reverse complement strand
AAAAAAAAAAAAAAAAAAAAAAAAAAAAAAAAAAAACTATTAAATTATGGACTTTTGCCATATCCAGACACCTCCACCCCCCATATAGACTGTAAAAGCAAGTATCTACTGTACTTTAATTAAATAAATAGGATGACAGCAGAGTTCTTGAGCTTGTTCCCAGAGTATAGCAAGGTGCAAAACTATTCTGTAGTGCCAGGCTCCATGTCAACTCAAGCTGCCTGATCCCCAGTAACATCAGAGAAGCGCATTGGCTCAAAACAGCGACAGTCAAAACAAAAAAATGGCAGACACAGCAAGCCCTCTGCCTTTTCTTCAGGCACATCTCCTGTTAAGAGCATTTGTCTGGCTGAGGGTGCAAATGAACTTCAGTAACCTCTGCAGAGCAAATAAAAATATTTACAACATCACCATACATGGTAAGACAGAATGAGAGACAGTGAGAGAGACACAGACAGAGAAGGGGGGAAAATACCATTAAGGGCAAAATGAGTGTGAGAGGAGCCGGAGGCAGATTTATGAGATGCAGATGGCATGCATGCCAGGCATGGCGGAGGGGCGAGCCAAAATGACATTCTGCCAGGGTGCCCGGACGAGTGGGGTCCTCAATTTGGGGTTCCCAGTTGCCATGTGGTGGAAAATGCAGTGGTGTGAGAGCACAGTGTGACTCCTGTGCCACTCAGTGTGAAACTGTCTGAGGCTAACAGGAAGTTACATGCTCCAACATGGGGCAAAACCACCCCTTCAGACTGATCTTACATAAACAAATGTGACACTCAACATAACCATATTACTTGTTAATATCTCACCTCAACTGGGTGTGACCTTGCAGCCTTCAGAAACATGTCAAAAGCCTCATTTAACTGTAATTCAGCCCAATTCTGATGTCCCTGAAGCTCTGCTAACGCTCAGCAGTAATAGTAAACACCTCTAACTACATATTCAAGTGATAACTCCCTGGAGGTTGCATGTCATCTAGGGGATTCCTTCAGGTGTTCCAGTCTCCTCCCACTAACTAAAGACGTTTTTTTGACAAACTAGTGATTCTAAATTGGCCTTATTGTGGATAAATATATGGATAAATATTTACAAATAAATATTAACAACTTTTTTCAGGATACACAGCAATGAATTTATGAGTGTGTTCATTTGGGTGTTAAAATCGCATATATCAAATTATTATCGGACAGTTCCAACAAAAAAGGAATCAATGTTTCCAAAGCCTTCAAGGTCATGTCCTAAGGTCAACAAAGGCCACAAATATAAAGTAAAATTGTCACAAAGGAAAATAACTATGGCCTTTTAATGCAAGGTTGTTCTGCTGCTGGGTGAGATGAAAAGTTATTGCCAAGATCTTATAAACCCGTCCCTTACGGGCTCTGGCAGGTTCACACCTCAAGGTTAAACGTTGACACGGGTGGCAAACATGAGGAAATCGATACAACGTCGTCCCAAGGGACACAAGAAACACTCCTTCTAAAACAGTAACTCTGGGTGGAACTGCTTTTGCACACCGAAACTTGGAGCTTCTACTAGGACTGGGAGAAGCCCTACCTAGTCTCTACCAATGGATTAGCATTTTTCAAAGTGCTTTTAAGTAAACAAAGATTTAAATTAGCAAACACTCAAAGTGCTCACCTTTAAATGACTCCTTTGAACAAAATCCATTGCACAACTGCTTTAACAATAATCCCACATCACACAAGAACACCAGAACAAAAACACAGGGTATGATGGCCAGGCAGCCACAACCTTGATGTTAAGCAAGAATGAAAAGATATTGTACCTCCTTTAAAAATTTTGTCCTTTTCTACTTTGCCAGAAGTAACTCAGCCTCCTGCTGATTTGCCACAGCTAATCAGAGATACGAGCCAGATATGACCTGACATTTATTCTGCTGTTACTCATCCAGCTGAGCGAACGGCCCAGTGGTCGTCCACAGGGGCAGTCAAGCACATTCAACAGTTCTTACTCTACCATACGCTGCATCTTACATATAGTTACAACACATTTATTAATTCTGCATAAGAATTTATGTTTTGTTGAAACAGATTGTTTATGATGTTCATGTCTGTTCAATCCTCAGCTGATAATTATGAATCACACACCCAGGGGCAGCGGCACACTTTTATGTCAGCTTCAATATGACACCCCAAGTGGAGTGAGCAACTCAAAAAGAGCAACGGGTTCATGCTTCGTTTAACACTTGAAAAGCCACAGGAATCAAACTGTACAGCAGCAGAGCCACAAGAACTTAAAACACCAAAAAGAAAAGAATCCAGGCCATGTTGATTTGCATCACAGATGGGCAGTTATTGCGTGCCAAAGCCAAAAATCGACCACTCATCCATTCATGACTAAAGTGATTCAATGACGTGGGGTCAACCCTGCTCTCAAATTTTCCAGTAGATTTTAAAGAATGGATCATATTTACCTGAAAAAAATGCAGCTCTGCTTTGCAGTACAGCCTGAACAACTGTGGCTTAAAAAACCAGGAGTGAGACACAAACGCACACTTTAAAGTGTGACTGCACTCTGCAGATACGCCCAAGGACCAATTGCAACAGTTGCAAAAAATTTGAATTAACAGTTATACCTCTGAACAAGTGAAATGTTCAGAGATGCCAAGTAATTTTTCTTTTGACGAAGGCAAAGCACAACAATGGCAAAAGCTATAATTATGTTAATTTTGCTAATCGTGTCCTTTCTAAAATGTCAGCCCATTTCATTATCACAAAACCCAGTGAACTTACACATATCTGTTTTTTTTTCCCCCCCCAATGTGCTCTTAAGGAGTACACACAATCTTTTATATTGAAATGTGCCAGTAATTATTCCGTACCTTAGTCAACCTGGCACATACGAAATCTGATAAAAATTTTAAAGTTACATACCACCTGCTTGTCATAATCTGCCTTCCATTAACATCCTTGTCTGCTAATTTGCATACACAAAATAAATAACAGTGCTAAATTATTATATCTGACATCATCAAAAAGGAGAAACGTACATTAAAGTTTATACATTGGGGTGTTTTTCCTTCAGCACAGGTTGGGAAGGGAAAAGCAGGATGAACAGAAGATCGATTGGTGGTCTCAAACCCTACAACACTGTCTCATATCTGAGACAGTGTGAGCACTCAGAAAAACACATAACACTTTTTTGGTAGCAATATTCCAGCAGGTGGAGAGAAACTGGATTTACATGAAGTCCTCATGGGCATTAATGTATAACACGCAAAGTAAACATCTGCTTTAGTAAAAGTAAATAAACAACATGGCAGGGGATTAATTTAACATCTAATGATTTAGTTACACAACATTACCTATCAAAATGACTTCAGTTTTTAAACAACATTTTAAAATCATTTTAAATGATTAAGAAAAGCACATATTAAAGGTATTTAACTGCAAAAAACACTGAGCTGCATGATAAATGCTAGAAATCAAACTGCTGCAAAAGACAAAAATAACAAAGCATGCAACATAGAAGCAGTCAAAAGTATTCTGGGACGGTTTCTTCACACCACCTGTCAGTCCATCCACATGCAGATGCCAGATCTAATTCTTCTGTAAAACAACATATCAAATGTGACATAGAAATGCCAGTTGCAATTACAGGAATAAGTTTTCCTGTCTACAGTCATTATCTAGATGCAGATCTGCAGAATTCAACAATAGCAACACAGAGGAGAGCAGAGAACTGCCTACATATAGGAAGACCATTTCAAAGATAATGGAACTAGTACACAGTTCTTACTGTATTCTTTGCCACTGTATAAGCTACAGTCCCAGAAAAAAAAGTCAAAATTCAGAAAAAATGCTCCACTGAAGAGGGTCTGGCAGATCCTAGGATAGATATTTCTCAGGTGGGATACTCGGGTCTGCTTGTGCCCCAAGCCATCAGTGTCTCCATTAACACATGAACACACATCTCCTGTGACGCAAAGTAACTTTTTGAATTATCCAAAGTTCTTCTTCACTAGAGATACAAGCTCATGTATCTCTAACCAATATGGGGTACAGAGCCAGAGAACTGACAGTGAATGCACAGATGTTGGAAATAACACTGCTGTCAGAACAAATCAGATCTTCTCTCCTAGCAGCACAAAAGCCAAGAGTAACAAAACATACCAGATTCCACAGTTCCCTTTTATCACTCGATATCAGTCGTCTACCACATCAACAAACCCGAGTCAACAGATGTAAACTAAAAATCTATGAAAAGGAGCAAATACAATCAAATGCTGTTTTTATCACTGTAATTAGAAACATTTCACTCCAGGGTAAAAGTGAACAGTCTTGATTAAATGTTTTTTTTCCAGTATGGAAATTAAAAACTGTTTTTAGCAGCTTCTGATGTTTAAAAAAAAGTGCAACACTCTGTGGCAACAGACAAAATGTATTATAAAAGCATTTTGCTAAAAACACCACCATGCTTGTTACTAATTTCTTGCTCAAATGGGATATTACACAAAGAGTAGATGAGCAAACCTTTCTCATTTTTAGGTACAGCCAGAAAGTGAGGGTTTATGCTAGCACCCCCTATGAACAAGCATCCATACCTGCTCCAGTTTGAAGATGTGCTGATTGAAGTAGTGTTGGAGACGCTCGTTGGCAAAGTTGATGCAGAACTGCTCAAAGCTGTTGTTTTCATAGTCCTCAAAACCAAAAATGTCCAACACTCCAATGGAGAGCATCTGGCAGGAAAGATTGAGGGAAGAAATTTAAAAAAAAAAAAAACAAAAAAAAACCGATAGCAAAATAGATAGCATGTCATTCATTTGTACAAGTAATTCTGTTGCTTATAGTCCCTGGGCTAGAAGATACAAGTACTTGAATCTAGAGACAAATACTGTCTCAGTTTACCAGAGGAACCTTAATTTTGGCATGCAGACTCTTAACAGATTTTATGATTGCTTGCAGACAGGATGCTGATCCGCTACTCCCTCTCAGGGAAGGTGCAGCAACTGCAGGGTCCCAGTGTCTCAGTCATTATACGTGAGTAGGGCTCTGCAAGGCAGCTGCCACCTTTGCCTTGATGCCATGATGTCTTAGTGTCCTCTGAGTATTAACTTCAGAGGTAGCACCTTAGATTTTGCCCAATGGAACAGCTACACAACATTTTGAATGCAGTGCAAAAAGCCAAGAGCGGCCAGAGACTTTTTGACCAGATCACCATGTTACATACCGCCTATAATTCCTAACCAGACACTGAATTTTGTTCTACTAGTAAACTAATCAATAAGTCCAATGTATAGGGTCCAGACTTTATCTTATTGTTTTTTGGAAAAAAGTAGGTGAGAGCTTGTGTTCTGCCTGGGAAACCACACACACGAGCCAAACTCACTGGTCACATGGGACTAAGTCACATTATTGTTATACATGGTTCCCCAGAGAATCATCAGTATTTTATTGTCCTCATAACTGCAAGGACACTGCTTCCTGCTTGTCACATGTTCCTCTTGCATGCAAAGTCTTAACAGGACAGTTTCACACAAACAACCAGACATCAAAAGCTTATTTTGTGAACAAAAAGCCCTTTGGAGAAATCAACAAAAACCTTTGCTGGATTATTAAATGTACTAATTAAAAGATTTTTTAGAAACTCCATATGGCAAGTAAGGTCTCCATGGTGTTTGCATTAAGAGTAGGAGTGCTGTATCTGTTAAAATCCCTTCGCAAACCTTTATTGGAAAAGGGGAGACGGCTTTCTCACTATTACAGTTCTTAACAGGAGAAAGCATTTACTACCCTTGGCGCTCAGTGTGCCAGATGCAGACTTCCCCACTGAATGTCAGCATGCAAAACCAGAATGTGCGGGAAGTGACGGGATTATACTGGACAGTACACAACAGCAGTCAGCCTGCTGGCGGTGGTTCATAGGTGGCTTACCTTGGCACTTTCCTCCAGATCTCGGATGTTAAGCAGTGCATGGTTGATCCTGAACACAATCCAGTCAAACAGGGCGCTGTACAGGGATTTGGCCATGGAGTCACGTACTGTCACAGCCTAAAAAGAGTAAATTTGACTTTTTTTTTTTTTTTTTTAATCTTTTGAGTCTTCTGTCAGGCACCTCATCTACTCCTATTCACAAAAAAATAAAAATAAAAAAAAAAACTGCGCAAAAAAATTCCAAACAGGCTGAAAGGGTCATGGAAAGGGCACCTTGAAATGATACTACTTCACAAATTTATAAATTTCACAGAGGATAGGAATGAAAAACTTCTGAACTGGTTAGTGTGACAACATAGGTTGTACTGATGTTTGAGTTTCGTTGCAAATCCACAATTAATGACAGTAACTTCTGTAGTATGTAATAGTACACCATCACATAATGCAATATTCCATTGTGCTGTGATGCCAGGGATTTTTAAAGTGAACAAACTACTTACACAGAAAAACACTAGCATGATTACTTTTTAAACATATTATTAAACACAGGAAAGTCCTTGTTTTGTCAAAGTAAGATGTGAAAGAAAAGAGTGACAAAACGCTTGACTGTTGTCTTTGCTTCTTTGCATGGTATGTAAACTGCTCAGGAAACTGAAAAGAGGTGAAAATTTCAGTAATGTGACAAATACCCCTGGAACATAAAGAGAAAGAAAGTGCAGTGAACAAGAAACGTGGGGAGCTGTCACACTCGTAGCAGAATCTGATTGTACTTTCAGACATCTGAAGCGACCCTCTGTAATAACTTGACAAAATGAACGTCAGAAACTGCTCACATCCATTTTCTAAATTGCTGGCATTTGTCTTGGTGAACAGCAGCAGAATTGAACAGGAGTTTAAGCAGGGAGGCTACGGCTAGAGAACTCTAGGACATCAATCAAAGTACCGACATCATACAATGTTTGCTCCTTTGAGGGAACTAATGGAGTCAGAGGGTCGCTGCTGGCATTTAAGTGGCTCTGCTCTCTACTCCTTTATAATTATGTTATTCACTAAGTGCTATGGTGCACAGAACACTAATGAAAATGCATCAGTTTGCAATGAGCAACAGTCTTTAATTTAGACAGGAGAAAACAATTTGCATTGCAGTGAAGGTCAGACGCAGTCGGAAAACGCACCCAAGCTTTACCGTGTTGCGGTAAAAGGAGAGTGAGGTGCCAATAAATAAATTAAAAAAAAAAAAAAAAAAAAAAAGTCAAAAATCAACATTCCAGATGGGTAGCAGAATACCTCAGATGGAATNAAAAAAATAAAAAAAAAAAAAAAAAAAAAAAAGTCAAAAATCAACATTCCAGATGGGTAGCAGAATACCTCAGATGGAATGGTGATTTTTTTAATCAAAAAACACTTTGACCCTCAAGCTCAGCAAAATGGAAATGCTAGAACCACCTGCAGGAGCAGCCCAAATGCACGAAGAGCTTGCAGTTAGGAGAACTGGTTGTCAGGGGCCACTGGTGCTGACAACACCTACATCAAAAGCACGTACACAGCGGTGACACACATGCCGCTAGAAGGGCAGTATCTGGGTCATAAGTTAATGAAGAAAGAAAAAAGTCAAAGTATAAGTTACATAGCAGCAAAGCAGGACATTCCTGTTCTCATGTTCATTCTTAAAAAGCTGCTTGTTTGGTTTGCTCTTTTGACAAGACCTTGAAACTATTCACCGTTAAATGGTGATCTCCTCTAAGGTGCATTTCAGACCCTGAGACCAGGAAACGTAAGACAGTAGTGCACTAAAATGATGAAGAAGACTTCTGTTGTTACAAAAAGAGGTGAGAACAATGACTGATAGTAGGACAGGTGAGAATCTAATCCACAGTTTAAGGAAATTTATTGTGTCCAAAGTGATTTCGAGGACCATTTTTATGATGGGGACTGTCTGAAATATTGCCCATGGTCAGTTACAACATTCTGTCAGGTTAGTAAATATTTAGAAAATGTTCGATGATTCACAGATTGTGGCAGTGGATGTGACAGATGCTGTCTGGATTACACAGACTATATACAAACAGTCTTAGAATAGATTTGGGCATGCAAAGTGTCTGTGAGAGAGCTACATTGCATAAAGAAAACATTAACTGAATCTCAAGTGTTCTTGAGAGCACTGCAGATCCAAAGTGCCCACAGTGGGTGATGGCCTAGCAAATACCAACTGTAATCTGTGCTGGAGGTAGCGTGGGCTCCCACAAGCAGGACTAGAATTTTCTAAACCAGACTGAACATGTATTCAGTTCTGCAGAAATCAGGGAAGGAGGAGGAGGCTCAGCCATCCTTGCAGACAGCAACTGCACACAAGTGATGCCCCATCACATAAAGGATCCTAACATTTTCTTCCCATCCCATCCTGGGAGGATCACATCTCACTGTGCTTTATTTTTTCAGCATGGGCCCACAGCACAGTCTTGACGATGAGCATTTCTTGTACTTGCTATGCATTATTGATCCATCTTATTTTTAGCACACACTCAGCACAGTCATCTCCCAATGGTTACATCAAACGATGTTTATACGGCACACGTGTTCAAGTGTCAGACTTCCTGCATCTGTCAATTCAAATGATCCTATTGTTTTCTTAACAATAAACATTACACCATATCAGCGTGAGGTGCATTTTAATTATAAAGACTCTTGTGAAGAAGCTAATGCAGCCGGCTGCACTGGGCCAAATGTCTGGCAAACACACTGTGAATCACGGCGTGATATACGGCTGCAGAGAGAAAGTGACCCTAGCAGATATTATGTAATTGCCCTCAGGGATTCAGCTCTCATACAAGTTCTGCTCATACAAGGGCAAGTCTAAAATTCTCAGGCAAAATGGTTTACATATGCTTTTCTTCCTTATCGGCTGTGCTGGTTTTGGAATAATGACAGCACAGTGTTAACATTAGGAGCATGTTTAGACAGTCTGACGTAATCCCTTGCAAACTTGACAATGAAGGACCAGAAAAAACACTACTTCGGACCCCCAGTCAGGTGCAGTGCAGGTGCTTTGCTATGGAGTTTTGCCTTGCAGAAGATGCAAGGCTATAGACATTCCAAACAATAGGCCCTGTCATGACAATGTAACAGAAACAGCCCTAAAAACAGCTCCTTCCATAGACTACACCAAACCAATCCCACAAGAACCAGTTCATCTTCATTCCACATGCAGCTTGAGCTCCGCCCATTCACCTAGTAAGAGACACAATTAACCAGAGGAGCAACTAGCAGGATGGCTTGGCCACATACAGTAAAAGTTAGAACTTTTTGTATCTCTTATGAAACAGCAGATATGACACTTGTCAACTTGAGTATTCAGTGAGTGTTAAGCCACAGAGCCACAGCTATGCCTTGAGTGTCATGTTTCAGGTTTGCATTTTTTTTTTTTTTTTTTTCATCCACACCTCAGAAGATTCATGATGCTAAGAGTTCAAACCACAGATTATGAATCATGCTGTTCAGTGTGTCAGACGAAAGTGACACCCGCAAGACTAGACCGGGAATTTTATCTTTGTGAACAGATTCTTTGACTGTACAGAATGAAGTTTCAAAGGCCTTGTTCTACAGAGTCTAACATTATACTAAAACCAATGCAAGAAAAACATAAGTAAAAGCAGAGTTTTAAAAATCAATACCAAAACACTTAGACTGACAATTGGCCTCAGAGCAAAGTATGCAATATGGAGTAGTACGAGTGGACTTTTTTTGGTGCTATAATATGTGGCATCACCTCCACTGATCAGCCACTGCATGTTGAGAAAGCAGTACTGTACCTCAGCCAGTTTGTAGGGCACTATTAGTCTCTCCCCCACGGTGATGGTCTTCCTTGTAGTCAGTGCTTCAAACAGCATTTCTTCCTTTACCTGTTGGGAGGGGGGGGGGAGAATTTACTGATTTTCCTGTTGAGTGATTTTTCCTAAGGCAACCTTTATTTTCTTATCTTTTTACTGCCCAATACAGTACTTTGTTCAAGGGAACTGCAGAAGGACCTCCAAAGACTTTAAGCAGCAGAATATACTGTACACTATTGACAATCATTTATGAGACAATTTAGAGGATGAATTTCAAAACATAAGCCAATGAAGTATGATGAAAACATCACCCAGTCTAGAGTGTGCAAGGCTGTGCCTCATGATGCACTAATGGAATGCATCCCTGACAGCCAGTACCCTCAACACAAAGGCTATACTCCTATTCTGGGACCAAAACTGAGATCTAAGACTTTAATGCTGTGGTTTGTTTTGTTAGGAAAATGAAAATATGGCAAAATGTAGTCGCACTTGTGGTTGCGAGGGAAAAATTTATTTCCAATTACTGACTTAGGGTCCCCATGCACAAATGGTGCAATAAACATCTAGTAGTAGAGGAGAAGCAAGCAACAGCCGGAGAACCTTGGCAAGCCCTCAGATAAGGCTGACTGATAACAACCACTGCGAATGGAAGTCACCTGTGGTAGGTGGAAATTTTAGTAGTGTGCAAGAGACAAGTGGTGTTTCAGAAGAGTGGCTGTATCACTAGACATTAGGACCCCACTGTGAAGCACATTTATTGCACCTAGTAGTACTTTTGGAATCCCAGCTGCTTCAGTAAATTTATAGCTGTAAACAGGACAAGGACTATGTTTGCTGAGACCATCAGTGTTTTCAGCTGTTCAAAGTAAGTACAACTTTGGCTGTATTACAGATTATGGTGAATGGCTCGTCTTTGTAGTAGTAAAAATGACAAACCTCACTTCCAGAAGAACGGTGCCAAGGCTCAGTTCTCCTACACTTGGAGGGCTAGCTTTCATTACCTATGCTAAATCACACCTAGTGAGGCCATGTTCAGTGCTTCCTAGGATCTCATCTACATCTTCCAAAAGACTGTATGGACAGTCATATCACTAACCTGAGAGGAAATTTCGATGTAGTTTAATGATCGCACCTGTCAGTTTTATATACGTGAACACCTTACTCCTACAGGATAGAAAACTTTGGCAAGATTCAGTTCAATTCATCACCCATTAAGTCAATATTCAGGATGAGACCTCCTGTGGAATATTACTGTCTCTAGAGTATAAACAAGTACTGCTGATATACAAAGTGTGTCCTTTTAATCCATACACAATGAATGAATGGAGTTAATTTTTAGTTCAGGAAAGTCTTTTACACGTTCAGTCCCAGTCTGCTGCTATCTTGCTAAGAGATTTTGGGAAGCATCAGAAACCTGACAGACAGCCAATCCTGCAGAGCTGTGATACTGTACAAACAATAGAAAGGTTTAAACATTTCCCCCCATTTCTGTTCCCGAACCACCTGCTCTGCACCTCCACATCTGGCCTACATGTGCTTCTCTCAGATCACAGCTATGCATATCACTAAACATAAATAGCCCACAGCAGCTACCTCACTGAAAAATTTAACTTGTTCCACTTAACATTGTTCCCATACTTTGACTTAGATCATTTATTTCTATATGACAGATAACAATTTTGACAAGAATGAGCCAAACTGAATACATTTGCTATCTTACACTGTAAGACAGTGGCAAAAATTAGCATTGTGTGTAATGTGATGTATGACACAGTAACTTTCTGACTTAGGAAGCAGTTTTCAGCATCTCTCTGTGTGTGACCACAATTTCAGGTCTCTTGTGTATATACACATCGACACATCCCACCGTGACCCTGCTCTGGGGAGTTGGTCTGCATGCGCTACAGATGGCTACAATGGCGTCCAAGTTTGGATGGCTGTCAGCCCTATGAGAACCACATTTCTAAACACGATTAGATCCTTAATAAAACCTCTGGGAATGCAGCACACACACATGGGTTCCACTCAGTATACACCATCTGAAACCAATTTCTGCAATTACTCTCCACCTCGCTTTCATGCAGTGCCTTTTTTGTTTCCTCAGCTCACTTGTTGCAGTACAAACACAAGACAGAGAACGGGACTCTGAACAGCTACATTATTTTTAATATTTCCAAAGATTTACTTGTTGGGCTGCTGCTGACAGGAGCTTGGCAAGTCGTCCTCACAGTCGGCCAAGCGCATCCAGCCTACAGATGGAGAGCTCCATGTCACAATGGGGCCTCCGAGGATGCAGCCACGCCTTTCTCACACTAATGCTCCTCTCATTCAGAGGTGATAATTAAAAAAACAGAAGTTTTATGATGAAATAAGCAAGCATGTGTACAGGTCCTTGGAAATTTCCGGGATAACTTCTGGAGCAATTGGGTCTGTAGACCTGCAAGGCTTCCTTACCCTGGAATATTTTCTGCCCTCAAAACCCCAGTCCTGAGGATCACATCATGCTCACATCAAATCCATGACATAACCAAGATACTAGACTTCCATAGCACAATAAAAAGCGCGCGCGCGCACACGCACAATGGCTTCCACATTCTTGATGGCTAGCAAAAAGTACACAATAAACTGCCGAATCCTTGTCTGACATCCTAGTCCTTGGAAATAAGCCCAAAGAGCATGGGGTGGAGAATTAGAAGCACCAATTAATAGCATGAGAGAAAAATGGACCAAAAACTTTTATTGGCAGGGGAAAGGGGGGGGGGGGGTTCTTTTCTCAGGGAAAACCATTCTTAAGCATTTGAAAAAGGAAGATCTCTGTCTCAAGTAACCAAAACGTATCAAATTCTCAAATTATATGGTGCTTTCAAACCAAATTCCTGCCTGTGAATGAACTTTTCCATCTATCCATGCCATTTTCTCCATACTACTAAAAACGACTCCATGCAAGGACTCTGGTGGGAACAGGCTGAAAGACACACAATGTTCAGATCCAAAGTATTTAAAAACTGTAAATATATCTAAACTGAAAAAAATTATGCATCATGAGTTGAGAGCATTATTTAACAGTTCAAGACATCTTAAAGAACTTAAGCAATGACAATGCCTTATTTTCAGGATTTCTTCTTATATTCTGTTGATGTTTTTAACTGTCTTTTGAAAACATACCCTTAAATATGAAGCACAAGCAGTGTTACAATGAACTTTTTATTGGCATCCGAACTGGGAAGTAACACTAATAAACAACAGTGCACACACCACTTCCTTCTGGGCTGAGGGGAGGAGGCACAGGGCCAGAGTACGCTCAAAGGGGTGATGTGGCGGCCCCTACTTCTCCTGTGAGCCCCAACAGCACAATGAAAGGCCCAAGTAACATCACTATTTAGAATTTATTCTCATGTTTTTTTCCTTTTCTAATCTCTGAATACTATCTATCAACACTAGCTTAATGGACAGATTACTTACAAAACAAAGTTTTGGGACTAAGATCTGCCTTAACTCTGAAGAATAAATATATGCAAAATATTTTAATATTGCCAGACCACAGGTGGAGGAAAAATATCTAAATAATACAGCACTAAAACAACTTCCTGTTTGGCAATATTGACATTTAATAATAAAGTTACACAATATACAACCTTGAGTGATATTGACATTTCAGAAGCACACTTACCTCAAGCAGTTCCGATACTGTTGGAAGCACTTCATGATTGCAGATATCAATGGAGTCGTCCCTATACGTCTTCTTTTTGTAGCGAATATTCCCTAAATGAAGAATTGCTGATAGCAGGGAGAAAATCCTGGAAAAGGAGGAAAAAATATGAAAATGTGTCCTCTTTGTTTTAGGGCTGTGGTGAGTGAACAATTCCTCCCATGAGAGGATGTGAGAGTCGAAAGCGTATGGCCAACTCCATGGCTTTGCTAGAGTCTTCAAGGCACTTACTGTTTGCGTGTTGCCGGCAGGAACCCCACCATCTCCATGGCCAGCTGTAGCCGCTCAAAGTCATGCTTCAGGTCTTCTCCTTCCACCAAAAAGCAGTCCTGTAGGTTCCAACGAAGGACAGCATATTAGCAGCAATACCGAGCTTGCTACTTTCCATGGCCTTTACCTTTCAAAACTGATCAATACTCATCACTATTCACACCAAGCTGCTTAAACCTTAAGTTGTCCTGCTCTACTTAGGGTTAAACAGAATGGATGAGCAGAGATCATGGGTACTTGCAGAAGAGTTGCAAGCTGACACACCAACTTTAATAAACTCTTGGAAAAGAGAAGGGTGTGGCATTTTGAAAAGTACAAGCAACAGGGTGACTTTATGGGCTGTCAAGGAAATTATTTTCACTTTAAAAAGAACAAAAGATGAGGAAAAAAGTAGGAGAGACATGCTTCACAGATCCAAGCAAATGCTTTTTTAACTAAAGCATAACACCAGCCCAACAAAAATTAAAAAATAAAATCTAGCTCATGTCATCTTGATAGCAATTGCACAATCTTACAAGGAACAATACAGAATGAAAAAATTATACTGTATACAATTTAACAAATGCTACAAAACTAAATGTGAATATAATTAAATGGAGATTATCTAATACCATGTGGTCATAATAACATACTTCGAGTAGTGCAATACTGAGGCACTGTAAAGTGTGTAAAATAGCGGCATGCAAAAAGCATTCTGATTGCAGAGGCACACCAAATAAAGTTGGGGTTTCCACTACTCAAGAGGATGGTGAAGCTGAACCTCACCAAACCCTTAAAGAACTTAAGGGCACTTCAATAAATAAATTCTTTGAAAAAAAAAAAAAAAAACAAAAAAAAACAAACAAAACAAAAAAACTTAATATACCCCGGGGACAGTGACCTGAATAATGACCTACTCTCCCAACTTTAAAATGCATACGCATACATCGGATTTTACCCATCACAAATCATGTATGTTACTCACATGCAAAACCCAAGACAACCAACACATGTGAGGATGAATAGGCAATTTAAACGCAACATAAATACAGGCAGTGACTCAAGTGCCATTAAAAGATTTGGTCAGAATAAAACAAGCAATTATCCATATTTGGGGTTAAAGAAGGGGGCTGGTGCACTTTGTCATGTGCTCTAGAATTCTGCTTATGTAGTGGAAAATGAGTAATCTCCAGTATGAGTCATAAAAATCTGACCCTTACTCAAGATAATGCAAAAAAGCAGGAATCTGCCATTACTTTTGTTCATCCTGAGGGACTGGATAAACATTAAGATAACTGACAATGACAAGAGTGTCCTGCACTAAACAGGTACAACCTAGTACTTCAAGAGCATTTAAGGGTTGAACCACAGCACAGAGATTCAGCAACACCCCCACCCCCACCCCAGCAGAGCGTCCCACAGGTAACCCATTCTAATAACATTCGCTTGGCTCTCGTCCCAGAGATGTCCAAGGTATGGGAAGAGATAAAGAGATACACCCTTTTAATTCAAATCAGATCTGTGAGACTTGTCAAGCTGCAGACTGTGGAACTCATTGGAGAGACATTTCTCTTGCTGCAGAGCTAATCTACATTTTTGGGGAAAGGGGGGGGGGTGACTTTGGGGTGACTTGTTATTAAAATTCAGCACCCACTCTCTCTGAATCCAGTGGGACATGGCATTCTAGTGTAAAGCTCCTCTTGCTTTAACACTTGTAAGAATGAGTCTTTACTTTTAACAGCTCATACTATTTTGGGTGATGGGAAAATGTACAACTCAGGAGCAAGACCTAAAATTTTATTTAAGTAATTAGCAGCTCGACTGCATCTCTGCTCATGTATGTCCCGCTTTCATTTCCACTGCAGGAAATGTGAATTTCTCAACTTAAAATTTGTAATTCTAAATGAAAGCAAGCTTGGTGAAGTAAAGTAATTTTAAATAGAGGTTTGCAGTGAGAGAAACAAATTAAAAAAAAGTCATGATGTGACTGTGCTGCCATGTCTTTTTAAATTTTCAGTTTCCTTAATCCCTTACACCAACTTATCTGGAACACAAACTTAAATTTATAGTAAGTTACCCATCACAGTCTTTTTTTTTTTTTTTTTTTTTTTTTTTTTTTTTTTTTTTTTNGTATTTGTTTTATTGTCTGAAGGGGGGAAGAAAGTCATCACATTTTTTTTTTTTTTTTTTTTTTTTTTTTTTTTTTTTTTTAAAAACACAGATCAGTGATGCAGGTCATGAAAACCTGAAGGCAAATCACAATAACAAAAACAAGAAGGGGGGGGGACTCTCAGTATTTTATCATTCATTTTTCTAGTACTGAACGGATGAATGGTGTGATCCCTGAGCAGCTTGCTTCCCAGCCAAGTCAACTTACCTTCCACCCCCATGGAATTGGGGTGTCACACTTCTCAGCAGGGTGCTAATGTTAAAGTGGGGGTGGGATTCACAAGCCTGAGATTCTTGGCTCGTGCACAACACAAAAAGCAGCTATAGGGACATAACTCCTAGACAGCATGCAGCACAAAGAGAGACGGCTATTTCCACCCTCGCAAACCCCAAAACCATATGACTGATGAAAGAGGTATGACACAGCCTCTTTGGTCATTTGGTCACTGTGCCTTCAGCGCAAACCTGTTTTCCAAGTTTTCCGAAGTAGGGTGCGTATAAAAACAGAACGGTAAAGTTAATCACAGAAGGTGTGAGACAGCCAGGGTTCAATGTAATTGAGTCTGAGGACATAGAGGCCTGGCTAACATGATGGGCACCCTACAGAGACAGTGGAAAGCAGAGACAGAAATGGGCTGGAAGATGCCCAAGACTGCTCCTTATAGGGCTATGGTAGCTACATGTTATTGGCTCAGGAAAACCCAGCAAACCACACTGCAAACAAAGACTGTTTACACAGCAGCTTGTCTCCACTTTATCCAATGCTGACAAGCGCTGGTTGGCAGACAGAGTTCTGACTGTTGTCCTTGGAGTACACAGCATTGATCATTACTGACATTATACCTCAGGATGAGCAGGGAAGAAGCTAGTCGGAAGCAGGCCTGCATTAACTAAAGGTGATGACAATGACCAAATGAGATTTAAGAAGTAGAAGGGGTGCAGAATGGAGTTAACAAAATACGCCTGTGAAACAACACGCAGTGGAAAGCAGGGAATATAGTCCCAAATGAAAAAAAGGGTGTTTAGGGTAGACTGGGTCAGGGGTGGGCAAGATCTGGATGTGCGCAACTGTGCAGGATAGGAACACTGGAAACAGACTGTTGAAAAGTAAAAGCAGTGTTCTTTCCAGCACCGGCACATACAAACAGCAGACAAATTACTGACCAGCTCGCTCTCATAGTAATTTTCCCAGTGGAGTCTGTGGTGTTTCTTTGTCATCTGGAAGTAAGGTAGATGGGGTTAGGCATCACTCCACATGCAACACTCACCCACTACACACTGTTAATAGGGATTATTAGCGCTTACACACACACACACACACACACACACACACACACACAAAATCATCAATATAGCTCAAGAGCAAACATAAGCTTTAACAAAGTGCCAAAACAATGGGTTTTTGAAAAAAAAGTCTAAATTCATTGCAGTTAGTATGAAAAGGGCAATTATACAAAGCAGAATTAAAGTATTGTGACACATTAATGAAACTCTTCACATTTTGGGGAAAGTGGTTCCTGTCCACAACAGTTTCAGCAACAAATCTGCTAAACCCAAGCAGATGCAGTACAATTATTTATTTATTTATTTATTGACAGACAAGGTTTATATTTCTCTCAGAGTTGTCTCAGAGTGTGAAAGAGTGAAATTCTCTGGGCATCTGGACAATTCAGAGAAAGATTCATTTGATACAGAACACAGGGTGGTGGGGTGGTATGCAACCCTGAAGTGTGGAAAGAATTCACACCCCCACTAAACTGGTTCAGGCCCTTTGAGGAACTTTGAGGGGCTTGGGAGTGGAGGTTCACACATTCAAGCTTTGTGCTACGTAACACTAACTATACTGTACCCTTTTCATTTGGTTCAGGGAAATTACATTTTAATGAAAAAGGGTCATTTGCAGAGCTGCAAAGCTGTGGCTTACTACAATGGTGCTCTGAACAGTGTGTGTGCTCTGTGTTTCAGAGCCCTGGTGGGCTGGGTGAGGCTGGGTGTGGCAATGGGGAGCCCACAGCTCACAGGCTGCCAGATGTTGCAGGGACAAAAGTAGGCGCCTGGCAACACGAGACTGCCTCATAGGCCTGCATTTTGGAGAGTTGGCACATGAGCACAGACACATGCAGCCGCCGTGAGCTCATGGTTGGGCGTTTTTAAAGTGGTCTGTGTTTGATTGAGCACACAGACACTGCTGGGATTGCTTGGAGGAATGAACAATGGAATCTGTTTCCTTTTTCCTGTTTGTGAGGCGAGAAAGAGCACGCCTACGGCAATGAGCCTCTCTGAGCCACCAGCTGTGGGACAACACTGACACGGAGTGAAGGTACAGACAGAGAGGACACACAGATAGTACGTGGATTCAGATGGTTGGTGTGCATACAGCAAAATGCAATGTAAACATACAGGTAAAGTGTGCAGATACACAGCACAACTATACATGCAATGTGAGGACCTAATACACAGGCACAGATTTGTGAGAGTGACACATGGACACATGGAGAGAGAGGCCATAAGGGCCTGAGCAGACAATGACACGCACAGCACATGGAGACTGTGGATGCATGGCCTGAATATGTCATGTGCTTTGTTAGATCTCTTTGATTCATACAAAGTGCACTGGGCGTGGAATGCTTTTTCCTGCACTGGAAACAGTCAAGTGTACACTGCTTTATCGGGAAGGTGCAGGTAGCTGGAAACCCACCTGACTGAGGTAATGGTATTCTTCAGGCTTCTTGAGGTGAAATGCACTTCGCTGTTCCTCACTTGCCCCGGCCAGCAGGTAGTAAAACACATGATAGTTCCTACAAAACAATGCAGAAGTTGTGTTACACTGTTAACAAATGCTCTTGTATGGAAAACCAAAAAAAAAAAAAAAAAAAAAAAAATCAATCCCCGTAGCAACAAGAATATCCACAACAAATACAGAATTGCTTTGTTCAGAACACATGGTTCTGTTACACCAGCCTGAGTGTTGCAATGCAATTCTTATGTATTTCTGAAGAGACAGAGGTACTATTATGACACTCAAACAGTGCATGAACATGTCAGCTTCTGATTTCGAGAGCACTTAATGACAGGAAAACTGCTAGACATTCAGATTCCAAAGTGACTAACAGCAGCACAACATTAATTCTTACATTAAAAAAAAAGACGAAGCCCATTTTGCAAAAACAGATCCATGCACACTACTACCATTTTTTAAAATTTTTATCCAAAATACTAGTTTTAGGAAAAAACAAAAGTCTACAGGAAAACTTTAAGGCAAATAATGCATTAAAAACGGTGCTCTGAATGATGCTGATTTTTTTTTTTCCATTCTTTGCAGATCATGCCTTCAGTCAGAGAAGGCAACAGAACTATTATCAATATTGACATTACAGCAACTTGCACAGCATGCAATCAATATATGTCTATGGGTAAAAACTACGGTGATTGTGGTCCTCACAAATCTAGACTACTTGTCTGCATGTTGTCACGTTCACAGTGGAAACAGTGTGTCGTAGCTTTACTCCAGTATGTTTCTAATGTCAACACTTTCTGACATTTGTATAAAAGTGGTTTAATTTAACAACAGATCTATGACCAGTGAAAGCACAGGACTAAGTTTTTCACCAGAACTAGAGACCTGGGGACTTCTTTAACTGAGTGATGTGCTGAGTGAATCAATCCCACATATTCCAGTGTACAAACACTGGTTCAATTATTCATAGAGAACAACCATCATGCCTGCACTTTCATTTCACAGAGAAGGAAATGTTTTTCTCGTCTAGTTTGAGTCAACATGAAAGACGACCAAAATATTTAGTTTAACTTTGATCTATGCTCAATACATTCCCGCAGTTTTGGAATGTAAATCCAAAATGACAACCTTTTATTAATCATATTTTCCTCGACACATATTTTTCCTAAGACCTATATTGCAAAAAATTTTTACCTTAAATGAGTTGCCAAAAAAAAAAATAAAAAAATAAAAATTAAAAAATGTTTAAAGTGCTAATGTTTATCTTTAAACTTACCTTTGTCTGGCTTTTGGATGCAATTTAAAACAAGCACATAAAAAGTGTAAAAATCACAGCACAATGCAAGATCCTGGAGAAGTTTTGGAAGTCAGTGGGCCATGCACCTGTCTGACATACAGAGCTGGTGACAGAAACTACCTGGAATTTTAACATTAGACATCCAACTCCTGCAATGACAGTAACACACATAAACAGACATTCTCTTACCGTTCATTGTGCTCCTGATACACTAGTCTTGACTTTTCCAGAAGGTACTTTTCAACATAAGCACTGGAATTGACAAAAGTAAACAGTGAGCATGAACTGGTATGCATGTATTACAAGTACTTGTTTAGCATCCAAGTCGAGTTCTGCATCATACTGCCTCATCAATGTGCTTACGCACGAGCCACAGGTCTCCTGTCTCATCCAGAAGTATGACAGATAGCTGGATGTGTCACTGAATACAGTAAACAGTGCCAGCAAGACCTGACATCTGTTTACATCATGCATTCAAGCTACTTACCAATATTGCTGTTAACTGGCAAAAAAAAAAAGTTAGCAGCATGCAATTCATTAATTGTCAGTCCAAAGTAATTTATAGTATTTGGCTCATTTAAAATTATTTTTACTGGAGTAATTCAGGGGACATACCTTGCTGAGTCATAATACAGCAGTTGGAGAGAATGGGGCTTGAAATCATAACTTTCCTGCTCTTGCTTTTAACCACTAGTCTAACAGCTGTATTACTCATTGTTACAGTGTGGAGACATATACAAATTAGGCAGCCTAAAAATCACACCTTCCACACGTTTCTGGCCTTTGGTGTATACAATAAGTATATCGAGTTAATTCACAGCCTCACCACTGTGTGACTCAGTGGTGATCCTGCCAATACACACAAACTAGAACCACATCATTAATCAGCCAACAAGTAAAAGCTGGATTGAAGGAAGCTGCAGTAGCAAAGCATTTTCTTACCCTCTGACAGTGCCACTCTCCTGGTAGTTCACTTGGATGAACTTGCCAAAGCGACTAGAGTTGTTATTGTGAGCCGTCTTTGCATTCCCAAATGCCTGGGGGAAGAGCAAACGAGGACAAATCATGAGAGGGAATATGTTCAAGAGAACAACCGGGTCCAAACATGTACTTCAACGTGATGAAATGATGACATGGGTCACCTATGTGATGGGTAGAGTGCAGCATGCTTACAAAGCCTTCTGGGTTACTGGGTAGTTTACAACACTATGCAGCTCATGCACTGCCGAACATGCCAAGGCTCTGCCATCCCACAGAACCAAACTATCCCCACATATGAATCATTACCAGTGGAAAGCATCCACCCCGGAATAACTGACCATTATTTTGCAGTTAAACTTAAGTCACGACAAACGACTCGGAATGTGTTCCACTGGTCAGCCTCCTCACAGATCATAATGACTGTATGCTAGAGAAGGCCACTTGGGTATGTTTCACAGTATCCATGACTCACTTTGTGCACATTACAACAAAAATAATATGAATTATCCCTCACACAGGAATGTTAAATGTAAAAGAAAATATACTAAGATTAATCACTACAGAAACAAGCAAAAAACCTACAGGAAATTTTAATGGGCAGCTGCAGCAGCCTTACCAATAGTGTAGGAATCTGTGCAATGCTGTGAACGTGGAAGGACACATAGGGATGATACAGGGCATAAAGTGTGCGCCGTGGCAGCAAATTCTTTAATAAGAGTTATTTTTCCCCCCCATTGGGGCTGTTTGCCTAGAGAGGAAGCTGTTAAAACCTCACAGTTATTTGTAGCCACACCACAAGTAAACAAATTCCTCCGTGGAGAGATGTGGAGAGGCTTGTGCGCCTGCAGAGGACACACCAGGCCTGCCCCACTCCAGTTTGTTCCCGGCCCCTCAAACCGCTGCTCACTGCTTCATTATATGTGCGGGATCTGAGAGCCACGTTACACACGCTGCGCCAGAGCCGGGCTGCTGCAATCCAAATATAAACATGGAGCATGAGAGGGGCACACCACCCTGCTATGAGTCACGCGTCAAGGGCCACTTTGAGGCTTGCACTGGAAACCAGAAACCCTGGCTTCCCTATACGGGGTAGGGCCGCAGTGCTACCGGCCAGCCAGCAGCGCTGAGCTAATGGGTCTGGACCTAATGGTTGGGCTTCTGGAACACAGGCCAAGAGCCAGGCTATGTTACCACAAAAACATTATTCAGAACTAAGCCTCGTCATCATAAAGTACCATAATTTCTCCATCAAAAGGCAGGACGTTTAAGCTTCCTATAAACAATGTGCATCCCTTTTAAAGGATATTATAAAGACATCACCTTTAAGCAGAAGATGCTACGCAACATCTAATGGGTGGTCACTAAAGGAAGTTTATACACCAGAGCAGTCTTTCCACACCACTCTTGACACATGTCTGAAGCTAGCTTTCTGCCTTCCGGGACCCTGTCCAGACCAGCACAGGAAAACAGCGAGCCCCAATCTTAAGAGGGAAGCCATAACAGCAGAGTTCTCCTGTCTAAGAGCTTGAAACTACTTTGAGACAAGAATCCCTCTTCGCATTTATATTTATTCTTTTTCTACTCAATCTATTCAGGGTAAGCAGCTTGATCATAGGAACTACAGGAGGACTGGATTCGAAACATGGCCTTTGTGATTGCAAGGCAGTGAGTGACTAACAGTTAGGACACCTACTGCCCCTTTAAAAACTCCTAAGGACTGATGGACCTAAGTTTAGACAATCAGAAGAGAGCTCTACTAAATCAAAAAGAAAACTGGGATGGTACTATTAAACTGAAAATGATTTACAATCTTTTCCTAACAGAACAGAACAGTGCGATTTAAAATAAGTGCATTCAACTGGAATACAGACTACTAACATCTGTAGTCAACTTGGACAGATACAACATACGGCGCAAACATGTGATCATAAGCTTGGCATCATATTAGCATCACTCAAAGAAGCGAGCCACAACAGTCTAGATCACAAACACAGGGCTTGCACAGAGGCTCTGGGGGAACCTTAAAACCCACTGGGATCCTCCTTGGCACAGAGCTGCTCCAGGATGTGGGTTCAGGGGATAGACAAGGACACTGAAAAGCAACCACATTTTTTGTACATCAAAAAGTAGCGGTGGCCTTTATAACTTTGCTTGGCAAGAGAGTGGAGGAATGTTCAGCAAGCGTTTAGGCAGCTGGCTCAAGGAAGGCAGGCGCTGTGAAGGCTGGGTGGGGCTGCTACGTGGAGCGTGTGTTCTGCCTCCTTCATAGTGGTCTCGGGCTCAACGTTATTTTTGTTTTGTTTTTTTTTATTTTATTTATTTATTTTTTTAAATGTTTGGTTATCCACAGGCCAGGTACATTTTATGCTTCCCATTAAGTTTTGCACTTTTGTCAAACATCAGAAATGTTAAATTGCAATAAAATGCAAAGTTTATAATGAGCAGATTAAAAGGTAGGGACATTTAACAATGTCCACAAAAATAGCTAAATACTTCATTTTTAACAAATCTAGTACATCCTAAAAAAAAATTCTAAAAGGAAATATAGATGACTTCATAGGTGAGCTTCTACAGTTTATTCTTATGCCGGTCAATGTTTTGCTTAAATTTTTTTCCCCCCCACATTTTCCCTCAATTTACTGTCCACCTGTTCATCAGATGGATATCACAATAACTGTAGCTGTCAGCCTATGAAGACTTAAGAAAATTACCTGTCCTGGACAGGCTGATATTTGTTAGCGTTGAGCCCTGAAACACACTGAGGAGCACTGTTATCCCAGCAACGCTGCTATATGCCAAGACAGCAGGCAGACAGATACGTTTGTCCTGTGGTGTCCTTGTTTACGCACTTGCTCTCCATCTCCCTAAGCCTCTGTCCACCACCCACTTCTCCACATCTCCATATTTTTCAGTCAGCACAGAGGATGGAACAGCTCTGCAGGCTGAGTCCATTCACAGCTGGTGGTGCTAGGGGAGGTGTAGATGGAACTGTTCAACAGCACTGCTGGTCCAGAGTTACACAGAGGACACATTTCCTCCTCTGCTGAAAATGTACACTTGCATTACACAGCCTATGTAAAGTAGTAGTCTTCTGTCATAATACAAGATTATATTATAATGGGTTTGAAGACGAGCAGAAATCTTCAGGTACGGCCTAAAGGAGTTGTAGGAGGTTTCAACTTGATAGAAATAACCGGCACTGGACAATCGGCATCACTGGAAGATAAAATCTGCTCCTTCTCTCCAGACGCAGAAGGCTTCAGCCAGATCTGAACATCCGCTTCTTTCAGAAATACCGTTACCATGACTAAGCATGAAGTGGTTACTCAGCTCTACTTGTGATTGACTATTAGAACTATTGGAATGAGAAATGAGGGCACTTTGTGAAAACAGTGGCCCCTGTGACTCACAGCCCCAGGCCTTTCCCCCAAATACGGTTCACTTTACTGCAAAACAAACAGGACATCCTTTGACATTGACACCCTCAGGTGACCTGATGATTTTGTCAATATAACGCAGTCTTCCTCTGTGAACTGCACACAAAACTAAATCAAAGCTAGGATGCACAGCTATACAAGAGTGTTGACGTTTCTGCTACAGCAGTAACACAGAACACAGAATCCAAACAACAGAAAATCCCTCCATTTATCAAGGCTCACTCAACTTCTCTAAGTAGAAAAACTTCATTTAAAAAATGTGATGCAGTATTGTTTATAGAATTAATCTGTTAGTTCTATGATATGGGAACTTAGGCTTACAACACTAGGGGTATCCAACTGTGTTGTAAACTGCATGGTGATATTCTGCACTCTGACAGAGAAAATGAGTTTCGTGCCCAGACAGTCACATGTTCAGATAAAATGGTCAGGTTTGAGAATGACAAAGGCGTGATGCTGTGAGGAGTCACTGTGAAGGTTTGGCCTCCACCTCAGCTCTCCCTGTAGGTGGTGTCACACAGACAAATTAATTTGCCATCACACAAGATCCTTGAACCACACAGGCTGTGGTTACCTGACTGTCAAGATGTCTTTAGGTTGCTGTTTTTGACATGGTTTCTGACTGCAGAGAAAAACATTAACTGTTCTACTAATCCATGTGATTGGCCAACCCATCCTGGTCGATACCGTCATCTTAGCTGAAGGCGCCCAGAACAAAAGCCTGCTGTGCCCCGCCTGTACTCTAATCACTCTCATGCATGGCCCACCCCGATGCAGGGCTTATCCAATCCTGTTATCAAATCCATTAAAGGTTGCAGACCAACAGAGTGCTGCTTGTTGAGTCACGGTGTGTGAGATCACCCAAAACCTAAACCTAGTTTCACACAGAATCCATCAATTGCACACCTGGAAAAGCTGCATGTGGCTGTGGTTACAATGGATGGATAATAATAAAGAGAGGTCTTTATCACAGCTTTAGGAAAAAAAATAAGACTGAAGGAGGCTACTCGTGTCTAGTCCTGAGTGCCTGAAACTCCGAATGTCCCAAAAAACAAGGAGCTTAGGCACCAGGGACAGTGCAGGAGGCTGATGCTGCTCTTGGCAGCCCTGGACATTAGACATGATTTTCGGCAAAATAGTTTGTCATTAAAGTCATGTATGTTCAATCAAGGTCTGCTACAGAGAAATTCCAAAGCAAGAGAGCTGCAAAGTTTATTTAAAAAGCAGCTGACATGAATTCTTCCTAGGAAAAACAAAAAATGCACGTTCCTCACTCACACAAATACCTTTTGATAGACTTTCATTGGGAAGTCATGTAGGAATTCAGTAACTACGGATGATACAAGGTTTATTTTGTACATGCCAGTACAAATTTTAAGTTATCTGTTTTATATTTGTGTGTGTGTGTGTGTGTGTGTCAGAGAGTGACCTATTATAACCTCCCATTCCTTAAGGAGCAACTTACAGTTAACGAAATGAAAACCATGACACCAAAAGAGCAACAATATTTTGTAAAGAAGCTTCCAAAACCAGACATGCGTGAAATTAATGGCATCTTGTGGGGAAAATATTTTAAAGCTGTAACATGGCACCTATACAAGCAGTATAAAAAGCAATGCCACCTTTTCTATCTTTTATATTTGGAAGACAAAAAAGGTCAATAAAGAGGCTACTTAATTGTGTTTCAGCTGCAAGTGTCTTAATATTAATAACTTCTCTTTCATTGCTATAAGAATACAATTAAAGGTATACAAAAGAGTTTCTATAAAAGTTATGAAATAGTTCTGAGTCCAAGCTGCCAAACGGGGGGGGGGGGGGGGGG
>UFQX01000473.1:503180-558045 GCA_900497675.1 Arapaima gigas | reverse complement strand
CCCCCCCCCCCCCCCAGCGGGCAGCTTTTGTAGCTATCGAACTGCAAGCTATGTTTTTAAACCATGCAGGGAATTGTGGTTATAATGTTGAGAATGATGATAATCATCGCGAACATCGTCGTCGTCATCGTGTGTGTGTGTGTGTGTGTGTGTGTGGGTGTGTGTGTGTGTGTGTGTGTGTGTGTGTGTGTGGGTGTGTGTGTGTGTGTGTGTGTGTGTGTGTGTGTGTGTGTGTGTGTGTGTGTGTGTGTGTGTGGGTGTGTGTGTGTGTGGGTGTGTGTGCGTGCGCGCGTCGTAAACCGTTTCTGTTTCGCGACGTCGTGAGTCTCCGGCAGTTTGACCAACGTAGGAGGGGTGTCGCCGAGGAGAGGAGCAAAGCAACACAAATAAATTTAAGACAGACTTAACACTAACAGCCTGTCAGCTTTGAAGTAAAACATCTGATCGCTGCTTCCAAGGAGGAACATCTCAAGAATGAGCCACATGTCATAACAGAAAAGGAATCCTCCTTATACCTTTCCGAGTCCATTCTCCATCTTTTTCTTGTCTCTAGATCAGCATTCAGGCAATCCCCATCAAAGGGCTGGTAAATACCTGATGCAGGTGAGACTCTGACGTGGAAGCAGACTCTGGCACAAAGAATCTGTACTTGAAAAGAGCTATGCAACCGAGGCCTCGCTGCCAGCATTTCATCTGACCACATCTGTGATTTAAAATGTAGCGCAGGAGATAGACAGACAGACAGACAGACAGACAGACAGACTAAGCAAACAGAAAACTGTTATGGGACTTTTTTGTACTATTTTTAGGCAAATTCCCTGACTGACTCCACATGCCACGGGAAAGCGACCAGTTCAGCCTGTGGAGGATTCACCCCCTGGTGGCTGTCTGTTGAAAGGCCCCCGATTATTAGTTTCAGGGGATTAAAACCACCACCCCCCACACACACACCAATAGTTGCTTGGAGATTGAGTTGCATGTGCTTACCGGTGGTCCTTCAAAGTAGTGAGCATGACCTCGTATTGCCAGAAAGAACCAACTGAAGGTCACAAACAGAGGCGTGACCGCAGAGATTGCGGTCCTCCAAAAGGAGGCCAACCGGCCGTCCGCCGCCGCCACTCGGGGCCACCGCGGATTTGTTTTTCGAAGTCGTGGCTGAGGGGCCAGACCTGCTCTGCCCGGGCTTGCTTTGATAATGCAATCCAGTGGACGACTCGGATAGATTAGCGGTCAGAAAGCAGCCCGGAGCCCATGTACAAATCCATCAGGCCCGGTAACTGACATGCACTGCGTGAGTGCCCATGGCCTCCTGGTCAGACTGGATCGTGTGCCCAGACAACAGACAGAGCAGTCATAGCGATCCCTTTGCAAATGTGACCGTGTGAGCAGAGGGGTGTGAAGGATAGTAACACCTGTATTCCTTTTACTGGTTGTTAAGCACTGGAGGGAAATTCTGTGCAATATGCATAACCAAATGCTGGAATAATGAGCCATCTGTATGTGTGGTCCCCTCCTTGGAGATGCCAGGAACGGCACCATCTGCGACGCAGTCACCAGCTGTTTTCTTTCTTATTACATGCTTATTAAAAGCCGGAGTTGCTCTCCTCTTCAAAAACAAGAACATGGGTGGCACTCTTTGTAATCTGCGCTGCCTCAGTCTCAATTAAAAACTGCGGCTGGAATTGGTCTCCAACTCTGCTTAAAGTGAATTAACTGTTTTGGTGGAACAAAAACAGCAGCGGCGCTGGAACGACTGACTTAGTTTTACGAGCCCAAATAATATATGGAAAGAAAAGCCCAACACCGCATAGCGAGAAGGACCGCAAGCATAAAGGGGAGGCCTGACTCATTAACATATGAAAACAGTGCACCTTTTGAGGAGCCCTGTAGCTGTTACCGCAGCGTGAGCTGACCCCCCCTGTGACGGCCATGTTTACGGGTTGGACAGTGATTTCAGTGTTTGCGGGGGAACTTATGACCACAAAGAACTTGGATGCATAACCAACCACTTGTTAAGATGAGAGGCCTTCACTCAGAGAACTGCTTCCTTCTAGACGACAAATTACCCCTGTGCTGAGAACAGCGATGTTGGCTTCATGCATGCTGTTAGGCCAAGGAGGAGCCCAGCGATTCCGCGCACCCGGCACCCGAACTGGAGACGGGACATGACGGGGGTCTGATGGAAGGTGACAGAAATGCAGACCGCCGTCCGCCTCCGTCAGCCGGTGTCAGGGCATCAGTCACGACACGGACGCAACCCTGCGCTCAACGGACGGACATCCCCCCGCTGAGACAACCTCCGGAAGCGTCCGTCAGCGTCGGCGATCTTGAGCCGAACGAGACGGGTCAGGTTTGATTGGAGCCTGACAAACCTGGGGAGGACGTGCTGTCGGGGCAACTAAAGGGCGCACGGCGACGTGGGACGAGTGACAGGCACACCCGTGTGTTCCTGAGAGCCACGGAACCACACCGGCACGCCTCTCTCCGTCCCTCAGACCAGCCGCGTGCACAAACACACGCTCGCACGCGGACGTACGTGAAGAAACCCGCTTTATAACTACGGGTCCAAAAAGAATACATTATGTCCTCTACGCCAGGTTTTGAAAAATCAGGACTGTGTACTTTAATAAGGAGGCCGTGAAAGACACTCGTGTGGTATAGCGGAATCGTGTTGTTCCTTCCTGCACAAATACAGACATCCAGCTCAGACTGAATGCGGCGGAGACAATGGCAGCAAGCTGACGGCAAATCATAACCATTTAATGAGCAGCTCTTTGTGCGCATTCGAAAGTGCGCGTTTGTGTGTGCGCGCGCCACGCTTGTTTGTGCGCGTGTGCATCTGCACGCAGGAATATTGCTCTCCGGGGGAACGCGGATAAATGCAAAAGCCTTTCCGGTCCTCCCCCCCCCCCCCCCCCCCCCCCCCCCCCCCCCCCCCCCCCCCCNCCTTTCCGGCCCCCCCCCCCCCCCCCCCCCATGGCGACACGGAGCCCCGAGAGCTGCGCTCGTGCGCAGCGCGACACAAAATGGCTAACGCGGCCAACCCCTCGGCCCCCCCTCCCACCCCCACCAACCCGACACCCGCCTCCCTGGCAATTAGCTGACAAACCCTCATACGATCAAGAGTGAGTTCATTAAAACAAATGGCAGGGCATTTATCTTCCCTCGCATGCCGACGCCCGGTGCGTGGAGCGAAGCCGGCGAGGGGCCGGGGCCCACGATCTGTCCGGCCCATATGGGCCCCAGTGTGTGCGCATGTAGAACACGGCTGCGCCCACCGGTCCGCCATCAGGAACCTCTCTTCCCCCGACACGTTTCTCTCGCGCGGCGCGCGGAACGGACCGCGGCTTCGCCCGCGCGTGACAAACCGGTCCGAGCGGCTCGCGTTAGCACGAGTGCCTGTTCGGGTTAAAAGGGGCTTCCGTGAAGGAGGAATAAAACTGGCCTCGCGACCCCCTTTTCCAGCCACCCTGCACCGCACCGCCTGCTCTCGTGATGTCTTGGCTTCTAGCTATGTCTCAATGGTGTCTAAAAACTGGGCCCCGTGGCAGCCTGCTCAAATTGTTATGGTTATTTTTATTACAGAAAAGATATCAAGGATGTTGTATAATTGAGCGTTTAGGCAAAACTTGAATGGCTGCTCCACTATGCCTACAGAAACAATTAACCTCCCATTGTTCAGAGGTAGGGAGAAAAAGACATACACAGTATATACACACATTTATCAGCGCAAGTGATCCGTGAAGTGAAGGGGTACCTTTACACGGGAAAATGTTATGTTTGATACTCACTGCAAGGTAGGAAACGGTTACATACGGAGGAAAGAAAAAAAAAATGTAAAACAAGCGAGATTTCGGCCACGAGCCGAACAACAGCACGTTATTCGAAAGATAAAACACACGTAGGGGCAGAACGTCGGCAATTCCGTATAAAGCGCTGATGTGATTTTGCCTGTTATACTTTTTAATCGCCGCGATCTGGCTTTTATTTCATTAGTTCTGAATTAAAGAATGGCCTGTGCCGGTGCGCCGGACGGGTGCGGTGCCGCAAACAGCGAAACAAAAGGTGAGTGTTAGTGCTCCGCTTTGAACGCTGCAGCACGAAGCCAAATCCCCGAATTTCCCTCTATCGCCAGCTGTCTGTCTAGCATTTAATTTCAGCTTTGGATCAAGAACAGGTTTTCATTCCCCAGGTGTCCCCCTGCACGCAATAGAGCATTTTAATTAGACCGCCAAACTTCCGGATTTCTAGAAAGTCTGTGTAACTAAATAGCCGATCCGCTGGGAGACACAAGGCCGCGGCGCCGCAGAACAACGCGGCGAAGAGCTTTTTTGTGTTCGAAAGTACTTTAAATAGGAGTCCAACTTCCCCAAACATATTAACGTCTTCAGAGGGAGGTGAATAAGTTGGGCCGATCGCTGTTTCAGCTGGAGATGCACAAACCTGTCTATATATATATATTTTTGCTTTTAGTTTCGGATGCAGCTTCTATACACTTGACAAACACACATGGCTTTTAGTTCCCTGGATTTTTGACATGTGAGAAGTAAACAAATCTGAAAACCAATAACAAAGCCCTGTGAGAAGCTCTTTGTGTAGATGATCTCTGCTAGTTTACATATTATTACAGTATTAGGCAACTTACGTTGCGATTCTTTCCGACGGTTATTTTTTATTTGCCTGGCTGATGCGCTTCCCTAAAGAAACTTGCAGTCTGAGATCTGAATTCTAAGCTTCTTATAATCATTTAACAACTTGCACAGCTGAGTAATTTTTACAGTATCAATTCAGGGTAGATACCTTGATCCAGGGGACTAGAGCAGGAGCAGGGATTCAAACAGGGATTTTTCCACTGTAAACCAATAGCTCTACCCACTATGCCACCTGCTGCTCCCTACAACATTCCAAAGACATTCACACTATGAAATATTTTAACTGTAATATTTCAGACTGACTCGCTTGCCTAGGGCTACAGAAGGAACACTCGCTGGGACCCGAGCCAACACCCTTTAGGTTAGGAGTTTGCGTTTTTAAATATTACCCGCTGCACTTGGCTTCAGGCCTGTCTCACCCTCCCCGTGGGGGGGTGGGTGTGGGGTGCAATAGGACGTCTACAGGGCGGTCGCGCACGGCGTTGGTGTTGCGACCGGGTGAGCATTCAGCACGTCGGCGCGAAGTGGAAATGCTAATCGAAGCGGGTCGAGGACCATAAGCGCAGAGTTCACTTTCAGGGACCAAAAAAACAGGCCGTCTTGCCACACTGGGGAGCTTCCAGCGCCTTTCATCCTTTATTTACACAGTACATGACCACTGGAATTTGGGGATTATACACTAACCGTATGTCACAGGCGCCTTCCCATCTGGATGTCCTCTCTTTATTCCTCTTAGATCCAAGTATCCTTATCTCAGACTCATAGTGGAGCCGTTCTTCTCAGCAGTCACAAGATATATAGGCATAAGACATATATACATACATACACACACACACACACACACACACACACACACACACAGAGTCATATCCCGGTTGCTGTCCTCATGATTTACACCCTCCCAACAGAACTTTCCTGGTTTTCACACCAAAAATTTGATTTGAGTGCTGAGCTGCTCAAACATTTTTTACCTTAATGATGTAAAACAAAATTCACATTCTGAATGCTTCATGCTACGTTTTCCAGCTCAACTGTGTAATTAAAAACTTCCCATCTGTTATGTACCGTTATTTTGAAATGCTTTCTCTATCTCGCTTGCATTGTCCCTGCTGGGCACCCATAGCGCCTGGTCTGCAGTGAAGTGTGACTCGCCTACGACTGCGGCCATATCGCGGAACGTATTACATCACCTACGTTCCGAAAACCCGTCATAACGCCCAAACCACGAGCTGAGAAATGCTGAATAACCCAGTGGCCAGTGACTGGACAGATACATATATAGACACACACACACACACACACACACACACACACATACAGGCCACTTTATTAGTAACAACGTTCTAATCCCAGGTGGGACAGTCTAGAGCAGCCCTGACTTTTTGTGCCATGGACTCAACAAGGTGCTGGAAACATTCCTTAAAGTTTCTGGTCCACATGGACATGTTTACATCACGTAGTTGCTGTACATTTGTCAGCTGCATGTTCATGCTCCCGATCTGCCGCTCTGCCACAACCCAAAGGTGCTCTGTGGGATTCAGATCTGGTGACCGGGGAGGCCACTGAAGTTCGCCGAACTCATTGTCATGTTCATAGAACCAGTTTCAGATGATGTGCTGTGTGACATGGTGCGTTATCATGCTGGAAGCTGCATTAGAAGATGGGTATACTGTAGCCAGTTTCTGGCTATGACTTTCAAACGCTGCTCAATTGGTATTAGGGGGCTCAGTGTGCGCCAAGAAAACATTCCCCACACCATTACACCACCACCACCAGCCTGAACAATTGACACAAGAGATGTGGGGTCCCTGGATTCATGCTGTTTACATCAGATGCTGAACCACCATTTGTGTGTTGCAGCAGAAACTGAGATTCATGAGACCAGGTGACATTTTTCCAGTCTTCCAGTCTCCAGTGCCAGTGAGCCAGTGCTCACTGTAGCCCCATCTTCCTGTTCTTGTCTAACAGGAGTGGAACCCAGTGTGGTCTTCTGCTGCTGTAGCCCATCTGACTCAAGAATGAATTTGTACTGCATTCAGAGATGCTTTCCCAGCTACCTCCGTACTAAAGAACGGTTATTTCAATTACTGTAGCCTTCCTGTCAGCTCGAACCAACCTGGTTGTTCTCCTTTGCCCTCTCTCATCAACAAGACTTTTCCGCCCACAGAACTGCTGCTTGCCGGATGTTTTTTTGTTTCTTGCACCGTTCTGCATTGACTCTGGAGGCTGTTGTGCATGAAAATCACAGGAGATCAGCAGTTTCTGAAATACTCAAACTACCCTGTCTGGCAAATGGCAACCATCATACGTTCAAAGTCTCATAGATCACATTTTTCCCCATTCTGAAGTTTGATTTAAACTTTCATTGAAGCTCATGACTCATGTTTACATGTTTTTATGCATTGTACTGCTTCCGCACGGGTGATTAGACAATTGCATGAATGAGCAGGGCTACCGGTGTTCCTAATAAAGTGGCCAGGGCACGTATATATATTCAATGGAAGTTGCAGAGATCAAGATGCGAAAACTCCTTACAATGCATGGAGCCTTCCATCCAAAATTCCTTTCCTACACACATATACACACACACAGGAAGTCTGCTGGGACATCAGCACCAGGTGAGCAGCGTAGAGGATGTTTATTTATTTATTTTTGTTGTTGTCATTGCGGCGCCGGGCCTGTCAGCATGTGGGGTGTTAAGAGCTGTCAGACAGGTACGGTTGGGGTGGGATCCCCAGCAATGATTGATCATGCGGGTCAGCAGGAGTTCAGGAGAGGCTTACACCCGGTGAGTGACGGACACCCCTGTGTCCACAACACCATAAAAAGGGTATGATGGACTGTTGTATCAGAAAGCAATTTGTAACCAGGAGGGTAATGGATTAGAGGTGGTTGCTGTCCCACCAACCTGCTGCTCCCACCTGCTAGAAGCGGAGAACATCACCTGGGGGTTCTCAGGGTCCCAGGTGTGAGTTACCTGTGACCTCCACCACCCACACAAAGCACAAGGATATTAAAATCCCAATATTAAAATCGCAGTCACAAATCACAGTATTAAAACAGTTCCTCATGTCTCCCGAATTAACGTCAAGTTCGCTTTCTTTCTTCCTACGGTCCGGATTCGGAACTGAACAGCACTTGTCTGCAACCGGGGGACAAGAAGGGTCCGGTTTTAAACAAACGGCCGGGAAACGGCAATGTATGGTTATATGTTAGCATAAAATAGTTGAAATAACGCGTTAAAAATAAAAGCCAGGGACGCAAGATGAATTTTAAAAGCGCAAAATATTTCAAAATAACCTGCACGTTTGACCCCTAAACTGAACTAAAAACGTCACAGTCTCTAACGCGCGGCCCCGTATAACGGCAACGGCTCAGTGAGCGCAGAACGTCCCACCCACACAGGCAGACAGTGCTGTGGTCCTGCAGGGGTTTGGGCCAGAACCCCACACTGTACACAGTACTGCCCACTGACAACAATAAACCCAAGTGGTTTTCGCTTTTGAACTAACTTTGCCACTCGAACGCCAGCGTGACGCAGATGACGCAAAGCAAACTGAGTTCCGCAACACAAACATGGAAGCGGCTCCTACGACCACGACGGCAGGACTGCACTTTTATACAATATTATTAATCTTCATTTATTGGCAGGGCTTTTCGTTTTCGGTATTATTAAAGTATCATATTAGTATTTTAAAGGCCACTGCTACCACTGCGCCACTCACTGGCCCATATAAAGTCTACTGTACATTTATATTTAATAATTTAGCGGACACTTTTCTCCACCGGCGTTTACCGTGATTTACCTGTTTATACAACCGGGTAATTTTACTGTACTGATGCAGATACGTACCTCGATCGAGGGACTTACAGCAGGAGGCGGGGTTTAAACCTGGCGGCGACTTAAGTGACAGTTTTTTTTTTTTTTTAACCCGCTGACCGCGGGTAAAAACGAACTTTTCGAAGCGAACTACAAACATGTAAAGATGAAGTAAATTATTGAAACGACCGGGGTACGAAGGCAGGTGGAGGGGGCGGGGGTTGGAGGCACGCAGAATATTTTAAAGCGGGGTATTTTTGCGGCGCCAAATGTCTTGATAAAGGGGTCTACAGCAGCAAGTGGGATTCGAACCCGGTCAAGTCGTATGGGTCGTATGATATAATATTGCGGTAAGAGCACAACTTGACAGCGAGGGGGTTAAAAAAGAGAAAATACAACAAGTCATGTTTTGCTGGTAAATATTTTTAAGATAACTGTCACTAAGAGAGACAAAACAGTCAGTGTGAAATACGGTGAAACACACATAAGGTGAGGTTTTGGTCAGTGGATGAGACGTAGAAGATGGTAAATAAAGAGTGAGAGAGAGAGAGAGTGTGTGTGTGTGCGGCACGAGGACTCCGGCTTCTGTCTCTTTAATAAACTCGTGCCTTATATCTGGTGTAACAAATGCGTGTGTGCGTGCGTGCGTGCGTGTGTGTGTGTGTGTGTCAGAGAGCCATCATGAGGTCCGCGCGCGGAGGGAGGAGTTTTTAATGTTCACTTTTGTACGCCGGATCGATGTTCGCTGGCATCGCCTCGCCCTGCCTGCGCCCTGTCTCTCCGTGTGTGTAAGTGTGTGTGTGTGTGTGTGTGTGTGTGTGTGTGTGTGTGTGCGCGCGCGTGTGAGAGAGATATAGTGTTACATCGGAACGGCGCGCTCCGTCCTCCGCATACATCACACGCACACACACTCAGTCAGTCACATCACACACACACACACACACACACACACACACAGGGGGAGACTGGCAGCTGACAGCGACCGCTCTCAAAAACACACGGAAAGGAAACGACCCGCCGTAGATGTGGAGGGCTGTGTGTGAGAGACATAAGAAGTGAAAGACTCTCTTCTTTTTTAATTTGTTTTTTTTTTTTTTCCCCGCGTTTCTTGATATTGGATTGTAAAGAAGAGCCCAGAAGTGGCCGAGACCGAGCGAGCGGGCGGCTGAGCGGCACAAGACGACGACGACGCGCTCGCGCTCCGTGTGGACTACCCGAGAGCGCGCACGCACGCCCGCACGCTCGCGCGCTCGCCTCGCCGTGCGCTTCACCTGGGGCAGCGTCTCCGCGTGTCCGCGACGTCCGCGATGCCGAGGAGGAAGCAGCAGGCGCCCCGGCGGGCTGCGGGTAAGGGCGCGCGTCCGCGGCGCTCGCTCACCTCTCTCTCTCTCTCTCTCTCCCTCTCCCTCTCCCTCACTCTCACTGCGCTTCCGCACGACGCGCGCGCTCGCACTTTCCACCCTGGAACCTGCGGCCGCCCGGCGCCGCGCTCCGCTCCGCTCCTACTTCTACACTTGCGGGAAACGATGAGAGATGAATGTTTGCGAGGAGACGGTTGCTCGTCGAACGAGGGACACTTTAGTTTGGACATCAACTCCATTGTCACCAGAAGGTGTACACGGGGGCGCGCGCGGGCGCGCACACGCTGCCATCCCTGTGAAAACCACCCTTTTCTCTCCTAAGTGCTAATGCGGGGCAAGTTTTCAGACCACGCCGAATTCACCCTGTTCTCTATAGTTACCACGTTCGCTTACGCATCAATAACGTGCCTGTTTTGCCAGCGGTCGCCTCCGTCGTCTGTTTTTGAAAGACGTTTTTTCAAAAGTTCAAAACGCGAAAGTTCACTCGTGGTTCGACGGGATGTCGAAATATGAATAAAACGGATTTGGCGTTAAAGGATTTACAGGGATGGGATCTGAGGAGTGAAATCATGAGGGGTGAACTTGGGCTGAACTCCAGAGCTGGGCTGTCTGATGGAGGACAGAATGTCTCCTGGCTTCTTCTCCACCATCAGCTCCTTTGTCACCTCTGCTTCACAGTTCTTGTATATCTTCTCCTGAATCTCTTCCTCATTTCTGCATCATCTCATCTCCTCCATTGCCTCTCTTCGCCTCCATTTCTTCACCCCAGTCTTTTCTCCTCCGTCTCTCCTCATCTACGCCTGCACCGTCCCCACCATCTGTCACACACACACACACACCCCTTCCTAAAGTTGCATTATATCAACTTGAAGGATGGTGTGATGCAGTACAGTAAAAAGGTGTGATGCAATAGTTGGTTATCTCCAAGGAAGCTGGCTGATGGAGGCTAACAGGAAGCGGTGAGCTGTCCACCACTCATGGGTGTGAATGGCCATCTTTCCCCTAAACTATGGGAGGGCTGCGATGATCCCGATGACTGTGGTGATTTTCCACAGTGTTCTTCATCCACTGTGAGGAATGCAGTGCAATAAGACCCCCCCCCCCCGGGTTCTGTGAGTACACTGCAACTAAAACTGCCCACTCGTTGATTTCGGTTTTTGAAATGTGCCTTTTTTGGGTGGACGTTTCCTGGCTGGAAGTTAATTTCGGGTTGACGTTTGAGTGATCATCTGTCACCTGCTGCTCATTGACATATTAATTGTTGACGGATGGGAATAAATGAGCCCCGAGCAGCCGCTCAGTCAGTCATCCTTCGCTGTGGGTACACGTCTTACAGATGTACCCCTCTCTCTTCTCCCCCCATGTGTTCTTTTTATGTACCTCTCCATTCTTCTCCAAAATAAAAGGGATTAATGGTTAGAAAACTACATCTGGACCCCTGGAGTAAGGGATCGTCTTCAAAGTTTATTTCTTTTTCCGCGATTAAAAGACGACGGGCCGCCGAAATGGGAAGTTCATAGAAAAAAAACCGCGTATTTTTTATCTCCCCAAAACCTCGCACGCATCAGACAACGTATACGTCCGTATAGATATTTACAGTAAATTGGCGACGTGCTGTGTGCCACGGCGTTTTAAATCTTTCCTGCGCGGTGGCATAATAATTATTACCGTTAATAAAAACAATAATTAAAAACGCAGTCCACCGGAGCAGACGCAAGCGGCTTCCGGAAGTAACAATTACCGTGAAATGGCGGTAATTTGGATGCAGAGGAGCTGCATTCAGCGTAAGTGCAAGCGAGTTCACGTCGCTCCGGTGTTAGCGCTCGTCCTTTAGGCTTCGGTTCGTTTTATTTACGATTGTTATTTGGTTACGGCCGGTATAAATATTTCTTGCATTCTGAAACGTTGTTTTGAGGAAGGAAGGAGCCAGTTACCTTTGTCAACTTTCCAGATCAATTCCGGGTACAGGTGTACTGCTAACATTGAAGATAGGTAATACCGGTTTAAAAAAAAAAATATTAAACAGAAACCCGAGCATAAAAGGAAGGAGCCACGATTTTGGTTAAAAAAAGCTGCATCGGAAAGAGGTGCAGCTGCCATCCGTTTCGTCCATCTGGTTGGGGCGTTAAATTCGTTTCCCTTTTTTTTTTTTTTTTAATAAACGCATCGAGATGGAAACGGCGGCGTTCGTGTCGTTACCGTTCCCGAATAAAGGATCGAGGGGCCCCGGAGGCGGACGAGGAACACGTGTCAAAGACGCGCCGCCGCTTTCAGCCCCCCCCCCACCCCCGAGACTCGGCAGGGCCTCGTCCGTGACCCCCCGCGGTCCACGCCACACGCACGCGGCGCGGAACTTTAGAGAAGGTTCCTCGGCGGAGCGTTTACGCGCTTCGAGCCGCCTCGCCCGTAATCTGGTAAATGTGTCAGCCCTGCAGAGAAATAAGCCTTCTAGAAGAGTTTCTTCATTGTTGAGGTAATTGTCTCCTCTCTGACAGCCACATTCATCAGTGGCTTAATGGTCAATCAAAAGTTGGCAGGCAGAGTGTTTTCATTCTTTCCCATCCACTACATTAGGAATACTTAATCAAAATGTCTCCGGGTAATGGCTGCGAAGAGTTCATGACTGACTGATCCGTTGTCTGCGCCGATAGAAAATTAACAGCTCCGTGCTGGGGAGATGTGAGCCCGCAGATAAACAAATTGTGCATTAATATTTCATCTCGGAGACCCAGGAAGCGCTATCAGCGGAGGAGCCTTCCTGGCCGCATTGTCATTTCTCTCCCTCTCTCTCTTTTTATATTCTTGAAGGCTCTTTGCAGCTGTAACTCATTTCGCTTGATGACTTTACTGGGGTTACGGAGAGCGGCGACAAATTGATTACCTGGCAGAGCAAGAATGGGGCGAGGAGACACGGACTGACAGTCATGTTATAATAATATGTTTAATGATGTGTGGAGGGAGAACGGAGAAAGGAAGGTATTAAAATAAGACCAGGAGAAGATGCGGAAAGGAGGGAGGGAGGGGAGAAAAAGTTTTGGAGCACCGGCGCTCTTAAAGCCGCAGCATCCTTTTGGACTCGGATAAAACCAAAAGCCACTTGGTTTTTCCCCGGTCGGAAAAGGAGGGTTAAAGGGAGGCCCGTCCGTCGCACCTGGGGCCTGGCGTTCGGGGTTGCTGTGCGCCGCAGCGCCCCCCCCCCCCCGGGTACTTATACGGCCGGGCGGCAATTAATCTCCGTAGGTTTGAGGCACCTGGTTCTCGACCGAAGGTCACGCTCCTTCGCTGGCTTATCGTTCAGCACTTTAGAGCGTTTCAGGCACTAGGTTTATTTTTCGAGCTCTGTAGCCTTTTAAAGTTTGCAGGAGAAGTCATCTTGGAAAATAAATCCAAATTAAAAATAAACGTGCTTTTTTTTAAAAATTTTGCAATAATATCCGCGGCCCTCCCCGGTTGGGGATTGATAGATCGCAGCTTGCCGGAGCTGCTCTCGATTAGGAGAAACGTGTTGGCCGTTTCTACGAAGGCGTTTTTACGCGCCGCGATTCCGCAGAGGTGCAAGCGCTCACCTCGCCCCCTTTTCGAATAATTCCGTTTTCAGAACCCCGGCCCGATTTGTTGTTAACAAGATATTGCTTTTGTCCGCTGCTCGCTTGCAGGGCTGCTATGCCAGTAAGTGACTGATGGGGGGCTTCTGGGAATTGGCTAGCTGAAAGTCCTCCTAAGTGGTTTCTTCTGGAAGCATCTCGGGATCAAGGCAGATGCTGTTTATCTGGTTCGTTTTGGGAAGGCGGCCGGGCAACGCTGTACGGCGGGCAACTGCGAGTAAAGCAAGCTGTAAACGTACCGATGGTTAAAACCTCGTCTCGGGCTGCTTGTTGGCTCGCTTTTGCCGTCGATTCTTTGTCTTTGTGTTGTCAGTGTAGTCTGTTTTCCGACGATGGCTTTTCTAGGAAGCGGCCAAGTGATTTGTTGTGTCGTGAGGCTTGGAAAATTTTAGCAGCTGAACTTTCCACCTTGATTTTGTCAAGATGGCCACGGGGTTAAATAAAGAATCTGACAGGAGACCAATGTACTTCTCCCAGTGTGGCCAGTCTGGCTCAGACAAACGCAGGACTTGTGCATTTTTTTAATTGAAGTCATGGGTTCGGGACCGAAAGGGCGTTTAATGTTGTGCAGGTAACCCAAATCGCTCCAACAAAAATACGTAACTATATAAATCCTGGCCAGGGTGAACCTCGTCTTGTACCCTGTGTTTCTAGGATAGGTTCTGAGCCTCTGCGACCCTAAACTGGACTCGTTGGTAGAAAATGGGGGGGGCATAAGTGTAGGACTTGACAAAACATTTTTTTTTTTTTTTGTTATGGTTTACAGGACAGGAACATTTGTGAAAGTCCTATATACATTTTGGAACATCAGAAAGACAAAAACAAGTAAATGTGGTGGTTTAAAATACGTGTGGGTTGCAGTCAAAGCGGGTTGATCGGAATCACGTGATAGGAAACATACTTACAAAAAGGCTCAAAATAACAAAGTATTGGTGCTGCTTTGATTTACCTTTGATAAATATGGGCACTTCAGCAAAAACAATTATAAAGTAAAAATGATGCAGTTAGAGATGTTGCACAGGTTTCTTATGATGGTGGCAGTCAGTTTAATATTTGACATTATTTTGTTGACTCTCTCCATTGGAAAGGCAACAAAACGGTTGTGTGTGTCCAGCCGTGGAAATTTAAGTACATTACCCGTACCGCTCAGTTGGACAGCGGTTCGGGTCCACGGTTAAGTGGGTGACTTTTACAGTATGCAGAGGGGCTTTGGGTGACGCTGTTCCGTTGGTAACAAAGCGACATTAAGGGAAGGGTCTTCCAAAGATCATGTTCCAGAGATCATGATCATGGGATAAAGAACCGATGTCATCCCCTACACTCCATTGCATCACCAACAAACACAATGCATCACAGCTCACCGGTAAGGTGTTTTTTTATTTCCTAGACAAACTCGATTTTGTTTTTTTTTTTTAAATCGGAAATTATTTTCCAACAGCCATCGCTGCTGTACTTGATGTGGTCGCGAACCAGGTTTGCGTTTGTAGGCATTCCTGTAACGGTTGGAGTGCAATATTTTCCTCTCCGCCCTGGTCTCTGCACGCTCTCAGCACCCCCTTCACTACCCCCGCCACTGAGGTGACAGCTGTAGATGGCTAATAGTTTCAGAGGCGAAGATATGGGCAGCGACAAGAAGCCCAGAGGCCCCAGGGAAGTGAGATCTGTCGTGTGTGTGTGTGTGTGTGTGTGTGTGTTTCGGGGGGGGTGTCTTGGGCTGTGCCCTCGCCTCGCGATTCGACACACGGTCTGGTCGACCTGTGTGGATTATACTTCCCAACAGTCATTGCGACACAGAAGACTGTTTCTGGTTATACCTATTTTGTCTCTGATACCTTGACATTATGCAGGAAAAAGTGTTAATTTCAAGCTGGCTTAAATCCATTATTTCATCCAGCCTCTGTGGCACTAAACGCAACGAAAGCTGCGGAGTGTACGTAACATGCAGGGTGATTCAAGAAAAATTGACCACTTTTATCAGCTTTTTTAAAAAAATTTTTTATGTGACTCAGTAACTGTCACATATGAACGCTCGGTCTGCACCAAAATGTAGAAAAAAATGAAGGGGAATTACCCTTAAGTGCAGACTGCATGTTCATGTGAAAAAGTTATCGAGCAATAAAATTTTGGAAACGTTCAATTGTTTTTGAATCGGCTGCTATTCCGTTTTAATGTATATACAATACATACCTGTGTATTCTAATGTGATCCATGGGGGGTATTTCACCAACAAGTTATATATATTTCTGTAGCGACGACGCATTGTCTGGAGGAAAAGGTCTTCCAAAGTTAACGCCGGAACTGCATCGGCAGTTGTAGCTCACGTCGAAGCGCCTGTCCTGCGTGACGGCTGGGTGAGGGGCGTCAACGCGGACGGTCACGTCGGCCCGCTGCGTCTGCCCGCCATATGGCCACAAACTGTGCAAAGCGGCCGCGGTCGCGTCACGTTGCGGCTCCGTTCCAGATGCGCTTCCGAACGCTAATGGAGCTGTTGGCCTTTGGACTTGAAGAAGAAAGCAGAGTTTCGCACTGGAGACGCCCCCGTTGGCCCTCCCCAGGTCAGGCTCTTTAATGTCCGCTGTGCAGACAGAATGACAGTTATGCGTATTTTCATATTAGCCCCTTTAGCAGCTAGTTATTTGTCACCCATCCCGGCTGTTCGCCGGCCGCGGTGGCCCTACACGTGGATGTTCTGAAGTCCTTTTTCAGACACGAAGCCAATCATATGCGCTCGAGAAACTTCTACGCACGATTCGTTCTGTTTCTAACATCATATTTATTTCCTTATGTAGCTAATCCCTTTTTCCAAAGCAGCTTACAGTGTGTTTGTGCACTAACTTAACAATGATATACCAGTTTATCAAGTATTTGTCGTTGATTTACCCATAATTCTTTCTGCGTCGATTCGGGAGGATATCTACCGTGCTGGTTTGAACCCAGGCCCTTCCGATTGTTGGTGGCTGCCCCCCTGTTTAAAGTAACAGATGTGTTGGTGAAGCTTGAATAGTGGATTTTTTTTGGCCAGACTGATGGAAATCTATTCTTGGAACATACACCGACTGTTTATTGTTAAAATGTTTCTGCACAGTTTAAGTTTATTCTTCATTTTTAAATTGATTTTTAAGCTCACCCTTAAACATCACGTTTCGCACATAATCGTGGTGCAAATGATTCGGTAAATATTCCGAATGCTTTTTCAGTTTTGACCCTCTGTTGCAGTGTTTCAGCTTGTTGACCCGCCAAAAACTGTCCCACGTCCTTTTAAAAATCGCCTGGAGTCGCAACGCAGGTTACGGAAATGTTTCTTTTTAAGCCGCGCTAGTTACCAGGGGATTTTTTTTGTTTTTTTAAGAATGCCAGGCAGTTTATGCTCCGTTAAGGGGGCGGTTCCACGTGTATCAGCATTCAGGTGTCGATTTCTTAGCGCTGCAGGAAATCTAACTGCAGTCTCAAAACCGCTCAATTCGAATGTATTTTTCCATTGCAGAAGCAAGATTTCCCGAAACTGCTGCGTTTTGGGCGAAAACGTCAGACGCGATTGTCGCCGCGAACGACCGCTTCTCATCGGGTCGAATTTCACAGCGTGCTGCGACCCACACCGCTAGTCTGCTTTTTTCTGACGGGTCCGGGAGAGGGAAAGAACAAAACATCCACGGAAAGGGAATTATGTCGTCTTTCAGGGTCGTGTGAAGTGGCGAGTCTGTTGTAAATAATGTCACAAATAGAGGAGGTGCTGTCCTCTTGGGAGCCGTGTGGGGCATTTTCACCTCTGGGCAGGAAACCAGAGGCCCGATGACTGACTTTTCCACCCGTACCCTTGCTCTGAAGTGTCTCCTGAGCAGTTTGTCTTTATAGAAACAAGCCTCAGAAGGTTGGCGAATTTGGCAAACGCGTGGCGCTGGGTTGGTGACCCCGGGGTAATGTGGAATATTCACGAAGCGCGAACCAAGCGTAAGGAGCAAACTTAATGCAGCGAAGGGGTTTGAGCGTAACGTTGTATCGGTGACGTGTCCGTTGTGGAAAGTTTAAACTCTCCTGCTGCTTTGACTATTACTGTTTAAAGCAACACAGTAAAATGCGCCACTTTATCACATTGTGTGGCTCATGCTGTTGTCCAAAGTGACATTTACTGTGTTAGACTGCATATTGTGATTTCCCTGTGTAAACAGCTGGGTAAATTTTACAGTATTAATTCTGAAGAAATACCTCTCTCAAGGGTACTGCAGCAGGAGGTGGGACCTGATCCCGAGTCCATCGGGTGCGAGTTGGCAGCTCTAATGGTTACGCCACCTGCTGTCTTGTTGCTGTCCCGTGCGGTCAGGCTGTGTCCGGCATCCTCGGGGTGTTTAGGGCGTTCGTGTTTGCCCCCAGGCGCGCGAGAGCGACGCAGGGGAGCGGCCTTCGGCGGGCCGGCTGGCGTGGCGTGGCGTCGCGTGTCGAACCTGTGACGGCCGTCGAAACGCAGCGCTCGCGCGTGTCGGAGCGGAGCGCGCCGAGCCGCTTGCTGGAGGACTGAGGGATACAGTACCCTGCAGTGCACACCTTATTTGTTTCCAATCAAGTCTTTAATTAGACATAATGAAGATTTATTATGCAAATTAACCTTGTGCAAATATTGCTTGTAGAAGCAGGAGCCTTGGTGGGTTTTATTTTTTTATTTTTTTTTTTGCTAATAAGCATGATCGGTGACAAATTATTAAAACAAACTTTTCCTCGTAGTCATTAGGTTATTATGAAGCGTAATTGTTGCTAAACCGGTCAGGATTAAATAGACGGTTGGATGGAGGGACAGATAGATACTGTAGCGTCACCTGTATCTACATGTTTAAACCACTTCTTGTTCCGATTCCTTACGTTTGACCAATCATTTGAAAAATATCCTGCTGTGTTTAACTTATTCCACTGAGGTAAGAAGAAAACTGACATTATAATAATAATAATAATAAAAAAGAACTGCTGCCTTTGATTTAGCTTGAGGAACACTTGTTTTGTCATGTTGTAGCGGTCAGGACTTACCTTGAGGGTTTTTTTAAATCATGTGGCTGCGTGTGTCTCGAGACTGGTTGATGTTGCATCAAGCTGGACAGAAAATACCCCACCCTTCCCCAAATATTTATTTCCTTTTCAGGAATTTTTACTGACGGTACAGCGCTTTAGCACCAAAGTGGGAGTAAGCTGCTGGTACACAGGCACCTTCTGTCTCCGTTCGCAACTGTTTAACGTTTTCATATCTCACATTTACTTAACACTCCCTGATTATGACAGCTTCTGCCGACATGAATTTTCCCAAAAGTTCCTTTTTTAAAAAGGTGTGCCTATACTGTCAGTTTTGCTGGTTTTATCTCTTTTTTTTTTTTTTTCCCCCTCCCCCTAGCAGCTCAGTTTCTTCAGAGCGACTCGCAGTGTTAAGCTGCTTACACCGATTCACTCATTTAAACAGCTGGGTAATTTTTACTGTGTCAAATCGGGGTACCACGTAGTAACCCTCTAACAGTAGGCGGTGGGATTTGCACGCAGAGCAGAAGCTCAAACCGCTGCAACACCTTCTGCCCGGTCATGTTCCAAAGGACAGTTTAGTTGTAGTCAAGACATTTTCCGGTGTTAGAGAGAGGGAATCTTAATATATTATTTGTTTAAGCAAAATGCATATTTTCTTGCTGTTAAAGCGAGTTGTTCTTCAGCATTAATTATTTTAATGTTGTGTAGGCAGAATAAAAGATGTTGTGAAACAGTGGTTTTAGGCAGTGTTCAATTTCAGTGCTGCCTGCGAGCGAAATGTATTGTCAAGTGTGAAATTAAAGATTTTATTCACCCTTTTATGTATTAGGCACCGTCATTGTACCGCTGCATTATTTTTGGATTTAAGAAAACAGTGACGTGTAGCGGCAGCAGAGCAGTGGGGGTCGCAGATCGAGGGGGGTGGGATCGGGATATGGGAAATACTGCCCCCGCCCCCCCTGCGATGACAACAAAATTCAACGAGCCTGCATGATGACATTAAATTTCGGCCTGTTACGGTAATGTTTTAGCTGTGTAGCGACCACCTCGTGTCACCTGGCAAAAACCTGTCGTAATCCTTTAAAAATAGCATGGAGGCACAGTTATGATTTCTGGAAAATATATTGTTAACCAGTTAGTCATGGTACCAAAGAATGATCAGGGTAATATACAGATAAATAGGTTGATGGATGGAAAAGATGAACAATACTAACAAAAAGATTGGTCTGTAAGTGAATGGTGTTGGACACCTATGCTGAGTCTGGAACACTCAATCTTCCATGTGTTGGGGGTGACCTTGTGTGTGATGTCAATTCATGCTATCATTTATAGTAATTTTTTTTAAATGCTGCGTCGTGCTGCTCTTTCACAGTGGGATGCTTTTAAACCATCGTGTGTGTGTGTGTGTGTGTGTGTGTGTGTGTGTGGGATGCATTCCACCTTCTGTTTTACGACTGCAGGCCTTGCTGAAAGGTCTTGCATCCACCCCGGGAGCAAAAGGGGCAGTGGTTGGCAGCAAGTGAGCCAACATCCCGGCTTCACCGGCCTCACGGTCTCGCGCTTGCCGGGTTTCTATTCTCCACCTCGGCGCCCGCGGGTTTCTGACAGATTTATGGACGGCGAGTCGGGCGACTGGCCACACGGTACAATTACAGCCGAGTTAATTTGATGAATCAGCCCCAAATCCCAGCCGGTCCCGGGCAGCCCCGCACCGCACACGCTCGTGCTTTTCTGCAGCGGGTCAAAAAATTACGCGTCGAAATGTTTACGCTAATCCCATCACATCTGACTGCAGTGTCATGTGGAATAATGTTTGGACATGGCAACCTTGACTAAATCCGGCGAGGGAGCCGAGGGAGGGGCAGGAGAAGCAGCCAGGGCACTGACAAGTGCTCTCAATCAATGACTAAATGGACTGTTAACCGAGGGGGCTCTGCGCTCCGGAACATTCTCGGTTATCATTCAACCCGCAGCGAAAGCTGGCTGGCGAGCTAAACGCCGCACCCAGTGTGGTTTGGAGTCGATTCCAGGGAAAAGAAATGTTGCGGGACGTTCGTCGACCGCACCGATCTCCCTCACTCTCTCACTTTCATTGACCACTTGTTCTGGTCAGGGTTGTGGTGGTTTGAAGCCCGTCCAGGAACCGCTGGGTCTCCGGGCTATAAAATTACACCCTGGATGGGGCACCAGTCCGTTGCAGGGTGGCCACACACACACGTGCACAACGCGGGCAATTTCGGATGACTGTTATACCTGAAACACGTGTCTTCCGTGTGGGCGGAACCTGGAGCACCAGGAGGACATGGGGACAGCATGCGAGCTCCACTCAGACTGGACTGGTTTTGAACCCACACCTGAACAGTGCTGTGTTGTGCTACCCTGCTGCCCAGACAGCGCTGTAAATTGCAAAATATTTACTAGTTTAACTACCACTTTTCTCGAGTGACTTAGGGTTCAGCTGCTTGCACTACCCATTTATACAGCTGAGCAATTCAGGGTAAGTAGCTTGATGCAGGGTAGTACAGCAGGAGATGGGATCCAAACCTGGGTGCTTGCTGTTAAAGGCAGCGGTTCTGACCAGGACACCCCCTGCTGCCCTTTTTTTTTTTTAAATTTTAATCTGTAAACCCTTAACAGTGAATTTTAATGCAGGACTAGAGGCAATACATCCACGGTCTATGTCTCGATTGCGGAGTGTAAGTTTTTGAATTAATTTTTATTAAACCGTAGTCTGGTAATTTAGGAAAGAATTTGTTGATCGAAAGCTAAGGTCCTACATTTTAGAAAATGAAAAACGTTACAACATATTTAAAGTCTGTGTATTTTAAAACGCTTTTTGAAACGTGTACACGTGACGGCCGAGTACAGAAGATCGGAGAGCGTTTTGTCAGCTGTTTGTTGGGAATGAGCTAATGAAGGAACATTTAAGCAGGACACTGGACTGGAGTGTTTCCCTGTAGGGGTCTCTGCTGCACTCTGGTGGGTTTCACCTTTGCCCCGTCGGCCGCTCTGTCCTCTGGCTGCAGCCACTCCTTAACCACTTTGACACACAGACCCTGCAGTTACCCAATAATTTCTGTCAGCTGCAAGAATATGTGTTTAACCACACACACCCACACACACACACACACACAAAAAAGTTGATGTGTGGGAAAGGGCTGGTATTTGGGAAGATGGTGATCCTCAACTGAGCTGCAATTTTCTTAGATTGTAGTGTTTCTTTGGCTTGTAGTAAAGTCCTTCCTCGATTTAGTGGATCTAAAAACCTAAAAATATTCCAGAAAAAGAATGGGGAAAAATCAATACTCAAAAAATCTAGTTTAAGCATAAGGGAAAACTATAAATATTTAACTAAAAACAAGCTAAAGCTTTAACAGGCTTTAAAACAATTGATAAAAATATTGTTTTAATGTGGATGAACATTAAAAGAAACACCCAGCCATCTCCGTTGTCAGTGAGACGAAGGCGGCGCGGCGTCCCCTAGACCCCCTGCAGCGCCGTTCTGATCCAGTCGTATCGGCTCCTTATTCGCCGTTTTCTGCGTGAATTCACTGCACTGTATGCATGTTTGTTACAGCACTGACTTTATTCCATTTTGTTGCCCACATTACATGTTCATCACACCTTAGGTGAGGGTATAAAAGTTAGTGTAGTAAATAATACAGTACGGTACAGCACCACAGTAAAAAAAAAAAAAAAACACGTTTAAATTGTGCTTTCCGTTTTCTGGACTTCAACCAGAGTAGCGGGACGCCTCCTCCATATTGTCCCAGAAATTGAGAATGGGCTTTAGCTTCTTTCTTCAAACAGGAGAAGTTAGCAGTGTTTAAAATTGTTCTTGTACATTAAAATGTACCTTTTAAAAAAAAAAAAAAAAATCAGAAACCTGTCACTGCTGCTTTGATAATACAGATACTACGCAGTACAGTGGAATATGAGCTGTTCCACAGTCAGCCCATCATGGGCCAAACCTCACATTCCCAGCTGTTGCTGAATTGGTGATTGTGTAAGAAACGTTTTGAAAGATGAAAAGGGAGGACTAAAATTTGTTACTTTCTAAGCTGGTATTTAGCAGTCTTTATATTAGGATGGGTAACAAATGAGCTCCGTCTTTCAGAGCTGCCGGATCCCGTACGGTATTCAAGACGGGTTTCGAGCCCATGGGCTCACGTCCACAAACCGCATCGCGACAGTCGCAGTTGCCCTTGTCGTATCAATTCTGTTCACAGCTGCTGCTGTAAACAGTGATACTAGACTAGTTTACTTTACTTGGAGGATCGCGTGTCTGTATCTGTCTCCGTCCGTCGGTGAAGTGCACTGCTGTTCACTCCGAGCTGGACGTCGGTTTGGAGAAACGGGTCTGCTGAAGGAATAATGTAAATGTAGGATCAGTGGCGAGATGCTGTCACTGTGGGACTCGGTAGGCTTCTGATGACTTGGTAGGCTTCCCTCGGTCGGGGATTACTCCGGTTTCTCTGGAGAGCCCCTGGCTTGGGATTTCTCGAGAGCCAATGTCAATGGCGGAGATAAGGCCACAGTAATTCCACTAATGCAGGCGGCTGAACCGTGCACCACCCCCCCCCTCCTAATACACCAAATAGCTTTATCTTGTCATCTCGGCAAAGCAAAATGGATATGTCCTGATCTTTGTGACTGTGTGATCTTGACAATGTTTTCTCTACAGATGTTTCCTACCTCTCTTTTTTTTTTTTTTTTTCCCCTTTTCCCTTTTGTTAGCAAGCTGGGGGGTGGGGGACCTTTTAACCATTAAAGTAGTTCTAGCTCCACTGTAAAGATGTTGAAGGAATAAAGCAGGTTGCTCGGTTCACTGGATGCTTTCCCAGCTCGCTTTTCAGGGTTTGCCAGCGCTGTATGACGATTGCCGGCTGCCCGTGTAGGAAATTCGCGGTCTGTCTGGGAGGGTAAACGCCGTGTGCAACACGAACACGCTACACACTTAACAGGAAAGCACTGCTTGACGGTGCAGGCACACCGCGCCGCGGAGTGTGTGTTTGTGTGCAGCCCAGCTGCTTTGTGCCAGATGTTCTCACGAGCTGACAAATGTAATACCGCGGCGAACAGAGACGTGCGTGGAGTGTGTGCACGCCCTGTGTGAATGCTACTGTCCGGTTAACTTTACCACTGGGAGACGTGTCAGCTTGGATGTTGAGTAATGATGGACATGTTCTAAGGGCCTGGTTGAGGACAAACAAGACCCCCCCCCCCTTTTCTGTCCATTCTTCTGCATAGAAAAGAAACTGGGTGTGCTGCAAAATAATCCGTGCTGCTACAAGGGGACAATAACTTGCTGTGACGTCACCGGGTTGTTTGTCTATGTGTGTCAGTTCATTGTCTTGTCTGTGGTCGAGTTCTAAAATTAGCTGATATTTAAAAATAAAAAAAAAGTCTTTGTTTTAAACATTTAGGTGCTAACTGTATGATTTTCATCATTTGGCTTATGGGATTATATTAATTTATAATAAAGATTGTTTAAAGTAATAATCTTTATAATAATTTCATTATTCCTTATTGCCTTCAAGCATCACTCGCGAATAGTCAGTATAGCAGATTCCAAATATTTGCACCTAAATTTCACCGTCCGGATCGAAAAGGTGTCAGTTGTGTGCAGCTCCCGGAGAGAGGCCGTAGTGTGAAAGCATTGCTTTAAGAGTTGGGCATTATGGGAAGTGAATGTAGTTGCAGAGAAGCTTCTGTGGGCCATTTTGGGTGTGTAACTTTAATAAATGTGAGTTTTCAGCACAAAACTTGCTGAGATTTGAAATCATGGACAGAAGAGGTAGGAAAGGTAACAGGAGTGCACTGCAGTCATATGTCAGCTGTTCTCCTCATCTGTTCTTCCCTACATGAAGTGAAAATGTCTTCCAAGAAAATGGAAAAGCTTGTGAAGGAATCCATGGTGGACTGTTGTTCTTATAAAAGTATTTAAGAGCTTTTTAGCGATATTTGCGGAAATTGGTTAGTGGTTTTGGGAAGGGCTGGGAACGTATTTTTCTCATTTTAAATAGTGGAATACAAGCTCCTGCTATCTGAAAATTTCCTAAAAGACATGTTTTTTTTCTGGGACAGATTAAATTCTGTTACAGAGTGATCTCCGTGTCGATTTTAAACACGACACAAATGATACTAGACAAATAGTCCAGGGATGTGTACATTCACATCTGAGTAATGTGAGCATAGCAGTAGCAGCAGGACTGAGTAAATAGGTGTAACTGGAGACACTTTATTATATATATTGCTGTATTCTACACTAGGTGTTTTACAGTATGCAGTATGACTATGAACAGTAGATGCGTTGTCAAAATTGGTTGATGGTTATGTCTCATGTCACGTAGTTTGACAAAAGGTGCCTCTTTTTATTGATGTAACTTTTTTTTTTTTTTTAAAAACAATATTGCTAACCAGGTCTTTATGGGCGTATGATCGTGTTCCAGTAATGGCAAGTGTGTGTGTGTGTGTGTGTGTGTGTGTGTGTGTGTGTTAGCCTCTCGAAACCACTGCTACATTTCTCTCTCATTATCACGTTTGTCCTTTTCAGAAATGAGAGCTCATACTTGTCATGTGTGATTTTCCATTAATCGTTTCCTTTCATTTATATTTTATCAAAACAAATGTGCACCCCCCCCCCTTCTGTGATTCAAAAACAAACAGAAGAAGCAGGACCTCCCCATAGGAGGTGTGTGTGTGTGTGTGTGTGTGTGTGAGATTTATGATACACAGAAGGGGGCCGTGCACAGGAAGACTCGTGTTTAATTGTTGCTCAACTGCGTGTGACTCAGCCGTAACACAACGCTAGGGCTTCCTGTAAGAATCGACTCGCCCCACGAATGATTCCTGTAATTTACATGTGGGTGTACAGTTATGTCACCGGCTGGATATGAGTGTGAATGTTTCGTGACTGACAGGACAAGATGTGTTTTCTGCGTTGTGCATTCTGACACACAGAATTACAGCTGCCATTGTTTGCAGACTTGCGCTCGAGTAGGTGGGGGATTTTAGTATTATTAAACTGCTGTATTAAGATTTTCCACTTGATACGAGCCCACATTGTTCTTTGTCGACAAAAGATTACAGTGCTGCCTTTGACAAACCGCGGTAACCGTGGTTTCATGGGCCCCTGTGCGTTTCACTCAACACGTCGCCTTCTGAACCGTCGCTCTGTGCTTAGTTCATTTGGTTGCTGCAGTTGTCTCCGCAGACGGCCGGAGGTACTTCCAAAATCACACGGCCGGGAGGAAGCGGGCTGTCTATATAGCTGGTCTGCTTGAATACGGAGGACGTTCAGCTAATGGGGAATGTTTGTTTTTCAAAAAACGCAGTACAACACACTCGAATGGCATCGGGGGCGGGTCCGTCTTCATTCAACTCGCGTCTGCGGTGTTCACAGCTCGCGACCAGTGTTTCGTAGAGCCAGTAACAAGAAGTGAAATGGTGCTTTTATTGGAAAAATCAATCACTGCTATTAGATTCCTCGAAGCCTGTACGGTGAGAAAGAAGAATGTTCTAGTAGTGGAAAGAAACCATAGTTGATGATGTAAATACAGTTAAAAATAAAAATTCACCCCGGGTCACGTGTTCTAGATCGAGTGCCTGCAGCAAGGCAGACTGTATGATGGTAGTATTGTTTCATAGTAAAACTAAGTCTCCAGTTAAATTTATCACTTGTGATGCCAATAAAAATATAGCACTACTTAAATTTGTCTAAATATTGTACTAAACGTGAACTCGAAAGTCTGTTTAACATTGTACTGAACGCTTACGATGACCTGGGGTAGCGTTACTTTTGACAGCTTACTACTCTTTCTCAAATTTTCCTCTCTGTATGGAAGACTGAAACAAACTCTCTATCTTGTTAGATAAAGTTAAAATGTGTGCTGTATAACTCACGAGAACTCTGAACACACTGCGAATTGATGTTTTTTTTCTTCTTCTTGTGTTGCAGCTTCTGTCTCTCTTCCTGTGACCCAGTGTTACTGCTGTTGCAAAAAAAAAAAAAATAAAATAAAATAATAATAATAATTAAAGTAGCGAATAGGAGCCTCAGAGCAGGGTGGTTATCTTTGGGGGGCACAGCTGTGCTCCTCTCCATCAAGCCCACAGGCCGCCTCTAACAAGCGAGCACCGCCATCCACGTTGCCCGACACGGAGCCTAACAGGCACTTCCCACCCACCTCGCGGGGGTCGTCCAGGAGCCGGCGCAGGGCCCCGGGACGCGGCGCGAAGGGCGCTCTAATACCTGACATTACGCTGCCAGCGGGGGTAATTAGGAGACCGGGGCGTCCTGGTGCTGAGCGCAGTCAAATCGATTCGCCTCTTAATTTGGCTCCCTGAGACTTGCAGTGCTGCCGGAGCGGGACCCCGTGCCCTTAAAACACAAATTACTGCTTCGCTCCGTGCCCCCCCCCCAAATCAACACCCAAACATGTTTGTTTGCATTGCTGTGAAAACATAATTTAACCACTGTGCAAATGGTCACGAATAAATATATACACACACACATATATATGAGAGCGAGACGAGAGAGAGGGTCCTTATGCAAAGGCATTTAATAATTCTTCAGCAGTGTGTAGCTTCCTCTCGGTGTCCTGAGTGGTCTTAACTTATTCTGAGAGTGTAACTCTAACCAGAGGTGTCCGCTGACCGCAACGGCAGCCGGTATTTCCCGTCCACCGACTCCAGTCAGTACAGCGGTGCGGTTCGTGTGAAATCGAAAAAACGCCGCGGACCAACCGGCAGCGCCGCACGACATCCAACTCTGTCATCCGACGTTCCGGTGTATCCGACGTGCCCCGTGTGACGCGAGCTATTTCGAGACGCCTCGCTTTCGCTCTTCGCAGTGTTGAGAGACACGTGTTGTAGCTACGCCCCCCCGACCGCTGTTGTTCTCCGTCTCTGTCCGTCGCGTTTCGCCGCAGAAACAACCCGTTTGTCTCTGTTTGTAATTAGCGATGCTGTAATGAATTAATTTTTTCATTAGTTCTAATATTTTCTATAAAAATAGTTATTATAGCGCAAGTACTCGTACAGTGGTTACTGTATTAAGTTTAAAACTTTTTGCGTTTTCGTTCGATGTGATTTTTTAAATTTTTTTGTTTATCTGAAAACCTCTCGGTCCCGTTTATGTGAAGTTATTGGTACTCGCTGTGTGTGCAGGAGGTGAACTTAAGCAAAAAATGTACGACTGCTCCTCAATGGACTTGAGGGACTCTGGTTCGAATCCCACTTACTGTCGTAGTACCTTTGAGCAAGGTATTTACCCTCAACTGCCGTAGTAAAAATTACCCAGCCGCACACATCCCTGAGCATAGCTGAAGTTTGTACGTCGCTTTAGAGAAAAGCTTCAGCTAAAAGAATAAACGTGAACGTCCGGACTTCTGATGGCTCCACTGCCCCCCGTAGGGCTGTGACTGCAAGGCCCTCCCGTTCTTGCCTCGTATTAAACCCCCCCCCCCCAATTGGAGAGCAAGGCCGGCTGTTTCCGCAACGCCGGAACCCGAGCAACCGGCATCAGCGATCGAGCCGTGTTCAAAGTCACTTCGACCGAACGTCTTGTCCATTATAATGTCCTTTAAAACAGTAACTTTAGACCTGGTCTGTGTGCTTCGTATACTGAGTCACAACTGTGTGTGGTGGTCGCTGCTGGGCGAGCTGTGTACAAACAGACATGGCCACCTCATACGCTGGCCAGAGAAAACACGATCAGTTTACAGTCAAAACATGTGCTGATATCAGTATTACACAAAGGCAAAGGTGAGAAATGTGGCTTTATATAACAGCTTTATGCTCCTCTCCAGATTTTTTTTTAGTACAATGCAAATCCAAATAATGGACGTTAACAGTGAAGGCGAAGCTACTGATGTCTGCTTTCCTATACTGGTTGTATTTTTTTTTAAAAATTATTTATATATATATATTTTTAACTTAATAGGTATTCCATCACCTCCGTCTGAGTCGTGTTAAAAGCATCTTAAGGAGCGTCCGCCGTGAGGTTCAGACATACTTGGCCAATAAAGTATAGTTTTATAGATTATGGATTTATGGACTGTTAAAAAATATTTAAAAAAAAAAAACAGCAGAGCTGTGAGCAGCACAGTCTACACAGCCAGCGGTACATTTATTTATGCATTTATTATTTTGATTTTTAATGCTCGAATCATTTACTCCTATGAAACTTGTTCCCAAGTGTTATAAAAAAATCATATTCAATACACCCATCCACTTAATTGCGTGTACAAGGCGAGTATTATTTCTTTTACTCTTTTATCTTCCGAAAGATACGCACTTGATATTCAATAAAAACTGCCACCTCTGTCAGTAAAGGGGTGTGTGTGTGTGTGAGTGTGTGTACGTGACTCATGGAACAAAAGAGCATTGTAATTATTGTAACACAGAACACATTTTAAAGCAAGCTGCATGTGTTTTGTTCCCTCATTTATCGATTTTTTTTATTTATTCAACCAGGTGCCCTCAGTATGTCCTGTATGTGCCGCAGTCCAGGCAAATATGGACACACAAACCGGTAAATTATCACGCCGACCTGTTGCTGGTCGTGGCTGTCTGACTGTACGGCTGAAGTGTCCTTGAAAGCGCGTCGCGTGCGCTAGCGTGCTCTGTGTGTGTGTTTATGTGTGCGCCCGTGTGTGTCTACCCATGCACCCGCTTTGACCCCGTCGCCAGCTGGCGAGGCGACAGACACTTTGATGTGCGAATTTCGGGCCCGTGAGTAATTGACCCGTTTTGATAAACGCTCCTGAATGACACTGGCATAATTCACCCTAAAAGTTTGCACTGTCATGAGGATGAGCTAACTGTCTCCTGCAAATATATGGGTGCAATTTCCCAAATAGGTTTATTGCAGCCCTTGAGAGAGAGGAGGGTGAGATGGCGATATTACGGACTTTATTACTGCAGCCGGCTGCATTTCAACAGTCTCCACCGGTGCCCTCTCTGATGGTCCGACCGTCGCATTTCAACAACTCGGGGGCGTGCCAGGTGGCCTGTGTACCATCCACCAACACCACCCATGCCCACTCTGAGTCCCTTGTTTAGCTGACACTTTTGTCCCAAATGGCTTAAAAATAGTAAGAAAAGCAATGGAGCAGCAGGTGGAGGAGGAACAGTGGTTAGAGCTGGCATCTTACACTTGAAGGATCCTGCTTTGACTTGCACCTCCTGCTGCGTTACTGTTGATCATGATAGTTACCCTGAAGTACTGAAAAATTGCCCAGATACATAAATCACTGTAAGTAGCTTAACACTTAAAGTTGCTTTGGTGTCAAATGAGTAGATATTACTCCTCTGTTTGAAAGTGCGTCTTGTGCACACTTTTAAGTTCTTTGGAGTACACGTTACCGAGGACCTCTCCTGAAAACCGTACAACGATAAGCATATCTAAGGAGAAGGAAAACAGCTGGACTTCAATCCCCCATCTTCACCAGCTTCTGCAGCTGTGCCGTAGAGAGCATCCTAACTTCCTGCATCACGGCCACAAAGCTCTGCCGTGGGTGTTGAAGATGCCCATTCCATCACCAGGACTTTCACTGCCCACCATCCAAACCACCTACAATGAGTGGTGTGTTTTAGGAAACCTCATATCATCTCCAGTGTCCTCTCTCATCCTCTCCACTGGCTTTTTTCACCACTGCTGGTCTGGAAGACAATATCACAACACCGCCAGGCTCAGGAACAACTTTTTCCAGCAGGCTGACATTTCTAGGGGCTGACCACCACCTCTGTTCCATCACTACTGACTTTGGCACCGATCCTCTTACCTTATCTATTTATCTTATTTTTATCCATTCCTCTACTCATTTATTTAGTTCATCTCTTGTGCTATGTTTACTATTCAGTGTACTGTGCACCGTGGTGCAAGAGGAACTACATTTCTTCTCTAAGGGCAGAATTACAGGAAAAGGAATTTTGATACTCGGTGAACAATAGTAAGGGAAAGTACCGAAGTGGTTTACTGCGCTTGTCTTTGATTTGCAAACACGGAGAGAATGTTCAAACTCCGCGTGCCCTGAGCACCTGAATGTATAGGTTTGGCGCCGTACTGGTTGCACGTGTCGGTCGACGCAATAATAGAAACGCAATGAAACTAAGTGCATAGTAACAAAAGGGACAATAACGTTTGGACCTGGACAATATTGCATGCCGCAGGAAACATAAGGAGCAAAATAAGATGTAAGGGAGGCTGGGAGGGTCCTGCAGGTGACCGAGCTGGAGAACAGAGCCACGAAACACAATATGACCATGAGGGAGAGGGCAGGGAGAAATGATAGAGTGAGGATAAGGAGGATGATTTGTCTATCAAAGCTTTTTGCCTCCCATAGGAGAAAAAAAAAAAAAAATCAATTCCTGAAAGTGGCATCTCAAAAATGGCATTATAGGAGAAGCAATCTATTTTTATGTTTGTTGGTTTTCCAACTAGAACCAACCTGAGCCTTTTCTTCGATATCTCTTTCTCGAGCACCCCCCCCCCCCCTTCTTTTTTTAAACAACTTTCTTTCCAGGGAGGAACAAGTCATTGTGTACCCAATAAAATGCTTTTCCTTTCCTTGCAGATCAAAAACACAGCACTGGGGCTCCCAGGAATCTAATACAGAGTGACGGTATATGACGCATCGCTAAATTGATTTAGGCCCAGGTCTGAACAAAAGGGACACTGTGTGTGGTGACTGGGTGCTGATGCCACAAGAAGCTGCCCATTACTACCTCTGGTTCCCCGTGAAATGGTGTCCTTTTAAACGCCCGGAGGGGTCGGCGAGGGGAGGGGTGGTACCGTTTCGTGACCGGCAGCGATCAATCACGCCGCAAGGGCGCTCAATGGAGCCGCTTCTAGTTTGCCCAACAGGGTACGCGGGGAAAAGATTACGGGGCCGAAGGCCGGAGCTTCCAAGAACAGCGCGGCGGATAAATGACGTGACGCAGTTTGACGCCCGCCGCAGGGTAATCCACGTACGTGCTTGACGCGGCGTTCCACCGCGTGACTCAGGCGTGAACGTTTCCCTTGTGAAAACTCGTGCTTTTACTCAGAGGGCACCGAGAAGAAAGCGGGGATGTCATAAAATGTGTTCTCTCTCTCTCTCCTGTACTGAAACTGTGATATTCTGAACAGAAATTGGATTTGAGGCCCATATTAGTGACGCGCGATATTGGTTTCTGCGTCTTGGTGTGTCATTGATAATTTTCAAATTTTTTTTTTTTTTTTTTTTTTTTTAGTTGTGACGGGTAAGATAGCTATCGTACATCTCACAGTGGGCTTGCAGATGCAGAAGGATGGTTTTCAACGCCGTGAGTCGCAACACGTTGCCGTTTTGCGTCTTTCTCTCAGAGAGAAACTGGAGCTTATCGTTCGGAGGCCCTTTTTTCGAAAGGTTTGAAGCAGCGCGTCAGCGTAACGTGCGTAGAACGACAGAATAACTCGCCCACAGCTTCTCGTTCGCCATCACAGAGGTAAAATGCGCGATGAAACGCGGTCGCTTCTCTTGCCAGAACGTTCCGACCGTGTTAAACACGCTGGTTTGCAGAGGTGACGTGAACGCCCCGCCAGCAGCCAGAGCAAATAGAGGGTCGTACTTCTAAATAAGTCAGGATTACCCATTTGTTTAACCAACTTTAAATCGGTCTGGTTTGCAATGAAGACTTGAGCAGCTGAGTTTCTTACAAGTTGAACTGAAAGCCGCTGCTTATGTCCTGATCTAGATTGCTTTTAAACAGAAAGCACCTGGTGTTTAAAACAGAAAAGAAATTTATATTATTTATACAGCAATTTATATTTCCTAGGTTTATTGAGAATTCGGTGGAAAAGTTCGGTTTGCTACGATAATAAAGTAGAACTGGGGGGGGCGGGGGGGGGGTACTGTTTATCTCAGGGGAAAAAAGCCAAACTAAGTGGAAAATACATTTTTAAATTTAGTAATGCTGCTTTTTCAAACAAAACAAGTTTTTTTTTTTTTGTTTTTTTTTTTGAACAAGGTTTTATGGATATCGGTGACAGGTGATCTTTCCTGTGTGTTTCTGTACTGCGGGCAAACTAGTTGTCCAAAACAACCCTTGCGGTGTTTTCCGTCAAGACCGCGGTTATGTGGGTGGTATCGGATCGCCGTCGTTCCCCGTGTTCCACCAGTGGAACGTTTACGGTCCGCCCACCTCAGACAGGTGCCGGATGTCACAAGTTGAACGTTGCACCCCGTCCTCAGCGTGCAGGATGATCTCGGGGCCTTTTCCCGTCTTAAAACCCGGAGCCACGTTTTAATGTCCATCTCGCTGTCTAGCGATCCAGCTTAAATCCAGTTTTTCCTGTTTTTGCATTTTTTTTTTGTGCCTTTTATTTTTGCGTGCATTTAAAACTTCTCTTCTTGTTGAAAGACGATCTTCACTTCTAAAGCTGCAGGTCTAATGTGTAGAAGTATGTTTTGAAACAGGACAAGCGGCTGTCTGAAAATACACTCTGCGTGTGCTGGACTGTTTAAGTGGGATAATACTGTGACAATATTGTTCGTATTTGATAATGTATTTATTAAACTTAATATATGGATACTGAGATGGATCAGAAGTCCAGCTCTTTGAAACATGTTTAATTTTTAGTTTGTCTTGACTGCTGTTTTGATTTTAAATTTCATCATCTCTTTTTCCCTCTGGTACTTTCATACATGTGTGCAGATGTTGGTGGGCCTTAAAAGACCTGTTGTAGACAAACCAAAGTAGAAAGTGTGTGTGTGTGTGTGTGTGTGTGTGTGTGTGTGTGTGTGTGTGTGTGTGTGTGTGTGTGTGTGTTGGGGNCGAGTTGTGTGTGTGTGTGTGTGTGTGTGTGTGTGTGTGTGTGTGTGTGTGTGTGTGTGTGTTGGGGGGGGGTGGGGTGGAATGAGATAATATGCAGGGTGCAGTGTTGAGGTAACCTTTACATTGTTATAATAAACAAGCTGTGTAAACCAGATCCTGATACAGCAGGACTTGTGTTCGATTTACACGGTATTAAATATATTCTGGTTTCAATCAAACATATTAATCGTTGTGGTTAATTTTTTTTTCTGAGATTTTTGCTGTTTTTTGACTTTCACCTGTCAGCAGGGAATTTTCGCTGGACTATCATGGGTTACGACAGACCTGTCAGACCCCGGTACCTGTCCGAGTCAGAACGGCTGCTCCCGGTTAGGAATTTATTGAAAACAGTCTGTAAAGCCTGGCTGTGAAGTTGGAAGTCCTTATTTTTATTTCCCGAAATGTATTTTGGCTCATTTGATGAGCCCTTCTACAAAGTCACAGTTCTGCGCATCTCCGTCTTGTCTAAATCGTGTTGTCGGGCTTTCAAACTTAGCAGGTGTTTGAGTTGTGTGTTGCTACCAAGGGTGTGATACTTGGCACGGCTGATCTGGCGGACTGGATCTTCTCCTAGTTTTTTGCATGCCAAAATTCTGAAGCCCGTTCTTTAGCCCCAAACACAGTTCGCCAGTGAAATCCAGCAACGTGCTTTTTTTTTTTTTTTTTTTGCCCGAAACACCACATCGCGTGACTTTCAGCAAACTTGTCGGCCACAAGGGTCTTTAGCTCTTTTAATTTAAACTTGTGGTCGATTCGTGAGGTCAGGTCGCTGTGGAGCACCCTCTTTAAAAAGCACGCTTGCTGTCGTCGAAATAAATATCCAGTGGGCGCATCGCGGCGCTTGGTTTTAGTGTCTTCCATCGTCGAAATGGAAAAGCCACTTGGCGACAAATTGAACAAACACCTCTGTAGCCTAAAGTTCTTGAAGAACTTGAGCAAAAAGTCTGCTGCTGTCCTTCTTGGGCGCTGTGATTATTACTCGCAGCTACTGCTGTTGTTATCGCCGCCGCCGCTCCTCTTATTTCTTTCCAAACATTCGCTGCAAGCAGGCAGATGTTTTCGGTGGTCGAAACCTGCGCTTGAATTATTAGTATGTGTCGTTTCCATCTGTTTCAATATTAATGGCGCTAAAGTGCCCCGAGAAGAGCGAGAGAAGCGTGGGCAGGGGAAGGGGTTTGACACGTTAAATTCGCGCCCGGCCGAGACGCAGCGTTTCAGACAGCGCCTCGGTAGCAGGGAAAACATTCATTATGGGCTTTATTTAATTGCACAGATTTAGTCTGAGAGACACAAGTTTATAGGATACAGCTAGCTAGAGGAGTAGGCCCAGATATAAAGCTCGTACCAATAAAACAAAGCATCCGAAGATTAATGCTCTTTTAATAGCTTTTGAAGCTGTTATATATAAAGAGGATGGATTTACCACCGTTAACAATGGTGTCTTTTTCCAAAGTAAGTCAATTAATGGGACTCCCCAGCAGAGACGGACGTGGCAACAGACAGGCAGGGGTACCGTGCTTTTGAACAAAGAAGAGTTTGTCAGGAAAAGGCAAGCGAGAGCATTCAGAAGGGGGGGAGTAACATTGGGGGGGGGCTCGAATCGGATGAAAAATGAGTAACGAGGGACCGAAAAATGCAAAGCAGATGTTTTTCTTGTCTTTTTTTTTTTTTTTTTTTTTTTTTTTAAATGGCAATGAAACATTACTGGTGCCATTACAGATACCTTTTATAGCTCCTTTTAATCCCCCGACCCGCCTGAGGAAATGAGCCCTGATGGCGAGGAGCAGCCTCTTTGCTTGAGAGCGTCAATTTTAAGCCCATTCCAGTTCATTTCCTGATCTGCCACTAGGCCTCATGGTTACTCAGGCGTTATTTTATTTTATTTTAGCGAAAATGGCGAGACACAGTGCTCCTGAGGTGCATCGCCACGCGCTCCCGTCGGTCGGTCGGGTTCGTACGCCGGCAAGTCGGGCGTAAGAGCGGATAACGCGGCTTCGTGTTCGACCATCCTCTCACTGACCCGTAGGGTCACTTCGACGTGGTTCCTAGGCCTCGGATCAAGACGGGATCGAGGAAGGTTGACCCCCGGGGAGAATGGCAGACGCGTGATCTCTAAATGACACCGATCATCTTGTCGGGGTGAGCTCATTCGCCTCCAGATGTAAAGCAACTCCAAATTACTTGTTGGTCTCGCCACAAAACGCTTTGTCATATATTATTAACAGATACTGAAGATGAGTTAAGGTTCGCAGTGTTGCTGCGCTTGTTTTAACTTTGTGGTGAGAAAAAAAAAATCGTAGGTTTCGGGGAAGGAGGTCTCCACCTGTGGGAGATATGGAGGTAAACATTTTGGTCTGTGCAGAAAATTAACAGGTTTCTAATTCTGATCATTTCAGTGTGATTTGACAAACTTTTTTTTGGGGGGGCGGGTAATGTACCAGATCAGCTTAAAAGGAAACGTACCGCACCGAGAGCAAGCACAGGGACGTGGAAAATAATGGATGGAATGTGGAAAAATGTGGAAAAATGGTGGAAAAATGGTTTTCCAAAGAATGACCTTTCTCCGAACTGTAGCTCACAGCAACATCGCAAATGCATCCCTCTGCGTTTAGAGAGACTTCGAATGACCAAAGTCCGGTTGAGAGTCTCGGAGCAGCCGCTCTGCAGACATGCTGAACTCTCACACGCCATGTTAGTCCCGCCTTGGTCGGCACTGGTTTGTCTGATGCAGAGAAATAAATTAAAAAGGTAAAAGGTGAAGGTCTGAAGCAGCTCGGTTTTTATTTTGTTCATTTTCTAAAGGCTCAATATGCTGCGTGTTCATTTGAGGCTCAGTTCCTGAGGGACGGACATACAAGCAGATGTACGGATGGGGAGAGGGACCATAAACGGACGACGCTACTGGTCCTGAAAGAAGTGGCTCGAAGCGACAATGCGGACAGAGAGCAGGTGCTCTAGTAAGGACTGCAGCACCTAGCAAAGACGTACATTTTTTATGCATTTTAATAGGAATTTTTATTATATGCTTTACAGGGATTCTTCCTGAACTTCCAGTGTGAGGATGTTAATGGTCCCCACCAGCCGAAGAGCGACGAACACCTTGTATATTTTTGCTGCCCTGAACGTGGTTTAGGAATAAGTTTGCGTGGTTACCTAACAGATGTCTTCCTGTAGCGTCTCACCGTACGAGCACGGACAGCGTGAGCGGTGTGTCTAGCGTGAACAGTATGGGTGACTCTCAGTTTCCATGAGACTGTTGTCGATTGTGCGAGATACAAACGCTCTACAAGTTGCGTTTAGTGTAATTCCGTAAAGCTGCGCAGGTAGCGCCGGGCAAACCTGCTCTTCTCTTCATAAATCACCGCACGGCGGCACACGACGCAGATTGTAGCCGTAAAGACTTCAGCCTAACAAAATGTTTGCTAGCAAAGAAATGCACCAGTGGACTGCAGATGTGTTCGCTTTCTGCCACCAGTGGTCCAGCACGTATAAACACACAGAGACCCCCACACACACGCTGAAGTAGATTGCTTCATCCTCGCTGGTTCAGCCAGGCCGTGCATCACGGAGATCGTAGCCGCGGCAGCCTGTTCGCGTAGCTCACGACTCATAAATACCACGGTTTCCCCTGTAGGGGCCTCACCGATGGCAACGGCGAAGCCGTCAGGGTGACGGAGCGCGTCCCTACTCTCCCGGTGACACGAGGGTGTTCTTATCCTGCCACTCCTGAGAGGACCTCCTCTTGAAACCTAAACTGTACACAGAAGAGCGGCCGTCAAGTTGCCGGGTGAATTTTTTTTTTGTTGTTGTTTTTTACGGGGCTGATTTAGAAGGAAGACCGTTTCCATACATCACGTCTCATGATGAGTCCTACAAAGGTTGCCTATTTGCGTGGATAACTGTCGAAAGGACCACGGTTTCCGAAAAGGGACGGAAGCGGCACGCAGCACATTTCAGGAATTAGAATTTCAGATTCGCAGCGTAGTTGGCTCTGTGTTCCCTCGTGTGAGACGTGCCTGGCCAAAATAAAACGCAGGCCCGTATTAATTTAAGCCATTTGCAATTTGCGACAATGAAGACGAACTTGTAAAAAAAAATTCGCATACGGACACGATCATTGAGGAAGAAGATCGACAAAGGGTTGGCTTTACTTGCCCTGCTTGAACTGGGGGGAAAGGAGAGGCTGTTCACTCGGTGTTTTTTTTATTTTTTTTTCCCCCTCCCTGGTAATAACTTCTGAGTTCCCGCTATCTGTTTTCCCTTTTTTTTTTTTTTTTTTTGTTTCTTCGCTAAGGCTAAATTCCCACGTATTTGTGTTTTATTTCAACCCGGGCGAATCGCTTGTCTTTCGTCAGTCTGTTGAAGTGAAGGCCCCTAAAGGAAGGCCCAGGGAATGGCTTTCACAATACCTCCCTCCACCACCCCCACACCCCCTTCCCATTGGTGACACTGTCCAGGTCAGGCCCAGTTGGCAAGAAAGCAAGCGGCCGTTGGGGAAGGGGGGACGGGGGCTATTTCCTGAGCATGTGAGTCATATATCAGTAGAACTCCCTTCTGTGCTGTTTGGCAACGACAGAATGACGGGTGTCATTTATCATATGGACTGAAAGAGGTTGTGGGAAAAGGGATTTGAATTCTTTCAGAGGTGTGTAGATCCTCTCCTGAGTGGCGGATCATTAAATGGGGGAGTTTTCCGAGGGGGATATGAGCGACTCTTATCGCGCTCTTATTTAGCGCGCTGCTCCTCAAGTCGGCGCGTTCCAGACGGCATCGAACAAAGGGCTCAGTGTGTGGAGCATAATGGGATTCGGCTTTCAAGGTGTGTCCGATTAATTTCGCATGCGAGTTGCGCGTTCTGTGGAAACTCTGAGACGCCTCGACATTCTTCACCTGTTACCCACGAGGGGAAATGGCAGCTGAGGGATGCCGCGTTGAAATAGCCAGAGAAACATTCCCGGCTAGTTTGAATAGCGTATCTTAAAAACACGGAACTGTGATCGGCCGCTTGAATCGGTTCATTTTCGGTTTTGATCAACACGCGGCAGCGGGCGGTACAGCGGATAGGGGAGCTGTTGCTCTCGAAGGACGCGGGTCTGAATCCCAGCGCCTGCCGCAGTACCCCGATTTACAGTACCCACCCTGAATGAACACAGTAAAAATTACCCCGGTGTGTAAACGGTGTAAATCACTGTCCCTACTTGACACCGTAAGCTCTTTTGGAGGAAAGCGTGGGCTAAATGTAAATATTTTGCTTGAACAAGGGAGCGCAGCTGTGCAGGCTAGATTTTGGCACTGGGTAAGTAAATGGGTGATAAATAAATGCATAAATGGGTTAATAATTGTAAGAACACTTGTACTCGACTTAGAATCACAAGAGGGGGCGGAAGTGGGTTCGTAACTTGGAAATCAGTAACAGCTTAACCCTTTAACACTTCACGTAATGCTAAAGTTAATAGAAAAAGCACATTAATACTTTTGTCATTTGTCTTATCTTCATCACATTGCAGGGTCTCGGTGTTTCTCTGTCCCCTGGACGTCAGATGTGAGGGGGTGCAACGTGGACGGGGGCCCGTTTTTATCTTTTGTCCACTGGAATGGGCTAAAGTCTGTTTTAAAATAAGTGAAAATAAATCATCTTCACAAGCTTTTATTCAAGGAAAAGACAGCGAGGGGCAGGGTGGTCCATAGTCCCACGGCGAGGGCAGATTAACGTGTTTCACCTTAAACGCAAACATCTTGCGGTAAACTTTAACAAAAGTGGCCGCGAGGAAGCAACCGACGCACTACGTCGACACGTTGGGCGTTTGGTAAAGTTTGCAGTCAGAAGAAGGAAAACTTGTAGTTATTCTATATGCTGACTGGGTAGTTTCTGGAAAAGTGACAGTAAATTTTAAGCCGTCGTGGTGTGTGAAACCGGTCCACGAAGCTGCCCACTACTGCGCCGCCGCCTCTCCCCACAGGGCCACTGTTTCTAGTCTGAGTTCTGAGTTTGTTTTGTTGTTCATAATGGCAGAAAGTGGAAACACTCTGCAGTACACAAACTTTAACATGCGAAGGTTAACAAAATAAAAACAAATAGGGAAACGTGCCGAAAACTTGTAGCCTGTGCGCTTGTGGCATGAGGGACAAATATAAATCTCTTGAGTTCAGACCTAACAATGTAAGTTACTTTTGAGAAAGATATGAGCTAAATAAAGATTAATACACCATTTTTTAATCCTGGAAATGACGTCGTGCCCAAGATGACATTTGTAGGAATGGTACCTGTGGTGATCTCGGCTCGGAATGTCTTCAGCGTTATTTCTGCATCCAGACCCCTCGGAAGCCCCCTCCTGCTTTTCTCTGAAGGCCGGTGCCCTGCTGCTTTGCGCAAGTTGCTGTACGTCAGCAGCAGACCGCAGCGTGGTCGGTAAGACCCTGCTTTATCACGCATGCTTGCGTACCGGGGTACGGAATCTAAGCGCACAGACTGCTCCTGGGGGGGTGCAGATCCTAGCTGCTGACTCGGCTAAAGAGGAGCGCTGGCAGCCTCGAGGTTAAAGGCGAATGTTAGGCCCTTGTCAGACCGAGTCGCGTCTCAGCCGAGCCGCGTGCAACAGGGCGGCAGGCGTGTACCTGTGGACTGCAGCGGCTCACTGCTTGGAAACACAGTGTCACGACACACACAGCAGCAGCCTATAGCACTGAACCCCCGCAGGGTGGCGTGACTGTTGGTGCCCACACTGGTCGTGACCATTTCATGCCGGGGCAGGGTAGGTTTGGGAGGTGGTGAGATGGGGGGTGGTTTTGGGGAGTTTTTAATCATTACTAAGTGTACGGGGTTTAGCGTTATTTTTAAAAAAAGAGCAATATTCAAACAGCGACTCAGTACAGGGCTTCATCAAAACCCAACATCTGACATTGTAAAGTTGCGAGGCTACAAATCCACAGATCTCTGCCCCACCGCCCCCCGAAATGCCGGCAGGTCTCTCACCCTCCCGAGATTCTCACAATCGGAGGCTCTTATAGAGTCCTTCGTTCCGTTGTCGGCTACACCTGGTCCTTGTTATCCCCCTTGTGGTTCTGCTTCCAGGTGTAGCTGTCACTCCTGCCGATCGGGCGTGGCCGTGACGGCGACAAAAGGCCGACTCGTCGCGCCGCGGCCGTTTTCGTTCATCCCAAATGAAACCGAACGTCGTTGAAGTGCACGTTCCGGCTGCGTTTTTGTCCTCGGCAGGACTTGTCTGCTAACCGCCCGTTTCCGTCCCCGTGCGGACGGGGGGTCCCGCAACAACAATGTGGCGGGAGGACGCGTCGCGGGGGGGGGCGGCGGCGAGGGCAAACTGACGACTAACACTACTGCACCCCCCCCACCGCCCCCAATGTCAGCTGAGCTGCTAATTTTGTTTTGCCAATTATGCCTAAGTTTTTAATGGCGATTATCGTCCCTTTATGAGGCTGCTGGGAGAGCGTGAATGCGATTTAAAAAAACGCCGCCAACGGTAATTAATTACACTCTTTCCGCCAAACGGTTGTGTGTGTGTGTGTGTGTGTGTGTGTGTGTGTGTGTGTGTGTGTGTTGGGGGACTATCGAACATGCCGCACTTGTTGGCGGCTTGGTGGGCTTTAAATGTTTGGGGATTGCTTTAATTTGGATTTGTGTTTTCGTCAAGTGGCGTCCTTGTAATACGCAGAGAGCTGATGATCTCTGGGCCGCCGCCTCTTCAGATTTCATTAGGGGTGCGTCTGTAATCGGGCTGTGCGACGGCACTGGGTTATTGTTTTATCTAAACAGCTTCATAACCGTTTTAAAGATGAAGTGGCTTGTTAAACGGTTTGCTTAGCACCGGTTTGACCCCGTTGCCGTACGGGGCGGAACGGGGGAAGAGCGAGCGCGTGAGGTTTCGCGCGGCGTTTTGGCGTTTGCGACGGATCGCCGCGTCCGTGTTACGCCCGTGCCGAGGGAGGGGCTACCTGGCGACAGCTCGACCGTGCAGGTTGGCTGCCTGCTTTTATACGGATTCCCGGGACCACGGGCGGGTTTTGCTCGAGCCTCGTTCCTACCTTTATTCTTTAAGGTGGAAACGGCGGCGTAAGAAGAGCCCAGACAGCCGCGGTGCGTTAGGATGGGGGCGCTAAAATACATCTCCGAGCACCCCCCGTGCTGCACCTTCTCCTTACTCTCACCGTTGTTATTACTACCTGCATTTCATTCGTTTGTTTATTTTTCTCATTTTCAGGGGCATCCAGCAACACTCACTGTCCTTGCAGCGGCCGCGTGGAGCGGCCCACATTGTGGCCATTCCCCGTGACTGATGAAGCAACCTTTATTTGCTGAGGCAGTGCCTTTGTTCCCGTGTAATCTTCCACCATATGGCTAAACCCGACGTCCTTCGGCGCGTTTTCCGAGCGGCAGAGCCGAAACGCGCCTTTCCGCGCTCCTTAAAGCGGGACGCGGGCGGAGCGAAAGGGCGAGGACGCCGCCGCCTCCTCGGCAAACGGCGACGACGCAGCGCCTCGAAGGCTCTCCCCGATCCTTTTTTCCTCCCGGACGAACCGAAGCCTGACGTACTTAAAAATATTACACCCGCTCCTTCCGCGCTGCCGCCGCGCGCACGGTTCGCTTTGAAGACGCGGCCCCGGATTAGAAGTTTCGATTGTGAGCAGTCAGCACAAACTGTCGACAGGCATTAGCCCGAAGTTTCGCAATTAAGCCGTTACAATAATTGTACGGCGGTTTGATGACATTTCCGACCTAACGTTAATGCCGCGAACCTTTCCATCACGCGGCCCCTCCAAATGCGTGGCGTACGACTGCGACGGAATGTAATTGGTTTATAAATTAAGTGTTGCAGACTTGCAACAAATCGGTCTCGGATTCTTATTTGTAAAGTTGATTTATAAAAGCTATCGGCCGCACATTCCTTTTGGGCAGATGTGATTAAGGAAACACTTGCTCGGTGTCCAAGAAACACCCTGACAGCAGCGCAGAAAGGGGAAGGCAGCCTGAGAGATCAAAGGCGCCGCTGACAGACTTGAGAACGTACATTTGTTCACGCTGGATGTTTTTCAGGGCCGGCTACTATAATCAACCCCCCCTCCACACACACACACACACACACACACACACACACACACACACACACACACACACACACTTCCCCCGTTCGGAACATAATCCGCCTTTGTAGCCGGGCCGCCAAAGAGAAAAAGCCAGCCGTGGACTTCCTGGGGACCTGCAACCTGAAAAGGGAGGCAGATTAGTTGGGGGATGGCGGGGGTGGGTGGATCTAGGTGGCGGTGGGAGTCATCAATCACAGCCCCCGGAGGAGGCCTGCCGCCGAAACTGGGCCGAGGGCCTTACCTGTCAGACGTCTTGATGCTGCGCAGGCACGAATCTGCGCTGTCGCCGTGGAAGTGCACGCAGGTGCCGGTGCCGAAATAGCCCGTGACCCGGATTTGTGACCGTGAGCGGGGACTGCCTGATCAGGCGGTATCGCAAAGGTTCCGACGCTGCGGGAGGGGACGTGCACGCCGATACCGTGTCGACTCCCTTCCGCTGACGCGTTCCCGTCCGGCCTATGGATAAAATATCAAGACCTAAGAGCCCTCCGGTTAGCAGGTGTCAATCGTAGTCGCAGGCGTGCGGCCGCAGAGCAGGGACCGCCGCTCACACGGCCGCTTCTACAGGTGCCTCGTGAGACGGGGTCGGATCCCAACTGCAGCAGGCGGCATTGGCGACTGCGGCGCTGACTGACGGAAAGGCGGGATGCAGGCTAGGATGCTGATGCCGAGCAAACCGGCCTCTTTCCGGAACATTGACTCCGTGATGTTTGTTTACACGGCTGCCGTGTTTTGCTCGGCGTGGTTAAGACACCGAGAGCGGCCTAAACTTACTGTGCTTTTAGAGAAGTTCTTTTTTTTTCTTTTTTTTTTTTGAGGCACTGACACAGTTCATTACATCTGGAACAGCACTGAAAAAGAAGAAACAGCTGTTGCAACAGCAAAATTTCTATGTTTGCCCTTCAGCTGATGTGGCCGGGCTTTACAGACATACGTACATACAAACATACACATGCAGTTAGTTTAGCTGCCGTACCTTTTATTCGTTTAAAAAGTACCCCCCCCTCCCTCCCCCCACAGCGTGCGTTTGCCGGGAAGAAGCCGGCAGGCGCTCATCCACCAATGGCGAGCGTCCCTGTCAATACTCCAAGATTGATAGTACGTCTGCATGCTTATTGATTCGGCCCAGGCCAGAGATATAAGTATCATTTGTCATTTCTGGAATTATTTGGAGTCCTAGTTAAAACCCAGAGTGGCGGAGATGGCCGCGCCCGGAGGGCAGGGAGGGGGGGGAGGGAGAAGCAGGTTGTCTGGGCTTTGATGAATGACTGCGCGGGTTCGAGTTTTTGCTCCGAGCACCGGGGCCTTTTAGCTGCTGTTTGCTTTCACCTCGGTCCAAGAAAAACACTGCGACGGGCTCGGGGGCCGAGCACCGTCGGCCTGTCATGCGCGCCACCCGGCTAGCAGGGTGGTCCGGGGCCTCGGAGCCACGGGGAGGGGATCGGGGGAGGCAGGCACGGCCACATCCTGTCGAAGCAAAGCAGGGAGCCGGGGGCTGGGGGTGGACATAAGGTGACCCTTTGGACCGTATCCTTAAGATAAATATAAACAAATGACGATACAGCATTTTTTTTTCCCTCCCTAAAATAAATATGGCTGGATAAAAGGGTGGCAACACATACATAAGTATAATTTTTAAAAAATGTTTGGTAGTCGAATGTCAGGCCTCATCTCTCGAGGCCGGGACTTAATTGTGTTCTTCTTTCAGGCTCCGAGCCAGAGGAAGATGTTCATTACCATATGGATCATCTTTTAGGACCAGTTAAGATCACAGACCCTGGGGACATCGAAGCGCTTTCTGTTTGAAGTCGGAGAGGCTCGAAACGCCCAGCTCCACCCTACAGCTGAAGGGCAGCTTGAAACTAGCCAGATATCCTGAGCCACCCCATAATTCCATACGTTTCCGCGTGGTAACACTGCTTCTTATTAGGCTGCGATTAAACATACATCTGTTTTGGCCGTGCGACTTTTCCGTCAGGTCTGTCGGAGCACCGGGAAGATGACACGGCTTACAGAAAGTTACCGAGTTTTGGGGGGAAAGAAAGGAAATAGTCAAGCGACGGAATGACAAGTAATTACCCCGGCTGTCGGTCAAAGTGTATTTGAAAATGTCAGGGTTTGCTCCGGCGCGATGGATCGGGCACTCCTGCGGAGCTGACGTCCTCGGTATTCCCGGCCCCCGGGCCGCTCCCCGTGCGCCGTTGTCTGTCCTGCGGCCTCCCGCTAAATGCGGCCGTGTTCTGCCTGCCCCTTATGGCCACCGGGGTCCTGAGATATGCTTCCGTCAAGTGGCCAAGGGAAGGATTAGCGATGACCCCCGATGACTTCCTGGGATTCTGAAGGCGAGTGAGTAGTGGTCCTACAGGGGGAAATTCACAAAAAAACAATTAAAAAGAAGCGGAACACATTTAAGGAATCGATTTGTTGAATCCATAGTATTACCAGAGGAGTATTTATAATATCGTGAGGTATTAGGGCACTTTTTTCTCACACACACAACTTGATTTTATAGTTGGTTATTATTGACATTGCAAAGACAGGACACTTTGTTGATCATAAATTACAGGGATTAGGGTAGTGAAGTCAGGTTTTAGGAAACAATAGTGTAAGCGAGTTTTTTATTATTATTATTTTTTTTTTTTTTTTTTTTTTCCCCGGCTGAGCTCAGAATTTTTCAGCCTCGATGAGGATTTAGATTGAATTCAGTCCACGATTCAGGTCATGCCAGCTGAGAACTCGGTATTATTCTGTCACGTTAAACCAAGTTATAGTTAATGGAGGAAAGAGCTGTAGCCTAACAGTGGAAACGCAGCTAAAGATGACTTAAATGCTTTTATTTTCATCCCCGAAAGTGGATCGCGTTCATTATTTCGGCTCAGTCAAGTAGTACGTAATCACTCTTTACCCTTGAACAAGGAATACCACGAAATTAACGTGTCTGAACTGAACGGATAAACCCAAATTCTTGATTCAATTTCACTTTCACAAACGCAGAAGACTATAATAGTCCGAATGCACCTTTGTCGTTTGCCTTCAGGTTTAAGAACGAGCCAGTTTGTTTCACGTAACACTGTTTAAGTCCTGCATGTCGATCGAGACCTGAGAAGTTCAGAGCAGAACTAAAAACCCGAATAGCCGGCGGTTCTCGCTCCTGTGCCGAAGGTTCGCTCGGATCCCCCCCCCCCAGCATGTCCGTCACTCGTCCACCGCCAGTCCTCCACAGTATTTTCATACATTACAGACGGGCTATTCGGCTGCAGTACTGGAGGGCCACGTTTGAAAAGTCTTTGCTCCAGCCGGGCACCGAACCGGCTCGTTCAACCTGCCATCTCGGCCGGATGCTTTTTGCTACCTTTCTTAGAGTTACTTCGAAAGCTAGCGGTCCTGCTACGCCGAATTCGAAGGACCCCGGTGTGTCGGTCACCCCAGATCCCCATCGATACCGACGGCCGCAAAAACACGCCCTCCTGGTCGATGGACGATTCCCTCAGCCCTTCGGAACGGTCAAAACCCTCCTGTTCCGCAGACAAACAAGCGGCACAGGTAGGATCCCCAAGACAGATGCTGGGGATTATTCTCGCCTTGTCCCCCCCTGTCGTGGGTACTTACAAGGCGACAGGAGGAACTCGCCAAACACGGGAAAGCGCGCGTTTGGCACGTGGTCGAACGACAGACGCGAAGCGAACGGGCCGAGGGCTGCCCTGTCGCCGCACGTTTCCGAGTTTAAAACCGAACGCGGCTGAATTTGGGAACGTTTACACCCTGCGAAGCGAGCCGGTCCTCCTTGGTTTTGTTGGTATGTGGCATCATCCACGCTAAGCGGTGCTATCTAATCTGGCCGTGGCAAGCTGGGGAGGAAGTTGCGGGCGCCAGCTGGGGGTGGGAGTGGGGGGGCTGCCTCCCTAATTACCATCGATATCTCAGTGGCGCGGGGAGCCGGTGGAGGAGCGAGGGTCCGTGTTCACTTTTTAATTAAGGCCCCCGTAGTGTAACTCGTCAATGTACATTATTGGAAGAATGAATGTCAATGCCGTCGCTTTTTCTCCCCCTCCTTTATCTCTGTCAATGATTCAAAGACATGATTTATGGCTCGTCTCCCGTCTTTCAGGATCATCCATCAAGCGGGCGGCTCCGCCACAGCGCCGCGCGCTGTAAATCATCCTGAAAGCCTGTCACTCATTTCCATTAAGCGCTCCTCTGTCGCCGAGTCTCCGCCCCCCTAGACCGGCTGCATCCCACCCCCACCCCGCCACCTAGAGCTCGCGAGGGTGTCCCTTCTCTCCGTCCCCCGCTGGCTTCGCCTCCTTCCTCAAGTCGACCCCTTTACCAGAGCGAGACGCTGCGGGATCCTCTCTAGGCCGCATCCAGGGAAAAGGCGCCGTCGTCGAAATGCAGCGGATTCAACCTCCACGCAGATCTTTGGGGAACACCCCCCCCCGCACAGCTGCTCACCCAAAATGCCGGGGTATTTAAGCCGGTCGCTTTTTGAGTTTGAATTAAGGACAAGGGTTAAAGATAGCCTGAAGGAATGTAAGGTTTTAAACAAAAAATGCTCAGTGTTTCGTTCGCTAACAATGACTTACAATGAGTTACACGTTTATACAGCGGTGTAGAATTTGGTGAGGAAGGAAGGGTACGAGAGGAGGTGTAGGATTCAAACCCGAGTCGTTCTAGTCCGAATGTAGCGGCGCTGACCGGCGTGCCGCGTACCCCCTCTTGGAAGGCAGATCCGAGCGGCAGTCAGGCATGCGTGTTGATGTTTTCCTAGCGCTGCGAAGAAGCGTTTGAACGTAAACGCCGAGCCGCGCGGTTAAAAATCCGTGGCTGCGCTCGCGGACGGCAGGCAGGGTCGCTTGTTGCGACGTACGGTTTGCACAGCCGAAACGGCGTCTGCCCGTGACTGCGCCCATTAAGCGGCTGAGATGCGGATGATCCTTCATTAGGCAGCCGAGAGCGAAGCCAGCGGAGGACTGTCAATCACTCCACAATGGCTGATGCTCTTCCCTGGGAAGCTTCTTGTCCCCGCAGTTCAGTGGCTTCTTATTCATTTTAATGAACATCTAAATATCAGCCACGGGGGGCAAACAAAATATCCATAAACGACAAAAAAAAAAAACAGGCTCTATTGAGAAGGGGGAAAACTTTCTGGGGATTTTTTTTTTTTTTTTTTTTTTTTTTGCCAACACACATCACAATTTGGGCAGCAATTGTTCTCCCAGCCGGCTGTCAGAGTGACAACGCGCGCCGGGCTGGTGCGGCGGTTTGCGCTTTTTGGGGAAACAGCGGGTTCTAATCACTTTGCAGAGGACGTTTGACAACAGCGCCCGAAAAATTTGCCATTAAAATGAAAACTGGAGGGGTTGCAGGGCGGTAGGGGGAGAAAGAGCAGCCCCCCCCTTCCCCCCCTCCCGTCCATCCCCGCCTCCCCCTAAATCCCTCGTTCTCTCCTCCACGCTCCCGGGTGCTGGATCCTGCCGGGGACCTGCGCTTACCTTCACGCCCTGCCATGAGGCTGCCTTTGGTCCCGCTGAAGCTGACAGTATTGCACCGCCGCCGCCACAAATTTACTGTGGAGCCTCATTGTATTTAATGAAGGGAAAAAGTGGCAATCTACTATTAATGAACTTGGAATGTGGGGGGAAAAATGCCTCCTTAGCTGAAAACCGCGCAAAACTGCTTGTATAAGGGAAGTGGCGGCTGGAGCACATCCAGAAAATAATGAAAGATCTGTAGAGGGAAAGGAGGGAGGGCGACACGGGGATGCAGATTGTTTTAATGGGGCTCCGATCCCCCGGCTGGGCTGCTGGGCCCGTCAGGCGTTGACCTTGATGAAAGTGCGCCGTGGCGATGGCAAACGCTCAAGGCGGGAGACAGACGGGCCTCCCCGCCGTCGAGCCCCCTCGCCCGTTTGAGCCCGGTGGCCACACTGAAAGAGGTCATTAACAACACTCCGCTACATCTTCCAGTAGCCCCCCTGTGTGAGCGACCACTTGACATAACAGCAACCTGTTAAAATTAGCCCCAGCTGAGGATGTAAGAAGGCTGGACATCTCTCTCTCTCACACACACACACACACACACACACACACACACACACACAACCACATTAAAGGTGCTGCTTACATCAGGAGTTTCTACTCTCATCGCAGCTTGACTGCGTCCCAACGTGGACAGGAATTTACTTGTTTTAGGCCCGGTTCAGTTCTCGAAACGGCCGCTGTAGAACCCCGAACCTTCGCGAGGTGGTCAGGTCGTAACGAAAGTAGCAGTCAGACTTGAACGCACCCATCTGGACCTCAGGAGCCTGTAGACAGTCAACAGACTGGTCACTGTGCACCAACTGCTCATAGGGATGAAAGTTTCTTCTTCTTCTTACTCCTTCCAGCTCCTAATATGGACACAGTGTTTTTCCTAGTCATGGTTTTCCTTAGAATGACTAACACTTTGACTCATAGAATCCTTTATCTGGGGGAAAACAAACACCAGAGTCACTACATTTATTTATTTAGCCAAAGTTTTTCTCCAAAGTGACTTAGCGTGACTTACCCATTTTTACAGCTGGGAGAAGCACCTTCCCCAAGGCTCCTACGGCAGGTGGCGCGTGCAGAACGTGGGTCGTCTCAGGCCATTGTGGTCACGCTTTAACCATTACGCCACCTGCTGCCCCGTGAAATAAAACGGTGCTGGAAAGTCGGACGCACGGAAACTCCTGACGCGGCCACGGAAATGGCCCCCGAGCACCGGCTGCCCCAGCTCAAATTGACCGTGTCCCTTCCCTGCCTTGTAGAAGTGAGAATAAAAGTGGAATCTGCGCATGTAATGGTTCTTTTCACGGCGGCACTCAATCCCCAGCACCACCCCCCCCCCCCCACACACACCTTTCCGCTCTCCCTGCTCTAATATTCTTGACTGACGTTCAATCAGGGAAATTTGAACTGAAGCCGGATGGTCTTTTATTAGTATGCCTAGTTTGCTTGACTGGTCAGCTCCAATATGAGGCGTCGCGTGAGCAGCGTACAGTAAGATGATGGCTTCTCCTCTGATAAGGTTGACTGAGGGGTAAACTGCCATTCTGCAGAAAGTAGCTATCAGACCTCATCATGTAGCGGTGGAGAGCCGCACCGCTCGGAGACGAGTGACAGATCGGCAGTGGGTTGTGGAGAAGGCTTTGGGGGGGGGGGGGGGGGGGGACTTCCGCTGGACAGGTCCTCTGACTGCCAAGTCTCTTCTTCGTCCTGCTGACTGGCTCNGGGGGGGGGGGGGGGGTGGACCTTGCCGGGCGGCAAGCGGTACCAAGTGCTCGTCCGGGCACGACGTCTATTCTTTTAGCTGACGCTTTTGTCCAACGCAGCTTTGGACCCTAACCTACTAACCCATCTAGTTAATTGTTACCTCCTGCAAATTGACAAAGTATCTTGATCAAGAGATCAAGTTTGGATTTGAACCCCAGTCACGGCGGTAGAGCGAACCGCTGTGCCGGGAGCTGCCTTTGGCTGTCATTCTGTCCGGTTTTGTGGTATCTGTGCCTCTAAGTGAAGAAAAGCGAACCGACCCCCGGCGCAGCCGACCTCCCAGTTATTCAGTCCGTAATGCTGTACCGTGGTACTAAGGTACTTTAGCGGCTACACTTTTAGTAGGCTTGAGCGATAGTGTTAACAAAGGAACGAAATAAGAAAACGTACTTTATTTAGCTGACACTTTCTTCCAAAGGAACTTAAACGATTGATCCTCATATACAGCTGGGTAATATTTACTCTATCGGCCGATTGTAAGTATCAAGGGTCCTACAGCAGGAGGTGGGATTTCGAACGGTAGGCAGCAGCTCTAACTACTGCGCCACCTTCTGCCCCTTATTTAAACACTTGTCAGTAGCTGATCCTCACTTTGGGAGAAGAAAGGCGGCTGCCGGAGTCACAGGACCGATGACGGGCCAGCAGGGAACGGGTGAGGCCAGCATCGGGCGCTTAGAAGAAAGCCTGCCCGCCGTTAAATAACACCCCAGCGTCTCACAGCGCCGTGGAAAGAAAGAAATAAATATGGATCGCTGATGAGCAAAGTACACTTGGCAAGGCGCTCGCCGACTATTTCACAGTTTACAGTTTTGCAGCGCAAATGCGATTATCTGCCAAAGCGAGTAACGCGGGGAGGGCCGCTCCGTCACGGGCCGGCTGCTCGCACCCTTCCCTCCGACTGACTGCGAGTGCCGCTCGCGCGCTTTTTCAAACTTTACGGTTGTAGCGATCTGTCACGCTGACGGCGAGGGCTTTGCTGTTGCGGTGAAGCCCCACCGCGATGTGAAAAGTGGGGTTAAAAAAGAAAAAAAAGATCTTACTGACACGTGAACGAAAAACGGCACTTTTCAGTCGGGCTCCCAGTTGCGGCGCGAAAAGAAAAACGGAACGAGTTTCCGTTCGCGAGACGCGGAGGAAACGGGCCGATTATTGGAAACAAAACACGCACGTGACAAATACGTCCGCTAATACTCATAAAACAAATAATGTCCCGCTCTGATCTGCTGTGGGAGAAGGATCCTCGTTCTTCTACGCCGCGTCTAAACGGCGGCGCTCACGGAACGCAACACGCCCACCCCAAAGCTCTCGGACGTAGTGAGCGCAGAGAGGGCCGACGACCCTCCCGAAACCCCCCGCGACGCTCAGACGACCTTTGCGGCAGCAGTGCGTTATGGGAGAGCCTCGGCTCCACCCGACGCTGCCGCGATGATAGAAACGAACACTTGTACCGAAATGTACGTCGCCTTAAAGTAAATCTCGTGCGTTCGTCGCTGTCAGAAGAAGATGTGGTTTGGAAAGGGAGCCGATTGCCAGTCGCGTCAGACGCCGGGCACCTCAGTGTGGGGTAAGTCGGTTCGGCGCTGCGTCCAGTGTTCGGTTTGTCCATTAAGCTACTTGCCGTTGTTTACCTGATGATGCAGCCGGGTAATTGTAACAGACACCTTGGAGGTTCAAGGGTTCTACAGTAACCAGCTTAAGATGTGGCAGTTGCTCAAGCCGCTTTGCTGCCTGAGGTCCCAGCGTTACTTGTTAAAGTCCTACGGTTTTCCTCAGTCTTCGTGGGTTATTTCGGGGACCGCGTATAACATCAGACAGGGTTATTGCCGCGCTCCTCACCTCTGATGGAGTGGAACGCGCTCCCTGTGTCCCTCAGAGATGCTGGACCCCTTTCGGCATTCAAGAAGGGCCTCGAAACGCATGTCTTTCAGAGCCACGTCGCTCGTCGTCTCCCGACAGCTCCGCACCTTTGTCCCACCGTCACCTTCGCCTTTCCATTCCCCCACGGATTCTGCGTGCGGCGATGTTGGTCGGGCACGCAGCGGTTTGACGGTCTAACGTCCGGGTCGAGTTCTCGACCCGAAGGTGAAACGCACTTTTGGCCGCTCTGAGACGCACGCCGCTTTGGAAGAGGCGTCTGAGTGAATAAAACCAAGGATGGTTGCTGGGAAGGATGCAAGAGTTTTGGGCCGACCTGGGCTTTCTCGACCGATGGTGCGAGGTGGCGAGAAGAGCAGCGTAAACAGAGCGTGCTGGTATTAACGGTAGCCGTGTTGCGTTGTGAGGAGACCGCAAGGACGTGGCGAGTTAACACACGTAAATGAGTGTGGTCGGTCGCGACTCGTCCGCGCTCCTTTAACTAAAGGTTCGAGTCAGCGTAATTCCCACAGCAATAAGAAAAGGTCTCCGTCGCTCCTCTCTGCTATTAAATGAAGTCATTTAGAAAAGGTGTTAAGATGTAAAGGAACAAAGTCCACCCAGCTTAATTATCTGCTTTTCAAGCACCGTCCTCCCTGGACAAGCTGAAAACACGGCGACCGCTCGAGTGTTCGCGAACGCGGGCCCGCCGTCTTCACGTACCCCCCACCGTGATCTGTCCCAGCGTTGGTCTCCTGCATTCCTCCAGCAGCTAAGAGAATATTGCTGGAGCGTCACGGTGCCCCCAAGAGGAGAGCGGCCGTGAAGCACGAGGCGGCGGCGCCACTCACTTTCCATTAGGCTTTGGCCCGGGTGACGCGTCCCTGAGCGGAGGCTTCTGGCGGGACCCGGAAAAGAGCAGCGGTGCGGCGCGACGTCGAGGGCAGGGACGGCTCCGGGCACGTGGGGACAGCGCGAAAACACGGGTTCGCGTCAGCACGATGACAACCAGCCCGCCGCGCGACCGTCCCGGGGCCTCGGCGGCTCTCCCTCTGTCGTTTCCGTTGCGTACTTCACGTGTCCATCCTCGCACCAACCTTGCGTATCTGTTTCGTTCCTCCCGATTTAATTGGGGACGGGTTTTATAATAAATTGCAACGTTGATGCGGTTCTTTTTTTTTCCGCTCCCTGCTGGCGCTTTCAGTTATTAACGGAATAATTTAACTTTGGGCCACGAAATCCTCTTCTCCAGCATCCAGGAGACGCGATTTAAAAAAAACGGTACGTTTTCCTTACCGTAACACGTTTAAGGCCGGCGTGTTTAAATCACTGCATTTATGACCCCTGCTTGTCCACCCATTATGCTTCCCTTTGCCTCTCTTGTTTTGTGCGGGGGGGGGGGGGGTGATCAAATTGTGCCTATTTGATCACATTAAACCCCCCCCCCCTCCAACCCCTCATTTTGAATGTGTGGGCGTATGGAGGGGCAGCATTTATCTGCTTCAGCTGCTGCTGTTTAGTCAAGTAAGTAATGTGCTTTAGGTAACATCGCCCTTCATGCATACAGAAATTGACAGCAGGCTCCCAGCAGCCCACGTGCGGCACGTATCGGGGTCCGTCAGGGAGAGCCGTCCGCCGTCACCCCGGGCGCGAGGCCGTCTCGCGCCTCCTCCGGCCCGGCCTGTTTTCGCCCATTGTTTCCCGCAATCTCGCCGATGCGTTTCCGACTGAAGGAGGACGCAGAAGGGGAACGCGAAAGACAAAGTAGCAGGAAACGTCTTTGAATCTCGCGAACTGCGCGTAGGATTTATTTTTGTAAGCACAATAAGCCAATTAAAGACTTGAAACACGACCATTGTACAAAATCCGATATCTCCTCTGAACACGGAGCCGGGGTTAGCCGGTGACAATTGGAGCGTTAATTGGACGATTACGGCTTTATTTTTAGCTGCAGACAGCATCCCTAGCTTCTCCAGTATTTCCCTCCTTATCTTGTCAAGGAACTACAGCGAAAAGTGTTTACAAAGCCTTCTTTTGCCAGGGGCGCTTTATTGGCAAATGGTATTTAAAGTGATCTAATTACGCATTCGGAGGTGATGTCAGCCGCACATCATCTCAGTGTCTCAAAACACCTTTTTTCCCTCCCTCTCCCCGCTCTTCCCTTTTTGGTGACCAGTCGCATCTGCGATCGGCATCTTTGGGGCCGGTCGTGTAAGCCGTGGTACCGCACGGCATCCGAGGGGCTTACGGGTAACGGCCCGGTGTGTCGCTCGCTGTAGCGTCACCCAAGTTATCCGTCTGTCCTCCTCTTTCTGACTGTTTTTTTTTTTTGTCGTGGCGACGTCAGCGTCACCGCGTTTCGCCGGGGACCCGGGTCACGGAGACGACACGCTTGTCCCTTTGCCGCTAAACGCTACGGGAACCGTCAGTCCCTGCGAACGGCTGGATAAGTAAGAAGTAGCTTATTTTCCGCGGCGAGATTCGTGCAGCAGCTGCTGTAAAGCCGAGCAGAACGGCGAGCGGTCGCAAAGTGTCGCTTACTTAGTTATTCGGATTAATTTAGCTGACAGTTTTTTCCAGCGCGATGCTAAAGGGTACCGTGCCTTTGAGCGGGAGGCAGGAGCTCTGCTTACGGCGCCGCCTAATACAACTGTTTTAGATGGCAAGGGAAAAAGGTGAATATATCACACACCAGAACATTGTGCAGCTTCCGGTCCTGAAAACCGCACACTGTCCACAGTTACCGCACGAGAAAGTCCAGTAATACAGGTGACCAGAAACGTTCAAAATACGCTGGTTTCAGCACATGTTGAGGGGTGTAGGACACGTGTAAGATTTAGTACCACCAAGCCACGGAAACAGGTGCAAGCGGCAGCCTTTCTTGTGGGATGTGTGACAAGATCCGTTCAGAGTCCATAACCGCATCTCTTCTGGACCGTCTCCATCTCTGTTTTGTGGTCCTGCGCAGATGAATCCACGCACCACCCGCCCCCGGTGTGTAACGCGAACAGGCGGCGGTGGCGGCGTGTGTACGTGTGGGTTCCTCCGCCCCGCCTGCCCGGGCGATCGCGCGTCTACACCCCACGTCGCGCGCGAGCATAAATCCAGGAGATGAAAATGTCACGGGCCAGGTTCATTTTTGCAAAGGGCTTTTGATCGGCGTGCGCGCGTGCGTAATTGATTGTTCCAAGGACAGGAGGAAATCTAGAAATGTCATAACAGCACCGCTTAGGCCGGTCCCTCTGCTGGGCAATCGATGGCAAGTAAAAAGAGATATTGATCGGCGTGCTGCAAAACTGTAGCTTGAGACGGGCGCAAGAGTCGGGAATGGGGGGGGGGGGGG
>UFQX01000473.1:471348-502801 GCA_900497675.1 Arapaima gigas | reverse complement strand
GGGGGGGGGGGGGGGGGGGGGGACCTGTCCGGTGCAACTCGGGGGAAAGTTCGAGGTTCAGTTTACCGTCTGTCGTCTTATACAGATGTGGAGGAGAGAACAAAACGTAGCTTTGGTGCACAGGGCGGAAAATATAGCAGTGCAGGGTGATGCGGACACATCGGGGCAGAATAAATAGCCATAGAAATATAAATAAATGAAAAGAGCGAGTAGTAGAATAAATAGAATAGCGGAAACAAAGTCGGCGGCGCTGGCGGTAATGATACACCGGGAGGCGGTCAGCGGTGGTGGCAGTGATCAGGCCCCGCGGTGGGTGGGGTGGGGTGGGGTAGGGGGGTCGAGAGACCCTCTCCGCTGTTTATTTTTGTGTCTTCACGTTTGTTTGCTTATTTATTAATTTATTTTTTTGTTACCACGGTTGCAATCCTTATTTTAAACGCGTTTCTAACGGCCCCAAGGGTGGCTGTCGACTGACACTTTTACGCCCCGCAGAAGCTCATCTGAGGACTGTCTTCCCGGAAGATGATTTGCGCCACCGGCAATAAGACTTTAATTACCTGAAAATACTATAGCTGGAGTCCTTTTAAAATGCTGAGACCTTCATTAACCGAATGTTAATGTGCCGAGGTCTGGTATCACGAAGGGCGCTCAGTCAATTGTCAGCCTGGTTTATTGTAGCGTGGTCCCCCCCGCCGCCGTCGCCTTTTTTTTTTTTGTACGTCGGTGAGAGCACTTATAGCACCAACAATGAGATGCGCAGTGGCAATAACACTGGCAGGATTGTTTTAAGATTAGTATTATTAAAAGCGCAGTAAATCGTCGCCTCGGTTCAGCATTCGCCTTCGAGCATCGGGAGCCACTTAATGAATTCCCCCCCCCCGAAATGCTGCCATTTTATATCCTTCAAATGAGATGCATGGGGTTGGTGAACATCATCTTTGGAGAAGCGGAGGAGGAACGGGAGGGTGGAACCGTCTGCCTGGTCCCCCCCCCGCATTGCGAGTGACACGGACGCATTAGCTGTGTTTTTCATATTCAGCGCTTTAGCCTGCGCGACGCTGACAGGCTCGTACCCGCCATCCTGGTGGGACCCGCTCGTCTAAATGTGTCCACAGGACTTTGCTCCGTTCCTGGGGACGCCTGCGGTGGAGGTGAGGGCTCGGGAGGGGGTGGGGGGGGGTACTGTCAGCATACAGGACGCGCACATCTGTCCTGTGCCGACAGATTGTTATTTTTTTTTAAGTTTTAAACTGACAACTGTAAGTTATTTTTCATATTTTAGGGATGTAATGAATGCATGTTTTTTTTAAAATAGAAGCCCGCATCTGAAGTCCAGGTGGTTTCCAACACGAGGCCACGTTCGCTGGAGGGAGGGATTGTTTTTCAGACAGCGTTCCGTTTGTTTACCTTTCTTTCCTGTCAAGGAGGTAACAGCCACAGCTACACTGCGCACAGCGAAGGTCTTACACACTATAAACCGGCTGCTGCTAAGCGACGTGTTAAAATTAAGTGGATGACAATAAATCCTGCGCCGCCGCCCCACCCACCCGCTGCGAGGTTCACCCAGTGTCGCTGTCCGGTTTTCGAACGATGCAAACACGTATAGAACGCGCTTTCGCCGCGGGACGCCGTAAGGACACCCGACACGACGCGGGGGGCAGCGCCGGCGAAACGCCCCGACCGGCTGGGCCCTCGGAGAGACGCGGGCCCTGTTGTGCCAGTCCGTTGAAACGGATTAATGTTATAAACACTTCGAGCCGCTGATTTATGATGGACACCCTAGGTTTTCTGACCTTTGCATATCCCTGTCTGAAGATATAAATTTGTAGTGACACAGATTGGAGGCTTTACGGGGGTTTATGACATGCTAAATCTCCCGCTCCGGCACGCCAGCCTCTTATTCTGTAAGCCTAGTTAGCCCGAAAGCTGTGTTTACTGGACTAAAATAGCCAGCGCAACCACTTGCGCAGGAGTCTCGTAATTTGAACGATTTCGGGACGCCCCCCCCCCCCCCCCCCCCCCCCCCCCCCCCCCCCCCCCCCCCCCCCCCCCCCCCCCCCCCCCCCCCCCCCCCCCCCCCCCCCCCCCCCCCCCCCCCCCCCCCCCCCCCCCCCCCCCCCCCCCCCCCCCCCCCCCCCNCCGCTTAAGAGCGTTTGCTTAAATCTTCATATTCAGCACAGTTTCTGTGAATTGTGTTTTAAATATTTAACATCGCAAACATTCCATAATATTCGACTTAACATTCTGTGCGCTACGATGTGGAGGTAAAATTCTGAGATTTCTTTTCTGTGTGTGTGTGTGTGTGTGTGTGTGTGTGTGTGTGGGCATAAACTGTTCCATATAAACTAAAACAAGCCGCGGCGCGTGGAGAGTTGTGGGAGATATAGGCGGTGTGTTTGTTTTGTCATGCGTGCCGCATCTCTTGCACAATAAATGCAGACCTTTTGTTTAATGATTATCTAGCGCGGCGTCTCACGCGTGCGCGATTTTACAGGCTTCAGCCGGCCCCCCGAAACTGCTTTGCTCGGCATTTTCTATTGTAGTCTCACGCAGACCGCATCGGCGTCGCCCGGCGCACATCAGCGCCGGCAGAGGCGGGTGTCGCGGACCGCCGCAGCGGCGCACGCGGCGCGACCGGGTTAATCGGAGGCCGGGCCGGACTTATTGTGGGCATTAGGTCCCGACGGCTGGCCGCGCGAGGGGAGGGAGCTCACTTTGCATCTTGCGGCACATTAGTATTAAGTGGCAGTTTAATGAAATATTAATTCGACACCCGTGTTTGTACCGGATATTTATTGAGGGTTTTGGGGGGGGGGGGGGCAAAATGGCGTCAGGTTGTGTCAACCTTTCTCTTGAAATATCTTCATTGTTGGGCCAAACGTCCTTTGGCTCGAAGGTCCGGGTTTAATTAATCGCCGCCCTCGCTTTTGCTCATCCTTCACGGGCGCCGGCTTGGGCTGCACGATGGGGGGCACAACAATATACTGTGTCCCACCCCCCACCGGTTGTCGGTTTGGCTTCCAAGGAGCTGTTCTAATTAAAGGTAATAGAAAGATGAACATGCGTTCGCCCCCTGCCGAACGGACGATCGGAACACCGAGAGCGACCGTCCGATATTGCGGGCGAGAAACGCCGAGCGGGTTATCGTCGGATTTGCGCGCGCCCGGTGTACGTCACTGGTTTTCAGTTCGGGGTTGTTAAAAACGGAGGTCAGAAGAAGGTTTGCGGGCGTTTCTGATTAAACGGAGGGCTTTTTCTCGGACGTCACGCGAGCTGAAACTGTCGACGCGGCTCAATTTATCACCTTCGTCGCGACAAGAGCTGAAGTTTACCGTGAGAAACGTAAATATGACATATGGACCGACGTGCAGGTGCATACGAGCGCCTCTGTCAAGGAGATCCATGCCTCCTTGAGGGGCCATTACTCACGTGACTGTTGGGCAGAACAAATTTAACAAGAGATTTTCGACTTAAAAGCATCTAATGACCATTGACGGTAGCGATCTGCTTTCCGGGGTATTGGAAAGCGAAGGTCTTGACAGGTGTGCGGTCGCGGGCGTGAATTCAGAGCCACGACGGCTCCGTGTAAAAGTTTGTGGAATTTTATATCTTTTTTTATCTGCGCCCCCATTGCCGCTTTTGCCCACGGGTTCACGCCCCCCCCCCCTCCCCCCCGACCCCTCAACCAGAAGATACGGAAACTGCAGGAACCTCAGCTAGAAGCCTGCGGTAATCAGCCGTGCTCCCTTTTTCAGCAGAAATCTGGAACTATGCATAAAACATGGTTCACTCTTCCTCTGATCCTCCAGCAGGTGTGGAAGAGCATGATAAACCAGTTTACATTGTGGTGGGCTATTAGGCAAAGTTCTCCTGTGGTAGAACAAGGGTGCGGCACGTGCGGCCTGTCCGCTGTGTGTGTGTGTGTGTGTGTGTGTGGGGCTGTTTGTACCCAAGGTTCCATTCGCCATGTTTGTTTTGAACTGGTGAATCCCGTTTCCATCTCCTTCCATTAGCTGGCAGCAGTTCACCTCCAGGGTTTCTCCTGAGGCTCTCGTGAAATATTGATTAAAAAAAGTAGTCTTGTGGATCTGAGGGCTGAAGACATTCCGAGCTGTACAATGTAGCGTGCTCCTGGTGCTCGCATTCAATATTCTCCCCACAAAGTGCCTGGACAGGACCTGGGCTCCGTGTATTTCTGAATAAAAGCATCCCTCCCTCTTCTGTGGCGCATCCAAAATTCACGACAAAAACAGCAGAAATTCACAAAGAAACGGGAACTTAGCTAAAACCCGAACCGCGGCGGCGTTAGGAGGCGAAACCTCCGATTTTGCGCGAGGCCCGAGGCTGAAGGGAGCCGTTGTCCCCGAACTCCTTCACAGAGAATCATCACGCAAGATCTTCGTTTTATGGGATATTCCGTTGCTTTATTCACCCCGGCCCGGTCCCCGAAGGTGCCGTATAAAGCGCAGTCGTAAAAAAAAAACCCCTCGACGCGTTTTGGCTTTGTGATGCAGTATTGATATTGCAATGAATGTTTCTGTTGGTGTTCGGAAAGGGAGGCGCGTAACCCGATATATTTAAGGGGGGGAAGCGGCAGGAGGGAGGGGGACGTCACTTAGGAAGCGTGTTGGTTAATTACCAGTTAATTGAAGCAATAACATTTGCGTCTTGTGTTGCGAGAAGAACAGGTGAATAATGAAGAAGATAATTGCTGTTTATGAGATTGTCAAGAATAGTAGGCCGATGTAAGGGATCACTAGTAATCTCAAAATGGAAGATAATGAGCTCATTTGACTACCGGAGACGTATCCCACCCCCCCGCCCCCGGCCCCCCAAACATCTGCGATACCGCGAAAGACGTGTATTACCCTGAGTTGTAAGAGTCCAATTATTTTTTGCACATCCGCCGATGAGTTAAATAGCGCCGGTCCCGAAAGCAAAGTCCGGCGTGTCCGGTTTGTTCCGGTGCGTATTTTTCCAAAAGGGGCGACTCCCCGTTTTCGTTTCCCGACATTCTGAAGGGCTGGAGCGGCGGGGGACTGGGGGTGGTTTTTTACAGCCACGTTTTGCGCGTCGGGGTGTCGGCGCGACGAAACCGTACCCAAGAAGCTCTTGGATCTTAAGCGCCGTCACAGGCTCGCTCGCCCGCTTCAGAATAGGTCAGTGGCAGCAATGCTAGCAGGACCTTGGGAGAAATCGATTCCCCTTTGCCTCTTAATGGCCTACAAATTGTTACAAACCCTCCGACGTGGAGAAAGGACCTTTTGACACAATGCTCGGTCTACGGCCTCCTGCCGTGAATTGCAGGGTCCAACCGGAGGGCTTGGGCCGGCAGTTAGAATCCCTATGCAGATCCATCCGTTTGCTTCACAGCAGTGCCTGTCATCGAGGCTTTGCAGCAGTTCTTGGCCTAAATGTTTTCTGCTTGTTTTGACTCTTATCCAAAAACCTGTTTATTTACGTCACATCGCCCGAGTGAGGTTTTCCCTCAACAAATCGACGATCGCGCGCACCACAGCGATTCCTCGGTTTTTGTCTCCAGCATCTGTTTTGCCCGTGACGTTACCGGGTTCATTTAGACATTCCTTTTTTTTTTCTCCAAACAAAGAAGAGACGTTTACGGCGTCGCCGCGTTACGGTTACGTTTTCCGGCGTCGGTTCCGAGAAACCCAACAGGTGGCTGCGTGCGCGGACGGGATAAACAGTGAAAGATGGACGGCGAAAATGTCCCCTCTTAAAAATCGCATTTTCCTTTTCCTCTTTCAGTGTATGTGCCGGATGATGATGTCAGCATCCAAGGCAGCATCGCAGACGACGACGGCGGCGAGAATGACAGAGCGGCTGAGGAAGAGTGTCCCGAGAAGACCGGCCCTAAGGAGACAGAGGACAAGGAGGCGGACAACAAGAGCAGCTACAGCTACCAGAATTCCCCCATCAGCGTCCTTTCGAATCAGGAGGTTGAGCTGGAGTCCCGCCTCAGCGATGCCAGCGACAGACTTTCTGATTTCAAGAGCGCCTCGCCGCCGGAAAGCCAGAGGGATGAGGAGAGCCGGGGCTCCAAGCTCAAGGATGAGATGCACAGCAGCCTAGAGAAGATGAGGGCCGCCTACGCCAACTTCCTCTCAGACTCCTACTGGATGGGAATCGGGACCGGTATGAAGGTGGGCAACGGTGCCAGCAAGGGCAGCTGCGACAGCACTAACGGCAGCACCAAAAGCGAGTTCGACTGGCACCAGGACGCGCTCTCAAAAACGCTCCAGCAGACGCTCTCCCCGAAGCCCTCCTCCAAGCCCAACCTGTTCAGTTCCGTGCACCTTTACAGGCAGAACAGCAAGGCGTGCGGCACCGTGTTCACAGGGGCGAGTCGCTTCCGCTGCAAGGACTGCAGCGCGGCTTATGACACGCTGGTCGAGCTGACCGTGCACATGAACAAGAGCGGCCACTACCAAGACGACAACCACGGCAGGCAGGGCAACGCCTCGGCGTCCTCCTCCAAAACGCGCAAAAGGAACCTGCAGGACATGGAGGGGAAAGAAGATGCCCAGAAGGTCCTCAAGTGCATGTTCTGTGGCCACTCTTTTGACTCCCTGCAGGATCTGAGTGTCCACATGATAAAAACTAAGCATTACCAAAAAGTGCCTTTGAAAGAACCCATTCCTGTAATTACGCCCAAATTGGTTCCACCAGCTAAGAAACGGGCTTACGAAGTCGCCAGGCCGTGTTCTCCCGACTCCACCACCGGGGTGTCCGGCTACGGCGATGCCCAAAGATCGTCCGGTCTTCCCAACTCCCACAGTAACCGCTACGGATACCAGAACGGCGCCAGCTACACGTGGCAATTTGAGACGTGCAAGTCACAGATCCTGAAATGCATGGAGTGCGGGAGCTCACACGACACCCTCCAGCAGCTCACGACTCACATGATGGTCACGGGACACTTCGTCAAAGTTACAAACTCTGCCTCTAAAAAGGGGAAACAGCTGGCCATGGACCCCCTGGCTGTGGAGAAAATACAGGCGTTGGCCGAGTCTCCGGCCGCCGAAGCACCGTGCAGCGCGGAGGGCGACAAAGCGACGTTGAAGAGCGCGGCCTCTGCGGAGGCAGAGAAAGACGTTCAGAAGGAGAGGTCGGCGGAGAAAACGACGGCCACCAAAACCGAAGACGGCGACGGCAAAGGCGACAAACTGGACGGCGAGGACCCAAAGCCAAGGGATGCCTCGTTCAAGTATCCGTATCTGCGTGAGGAGGACCTCGAGCAGGTGTCTGGGGGAGGAGGGGATATCCTTAAATCCCTGGCTAACACAGTGGCCTCCGCCATCAACAAAGCCCAGACTGGAACTCCTAGCTGGAGTGCGTATCCCAGCATTCACGCGGCATACCAGCTTTCCGGTGTCATCAAGAACGCCCCTCTATCCGCCTCGCCCTCGGTTCAACTGAAGCAGAGCTTCAACAACAAGCTCAGACCAATTGCTCCCAAGGGGAAGTATTATCAAACCGGCACGGGCTCCGAGTGTTTTCCGGGCCAGCATCAGAGTGCGGACATCAAAAAGGAAAAGAGTGGCACTTACGACAGCAAAGAAAGCACAAAGTTTGATGAGGGTGAAAACAATGACAGCGACGGCCAAGACGATTCCTCCACCTCTTCAAAGCTAGATGCCGACTATGTGAAGGAAGGGTACGATATGATCAAAGGAAAGTTGAGCCCTGCTTTCTCAGACAGAGGCAAGACATCGCCAAGCCCTCCTGCCAGCAACGGATGCATTAATCCCGCACCGCTCATGAGCGACTCTCCCGAGATCCTGGGCTTAAACCCGCTAAGTGCGCTGCAGTCTGTTTTGAACAATCACTTGGGTAAGGCCAATAAGCCTTCAAACTCGAGACCAGAGGCCACACTCGCAGCCTGCACCCCGAACGCCTTTGCCAAGCTGAACCGGAGTTTGGAGAAGCCCGCCATGGCTCTCGTTCCCACCAGAGACGCCAGGGTGAACAGCTCCTTCGCGTTCGAGAGCAACGACGAACCCATGGATCTGACGAAACACAAGTCCCCCAAAGCGAGTCCCTCCCGTTTGCAGTGCTCGGCCCCAGTGCCGCAGAAGCACGCGCTCTCTGACATCGCAGACATGGTGAAGGTACTTCCGAAAGCCACGACGCCAAAACCTTCTATGCCTTCCAGGATGCCTCCCATGAAGCTCGAGACCGACGTACGGCGCTTTGAGGACGTTTCTGCGGAGGTGTACTCAGTCCACAAGAGGAAAGGACGCCAGTCCAACTGGAACCCGCAGCACCTCCTCATCCTGCAAGCTCAGTTTGCCTCCAGCCTCTTTCAGACCTCAGAGGGCAAGTTCCTGCTGTCGGACCTCGGGCCTCAGGAGCGCATGCACATCTCCAAGTTCACCGGACTTTCCATGACCACCATCAGCCACTGGCTGGCCAACGTCAAGTACCAGCTGAGGAAAACGGGAGGGACCAAATTTTTGAAGAACATGGACACCGGTCATCCGGTCTTCTACTGCAATGACTGCGCATCTCAGTTCAGGACACCGTTCGCTTTTATCGCCCATTTGGAATCCCACCTAGGGTTCCAGATCAAAGACATGAACAAACTGCCCGCAGAGCAGACGAAAGTGGAGCCGGAGCTGTCCAAGGCGCTCGGCGTGAGGACGACCGACACGCCGTCCCCAGACGAAGACCTTGACTCTAAGTTCAAGTGTAAACTTTGCAGTCGGACATTCGCGAGCAACCACGCGGTTAAACTTCACTTAAGTAAAACTCACAGCAAGTCGCCCGAGAACCATTCGCAGTACGTCGAAATGGACAAGGAATAGCGGCGGCAAGAGGCCCGACTTTTTACTACCTGTTTGATTTCCTTAATACTTTGCTGTAATTGCTTTTTAAAAAAAAAAAAAAAAAAAAAAATCGGGGAGGAAAACAAAAAAACACCCACAGACCAATTTCGCCATGTTTAAAATAGCATTACCTGCCACACGTAGGGCCATTTATTTGGGGCGGGGGGGGGGGGGGGGGNAGGCGAGGGGCGGGGCTTGGTCCAGAGGACAGAGTGGGGTCGGGGGATGATTGGGGGGGGGGGGGGGGGTTGGGGGGGGGGGGGGGGGGGGGGGGGGGGTGGGATGATGAAATATTTTTTATTAAAACTATATAGACCCTTTGCCTGGACTTGAAATGGACTCTCAAAGGAAAAAAAAAAAAATAAATGAAAGCATTCATGGTCCTAAGACTTATCTCTTCTTTTTGCACCCTCTTCAAATGCATCACCAGTAATGAAATGTGTTACTGCTTGGAACATAATTGCTGATGTCTGCATGCAATAGCTTGGGCTATGAGTACTATTTATTTGTATGATATGCCAAGTTTTATCTGTATACTTTTAAGACAGACTAATGCTTTTAACTGTAATTTACGATTCTAGAGGTCAGACAGTTGAATAAATCTGCAGGCGCACTGACAGGTATCCACACACCTGTTGACACATTTAATGAAATGTACAGTATATTGCTCTGTAAAATGTTTGTGTTGCAATGATAGAACAGAAAAGCACTTTAATAAATGTTTAATCACCAGTTTAGACTCGGATTCTATACATAATCCAACCGTTTTAGGTGGGCCGGGCGCGAAGGCCCCTCGTCCGCGGCGGATCGGAACCTCGCGTGTTTCCTCTTGAGAAGATAGCCTGAGACCCGCGCCTTTTGTAGCTGTTCAAACAAAGCGGTAGCGCTTTCTAACGGCGGCCCCGTTCTTCGGTTTGCTCTCCGACGGATCGTAAGGAGTAGGAGGAGACGCGCGTGAAACCCGGTCGCGCTAGAAGGCCGGCTAACTGTCGCGAGCGACGCCTCGATTCAGCCGAGGCCGAAGGTTGACGTCGTCGTCTCGGGCTTCGTACGGAAAGTCGCCGCGATCGGATGAGATACGCGCGAAGAGAAGAGCGTCTTCGGCTTGGATGGTTTAACCCTTTCGGGCCCCGTCGACGCCCTTTGACGTCTCGCGTCGAAATGGGTCCACGCGGCAACGTGTCGAACCGGTTCGATCGTTTCGGAGTCTTGACGGGAACTTAGTTCAGCAAGCGAGCGGTGATCGACCGATCTTCTGGACTCGGCTATAGGAGAACGTTTGGAATCGCTTGGCAAAATTCCGGGGCGGAACGGTTGGAAGTCCCGAAAGACGCGGCCGTTTCCCTGAAGTCCGCCGACCTTCGTAACGTGTCGCGGGGGATCGCGTCTAGCCGTACAGCTACGAGGAGCCTTCCAGCGACGGCAGGGGTTCCTCAAGAGGCTGGGCGCCTGCTCAAAGCAAATGAAGGGCTCCGGTGACCGGCGCAGAATGACCTAGTATTTTCCGTGGCAAGTGCCACTTAGGAGATGACCGTAACCCCCCTTTTTTCGCGATGACTCAGATGAATTTGTCTAGACAGGACGCTCATTTTCGGTTCCCTTCGCAAATTCTCTCCGTGATTACAGGTGATTTTCTGTGTAATGACAGAAAAAATACACCAGCATCCTATTATACGCAGAGGAACGGTAGCAAAGCGGAGCCCGGACGTTCAAAACGGATCCGCCGACACGCCGTGATGACAGCCTTACAGTATCTTCAGGCTCGCTGTCAACGTGGTTGAGGAGCTACACAGAAAGGTTGCAAATGTCAGTCCTGGTAGGCGCCCCCTTCTTCACAACCTCATCGAGCTCCTTGGGTTGTAACAGACGATTCTGTACAAGTCCAAAAAAAAATAAACGTCAGCCAACGGGTAACTCGTGCTGTAGGCGGGCAGAAGGTGTGAGGCGGTCCCGCTTCAGACTGCTCGGAAGGACCCGGGTTTGAATCCCGCTTTGTGCTGCGGCGGGGTACTTTCCCCGAATCGGTACAGTAAAAACCACCCTGCTGTCTAAGTGGGAAAAACAGTGGCTTTGGGAGAAATGTGTCAGATGGATGGAAATGAAAAATACTATCCTCTAGATAGTTTGCATGAAGAAAAATTCAAAGTCCCCCTTAGCTTATCGCCCTCTCGGTGGTCCCGATCGGCGAGAAGCCGGCGACCCGCGCTTTCTGCAAGGATTAAAGTGATCTTGGTATGTTTTGGCCACCCTTTTGCTTTCAGACCGATCCGCGGATGGGGGGGGACTTCGTCGCCCGTGTGTTTGTCTCCCTTTAGCGACACCCGGGCCTTAACCCCGCGACCCGACTCCCGAGACAACAACCCAAAGGGGCAAAGTCGACGTCTCAATCGAGAACGACTTATGTCAGATGCGCCAAGGGAGCCTCGAAATCTTGGAAGGATTTTAAATTAATACTTAACCACAGAAACCTACGATACAAATTAAACATTTTCCCCGCACTCCTGTTTTTCACTAGCGCAGCATCTGCCTCCAGTTAGTCCAGAAAATCGGTGTCATCACTTGCTCCACATAAAAGGGTTTTCTTTCTTTTTTTTGCGGCTATGATCGCGATTGTTATTTTGGCAGCGGTCGCGGGACTGACGCACCGCGGTGATGGATGCCGTTCAAAGTGCGTCGCGCGACGCTCATTCCGACGCCCGGAAACCGACGGACTCGCGCACGCGATCGCTTTTAGGAACCCGTGTCGTGAATAAAAAGGAAGCTGTAACTCAAATCCAGTGTTGTCATTGAAAACAATGTTATAAATAGCAAATTACTTCCCAAATCAAGGCCAACTGCCATATTTCCATCAAAGGAATGGAAATGCAGTTACAAGCAGCACAGACTCGGAATATAATTACTTTTGCTGCAAATACCAGTCAGGGGCTCAGAAAATACGGCAACGGGACGTGATACTTTACCCCACATTTCATTGTAATTGACCTTCTGTTCTCTACACGGAGGAAGGTATTTGCCTGCCGGAGTGTTAAACGCGTCGCGTCGTATCGGTGACGCGGCTCCGGTTTGCTCACCGGGTCGGCGTGACGCCGTCGGTTACCCGATCGGCGGGCCTCAAGTCCCCGCGGTTCCATCTGGAAATGTGGCTAAAACCAAAAGTGGGAAGCCAGAGACTCCTTGTTTTGGTCCAGGGTGTCGCTATGATACGTGTACGTTTACACGGATGTACCGTGGAAGTGGAGTAAGCCGGACAAAGCGTAGCGCAGGCCCCTAGCCAGGAGACCGGCGTGCCGGTAGGGTCGAGTTCGATCGCTTCGTTTTTTTACTCTAGCCTCACTCCGCCCAGGCATTTCCATCCCTTCGTGGGCAGCCTGGTCTCGGCCGCAAAACACGACATCTCAGGACGGTTCCCCGGGCTTTTCTTTGCCCCGGTCATCCGCACGGTCCACACCTCTCCGTCTTTCGTCTGCCTGAGATATCGGCAGAAACTGCGCAAAGGTGCCAACCCGACGTGGAGCCAGAATAAATAAATTCGTGCCGTGCCGGGGGCGAAAAGCGGGTCCGACCCGCAACTTGTGTACCTAATGGAGCGGACGGAGAATCCGCGCCCCTATTATTCCCCGGTGGGAAACGCCTTAAAGAAAACAGCATCCGCAATATTTCAGTAATTGATGCTAACCTGATATTTACAGCGGATTCATTCCGGAAAGGACCGTAGTCCAAATGTGTTTTTAAAATGGAGGGTAAACGATCGCACTTTGGCTTCTGCTACGCGGGTCTGTTTTTCCGCTCTTTGATGACAGTCATTTCGTGGGAAAAGGCACCCAGAACGCCAGCCGCACTCAAATTCAACTTAATCCACACATATTCCTTACGAAACATCAAAAATATGTGATTAAGGTTTCCGTATCTGGCCTTAAGGCCCATTACGGTTGCGGTTTTTTTTTTTAAATTCTCCCGCTTTGCCCACGTGCAAACAGAAGGACCCCCCCCCCCCCCCCCCNAAAAAAAAAGGCCCCCCCCCCCCCCCCCGGTGCTCGCCCATTCCTAAATCCGCGCTATTACTGTTATTGCAATAGCAGCACAAGGGGGAACGGGAGCGCAGTGACGTTTAAAGCGGACGTATTCTGGGAAGGGGGGGGGGGGGAAGTAGCTCTGCTCTTCGCGGCGAGCCGAAAAACCCGCAAAACCCCAAGCGTGGCCTGCGAAACGTTAAAAGGGAGCCGGCGCGCCGCTGTTTCTCGCGCTTACCCGACACTTTCCCACACAATGTCGCCCGCAATGCGCGCTCCCACAATCGAACCCCCTTCATTTGCTACGACGCGCTCCTGCGGTATCATTACGGTTAAACAACCCACCCACCCCCCCCACCCCCCTTTATTTCGAAGCTATTAAAAAATAATTGCCTTCTAAATTCATAAACATTTAATGCTATTTCATCTTTTTTTAAGCAATCGAGTCCTCAATTACCGCAAGCCATCGTATCTCTGTTTTATAACAGGCGAGTGACATTTGATGGTAAATGGGAAGAAGCGGCGTTGATTTGAATATTCTGACACCAACTTGCCCTCCATTGTTGGGAATGAGAAGGCAATCAGAATTGTTCATCAGATGACTCCTAATGCGGTTAAGGTATTCACCCATAATTCCTCCTTGCATTTATAATTACTGTCATGGACCACACACCTCAGCGAGCAGATTAAAGCTATAAATTATTTAGGCCTCCGCTCCGGCGCCGGGGCCTCGGCTTGCCCGGCCAGCCATTACGCTTTAGAGCGTCGGCCGCCGCGGCGAGGCCCGCGACGATGATTTAGGAAACGGCGGAACAATATGACAAGACGAAAGCAACGTTCCAGTCGTCTGTGTTTTTTAATTAAAAATAAAACCCCCCGGATTGTCCTGTCGAAGGGAAGGAGGGGCGCCCCCCGCCCCCGCCCCCGGCGCGCCGACGCCGCCGTTTCCCCGTTAAATTAGAAACCTTTGGAAAGAGCGATTCGGGAGCCGCACCTTTGCTCGATTCGAAATCAATATTCGTCATTTCCGCGTGTCGCTCGTCCGTAATGCTGGAATTAAATACGATGAAAAATCGATCGCCGGGTGTGAGGGTTTTTCTTTTTTTTTTTTAATTTCTATTTCGTGTCCGGGCCAAAGAGGAAAACAGTCCAGTGGTTTTTTTACTTTTCGTTTTAATGCTTGTAGCGAAACGCGACAAAGACTGTAGGGCGCAAAGTATATCTACAACAAGTACCGGCGGGAGGGACGTGTGACGCCACGCAGGGCGATCCCAAAGGTATTCGACGCTTTCTTACAGAGGGCGAAATTCTACGGGGCCAGTTTGCGAAGTGACTGGTTTTTTTCGTGGATTCGTAAATCCAGTCCTTTCGGCGGCTCCTGGGTGATCGACGTGGGGACGGATGACCCCGGCGCGTCGCGAACAAACCGAACGAAACGCGGCCCAGAGAGCATCGGCACGGTTTGTCCAGAAACGTTTTTGCGATTTCTAAACGTCCTCATCGCTTTCGTACCGGACGACGCGGGAAGACGCGGCACGTCGATGGAACGTAACTCAGGGTCAGGCCTCGATTTAATAAACCCTGCTTGGCGGATGTGGAATTTGCCTGACGTGCGAATGAAATTTAACGTTTCGTCCAAATCCGTGTCCCTAAATCCACCAGCAAAAGGAAACAGTTTTTTTTCCCTTCCTTTCTTCAATAATTCAGGAAACAATTCGGTTCCAGCGCAGAGAATAGCGGCGGTCAAATTCGCATTTCTGGGGCGACGTCGGCTGAAAGGATGCGCCGTAAAATTATTTTTTGAACAAACGTGGCCTGCGACTTCTTCAGCACAATAACCGGAAATTAACAATGACATCTAAAGCCAGAAGTGATTTGAAATGCAAATGCGAATCCCGGCCCGAAATTCCCACCTTAATACAGGTGTGTATAATTGTCCCGGACAGGTTCCTCATTTCAAACATATTATAGCAGTACTTTACTTGTTATATTTACCTACCCATTAGTCAGCTTCCATTAGCAGTTTGTCAAACGGAAGGAATACGGTTTTCACCTTCGGTCAGCGATGTTTTTCAGGTTTATAATTTCATTATACGACGCCGACTGATTTGAGAAACCGCTCAGTGTTTTTAGAATAATGACAAATTCGTTCCTCACGTTCAAACTTGATCACAGACGTCGCACTTAACGCTCTACATTATTATTATTATTATTATTATTATTATTATTCATAGAGGCTTATATTCAGAGCACGAGCGTGAGACAAATGCAGAAAGTTTTGATATTCCCAGTCAAACGGCTGTGGTCTGTCTTCCTCCACAAACGCCGTTCACCGCTTTGTCACAACAGCACCGGAAACGGTGTCACCCGGCTGCCTAATAAAGTCCCCGTCCCGCAGAACGGCTTTTCGGCATCCAGACGTCGACTCGTTTTAAACCCAAACCAAATCGCAGGCGGAACGTTTGAAAAGCGCCGCGGCCCGGCTGACTCGGGATTCCGGAGCGTAAGGGCTTAAACGCCGGGGGGGGCATCCGTGCAGAAGTGATGTACAGCGCCGGTGGGTAAACAAATCCCCCGGCAGGAATCGTCTACCCACCCCGGCAATATGGCGCGTGCAGACAAACACGACGGCGAGTCCGCGGTGCAAATGAAAGCACTACGCCGGATAAATACCCCTCCAGTATCGCCTCGACACGGCTCTAGGTGCGGGGTTTCCTGCGGTGCTGCGGGCCTAAAGACAAGATGTACGTGACACCCCCCCCCATAAATGGTTTTATACGTGTGTTATTTTGTTTACGTCGTGCTTCTCTTCTCTGATTTACGCATTAACACAGCTGGGTCATTTTCACTCTACCCATTCAGCACGAGGTGGGATTCGAACCAGGAAGCACGTCCAACCGCTCATTTCGAACATTCGAAGGTACATTTCAGTACATTTACTCTTATTCATGTGTTTTCCCTCCAAATTACTCCTGACTCGCGTGCACAGCCGTCCTTTAAGGACGTGTTTAAACCTCTGCCCCCCGAAGAGGGGTCAAAAATATAAACCCTGCTGATTGTCAGTTTCAACCCCAATGGAACAGAATAGACTGTCCCTCAGAACCGCTGAATTCCTCCAGAGCAGCCAGGACCTTCGTAACATCTTCTACCCCATTTTCTGTTCGTATGTCACCCGTACAGGAAGGCTGCGGAATATGTGACTTTTGACAACAGCGGTACAGAAGCAATAGCATTTGTTCACATTTTTTTGACGTAAAAGTAAGGCCATAACCCGGGCGAGCAGCAAAGTGCAGCGGTTAAGGACACAGCGCTATTTGCCCTGGTTAAACAAGCTCTACACCCCGGTCAAGTACTGTAAGTCGCTTTGGAGAGAAACGGGAGCAAAGTGACGCCGCGCTGGTTACGAACGCGGCGTCGAGGGTTGGAGGAGAAGTGGTGGGAAGCGACGTCCAGGCGAAGATGACGCAGGCTGAGCTCCCGGGTTGGGAGACGGCGGCGGCGTCGTCCTCCGCGGACGGTGGTTCTGCACCCTCTGAGTTTGCATCTGCGGTGCTTGTTTCCGCCTTTCGGCTTGTTCTTTACCCACAGCAGCGGACCAGCGACTGAAAATCACGGATTAACTGACGGAAACCGAACTCTGACAATAAGCGCTCCTTCTCGCAGTCCTTTGTCGGGCTTAGGAGCGGCTGCAGCCGGTTCCTGCCCCGCAGCCCTGGAGGAGGGTAGTTAACCTGATTTATTCAATGTTAATATCTGTCTCTATAAATAGGTAAAATTGTAAGTTTCTTCGGACAAAACTAGCAGGTAAGCAATGAAATAATTATTGCCCTACTGTACCCGACTCAACATTTACTGACAGCCCTAACAGCCCTGTGCTGTTATTATATTTCATACTTGGGATTTTGAAGCAAAACACCTTAATGCCCGTCGCACGTAATATGTAGGCAGTAGTTTTGCTGTTTAACCCCAAAGTACCGCGCAGTAATGAAGTCCTGGGACGTTCGCTGGAATAAAACGCCGCCGTCTCCCAACCCGGGAGCCCAGTCTGTGTCTTCTTCGCCTGGACGTCGCTTCACACCACTTCTCCTCCAACCGTCAAAGCTGCGTGCACAACCGGCTCACGTTTCTCGCCAAAGTTTCGCCGACGTCGTGCTTCGGATCTCCGGATAAGCGGGTTTCCAACTCCGATGGTGAATTCCAAATTTGCACGAAAGGGAAGTTTTTTCTAACAGGTGGACAGGTTACGGGAAGCGAGGGACTGGCTTTCCCGGGGAACTTTATATAAACCAGTTTACCGTTTTGAAGCTGTAATGTACAGTACTGTGCAAAGTTTTAGGCAGGCAACTTGAATGTCTGTTGAGAAGTACAGGTAGATTCTTATCTACCATCAGGGAGGTTTCTGGTTGGTCCCAAATTCATTCTGCAGCCTGAGAATGACCTCAAACACCCAATCTCAGTCATACACAACTATCTTCAGCAACAGATGGTCTGGTCCCCACAGAGCCCTCATCTCAACATGATCGAGTCAGTCTGGGAGGACATGCAGAGACAGTCAAAGTGTGCAGAAGAACTGTGGCCAGGAAGAACCTACCAACCTCCACCTTAAACTGCATGCAAGTTTGCATAAGAGAATCGATGCTGTTTTAAAGGCAAAGGGTGGTCCCACCAAATATTGATCTGACTGAGGTTTTTTTGTCTACTGCACTTTTTAGAAGGTTTATCGATTAATAAGTATTCATGGCATTATTTCCGGAACCATCCTCGCTTTATAGCATTTTTCCCACAGGTGCCTAAGACTTTTGCACAGCACTGTATGTTTCGTTTGGATGCCAGAAAACGTCAATAGTTTTATTTTTCTCCACTTGAAACCCAAACAACCTCTATCTGGGTGGGCCAGCGCCGCCCCGTCCCTCCCCTGCACCGCAGCTACTCTCCCGCCCATTCTGGCGGTCCGGCCTGGCTTTCGTCCGCCGTCGCCGCGTTCGCCGCTAATAATAGCCCGTGTGCCGAAGACACGCCGTCCTCCCTGAATATTCATATCCGCCCTCCCGCCCCACCCCCGCCACCCCCCGACAAGGACGACGAAGGGCTTCGGACCCTGCGAGAGAAACGACCCTCTTTGGACAAATTCCATACGTGCGACATATTCCACTCAGCAACAACGGCCCTAACAACAACAACGAAATATAATAGAATAATAAAAAATAAGCGATTATTTACCGAGGAGCGGAGCGGCTAAGCAGGTGCGCCCGGCAGACGATTCATCGCGAAGCTTCATGTTTATTCATTTCAGGTGTCTCCATATTAATACAGTTAATCTGATATATAACACGTCCGCCTTAATTACCGCCTTTCTTCCGGCAAACCGGGGGCCGACGCACTTTGCGCGGCGGGTGTGATTAAAACGGGCCCGGTCTCCCCTCGCAGAGCCGCTCTGCAGTTCATCCACGTCGCTCACGGTGCCGTTATTGCTCTCTTCCGGCAGACAGATCGAAAGATAAACGCCGACTCGGCGAGGGCACAGACGCGGCGCGCGCAGACTCCGGTTGACTTCTGAGATGCGGCGGGGTTTTCATTAGGGCCCCATCTCGGCGAGAAGGGGGATGAAGGCAAAATAAATAAATAAAGCTTCACAAGCGCCGCGCGGGGCCCCTCTCCCGTCCGGGCCGCCCCGCATTTGTTTAAGAAATTATTTCCGCGCTTCCGCGCAGCCGATCACCGGCAGCCGCCTGTCTATACCATTACATGCATTATGTGTGTCTGCAAAATTGTTTTGAAGCATTTAAACCATTTTAGGCCCCATAAATGTCATAATTCCCATTATTCATAGTCTGACGGATTTCCGAACATCAGAAAGGCTTATATTCGCCGCAGAAGGCCCAGCTCGGAGTTTCCTTTTTAAAACGTACTAATAGCTTAGCGGCGAAATCAAATTATGCACGTAAGTACGCTCGCGTGGCAGACGCGGCGGCGAAAGACGAACTTAGCAACATCGACGCCGGCTCGCGTTTGCAAATCCGCCGTCAATCTGTCATTAAACATGTTATCAAATAATGATAACCGCGGTTCGCGCCCGCGTCGCCGCGCGTCTCCCTGACGCTGATGTGCCGTAATGGGGCAAATGCGCACTGGAATTTGCCTGCCTGAGTTCACGCAAAGCGTCTCCTATCCGACACACTTTGCCGGGCCTCGCAGCCGGGCGGAGGGGAGCCGGAAGGCGGGGACGGGGGAGGGGGGGGGGGGGGGNGGGGGGGGGGGGGGGGGGGGGGGGGGGGGGGGGGGGGGGGGGGGGGGGGGGGGGGGGGGGGGGGGGGGGGGGGGGGGGGGGGGGGGGGGGGGGGGGGGGGGGACGGGGAAAGCGGGCGATAAACAAATCCCGTTTGTTTTTCTGGAATTCCCACAAAGCCGGCACCTGCGAAAGAGCGGAGGAGAACCCAATCCTTCCCCGCCGGGGCGCCGCGGGCCCGCGAAGCGTCTCCTCCGACAACGGTCTCTCTAATCTGCCCGCCGCCGCTCGGAAAACGCGCAGAACCCGCAGACCGCCGGACGTGTGACGCCGCTATTTCCTGCATAACTTTACAGACCGAACGGAAGTTTAGAATTCTTCACCCCCTCCCAGAAATATCGCGTCGCCTCTGTGCCAGGATGACACGCAATTTAAAAGCGGCTCCGAGGACCTTTCCGGAAGTTCGTTTTCGGTAACAAATTCGCGGCTCTTTGCGGCGGGGGGGGGGGGGGGCTGACTTTGCGCGCCGTTTTACGGCAGCGTTCCCGGCTTCTCACCCAGGATATCGGGGGCAATTTGAAGGAAATGGAAAGTGGGAGATGAGGTCAAAGTTTAAACAGACCCCTTAGCAACATTTTCGCAATTTTTCCCCCTTTCTCCCCCCCCTTAAAAGCGACCTGGGCAACAGAGAACAGCTGGAAATTGTTGACAGGAAACAAAGTGTGTGAGACAGAGAGAGAGAAAGAAGCGGAATCGCCAGTCGGGCACAAGTTTTCCGAGGAACGGGCTTATATTTCGCTAAAGCCGCCTGAAATTGAGACAAAGGCCAACAAACTCTGGGCACAAATCTGTCCATCTGCCACGTTCGATACGCGAACGCGTCGCCGCTCATCGTTGCGGACGTGAGGCGTCACAAGACGTTCAAAGGGCATATTTACACTTATTATAAACATCTGTTTCATTTCTGTTCAATTCCAGTTTGGGATCCAAATTATTTTATTAGCCAATAAATCAAAGCCCATCACACCCACCTCTGAGCCGCTCTCCTCCTGCTAGTCCCACCACCCCTCTAAATTATTTACTATTTATATAACCTTCCACAGGGTAATTTACCATTATTATTATTATTACTATTATTATTGTTATTATTATTTTTATTCTTGACCAATTCTCTCATTTTAAACAGTACGTTGAAATTTCGTTCCTTCTTTTATTTCAATACACCGATGGCGTCAAGGTGACTGTTTTTTTTTAAACTGGAACATTCTTTTTGAAACAGATCCGAACAGAAACGCTAAAATCTGCCGTCTGCGTAATGATTTGACGCGGTCCAGGGTCTGAGTATTCGCACGTGTTGTCCGTAAATGAGGATGTACCACCAGCGTCACGTGCTTCTGCTCTCTTCAGTCCTTCGCCGACGGCTTGGCCAGGTCCAGTTGACACCCCCTCCCCTACTTTTACGCCCTTTTACCTCCAGACCCGGTACCGCTCAGTTCGCTCTCAGTGGCGCCTCCCCTGGAGCGCCGAGGCCTGCGTGGGCAGGGCCGACCGGACCGGCTTTCTTCCCTCCCACCCCGCCAGCGCAGCACTGCGACGCGTCCGTCTTGGCGCCGCTCCCCCTGTACGGCTTAATCCCTCGTAGCCTCTGGAAGTTTTTCATACCACAGTTTGCAGACAAGCCTCTAATCCCCGGCACCTTCACATGCGCACGTCTCTCCGCGGACGTCTTCACGAACGCACCCCTCACGTCCTGCCTGGCCGCCTTCCGCCGGCCCCCCGGAGCACGCGTGTAACCATCGCTGCCATTACAGGGAACAAATCGCAGCCCTCTCTTTCTCCGGACCGTGTGGACACTTTCTGGCTCTCTACACTGATACCAGTAACACCACACCTCAGTGTACCGCGGTGTACCCTGGTATACCAGTCAGACCCTTCCCCTCAAACCCCCCCTTAGTCAGATATATTTCATGCGTTATTCTGTAGTTCTGCTCTATTAGGGTGGAGCAACAACCGCACCCGGGGGTCTTCAGAACCGTTTAACGGCGCGACGCGACGCCCGTCTTCAGTTTGACTAAAGCGGACGTGAAGTTCGGTTCAGTGCCGCAGACTCTGCTCCGTGTTCCGTTTAAAATGCCCAAAATGTGCACTTGTAAATTTGTCGGTGCCCATAAGTGCAAAGTCGAGCACCTTTCCGGCAGCCGCTGCTGCTGCCCGGCTCGGTTTTCCGCTCGCACGCCGCATATCTGCACGTCCGGCTCATTTCGGCTTCGCTGCAGGTTGTTCGAAGTCCTTTCGAGCGTTCGGCAAAGACAAGCAAACGCCGCGTCCGTTTGGCCCAGAAAAAGAAAAAAAAAAACAGCTTTAAGAAGTTTGCCACAAATATATTTTTCATCGCATTTAACACATTTCCACAGCCGCGTCGACGTCGCCGCTTTGACGTCTCGGCCCGCCGATCTTACGTCTCCATTTGAATCGGACCGAAATGAAGAAACGTAAAAGAAGCAGTTTTTTGGGGGCCAATAAATTAGATTTTTGTTTCTTTAAGTGTGATGTAAATATGTGTTTTACAACAGCACCCTCATTTATTCCCAGCGCGTACAACCATGCTCTCTCTCTCTCTCTCTCTCTCTCTCTCTCTCTCTCCTCGGTAAACCCAACTTGTAATGGCTGTCTTTAAATATTCATTTCTTTCATTTCTGCTCTCGATGCGAGGTTGGCCTGAAAAGACACACTCGATGATTGAGCCGCTTCTCCGCGCCTCTTTTAGCCGGAAAGGCTTTAGCGAACTGTCAGTCATCGAAAGTTCCCCTCGAAGGGCGGTGGGGGGCGTCCCGCGCGCCGCACCGTCCGCGCTCAGGGGAGGTGGACAAAAGCACCGTGTCCAATAAATATAAATAAACAAACAAATGAATCAACTTTTTTTTTAAAGACAACCGTTCATCCCTCATTGGGATCATTGTTGTCGCACGGGACCCCCCCGACTGATAGCGGCGGGGCGTCTTGCGCCCCCTGCCCGAGCACGCGCGGCAATTTCCGCCGGAACTTATTTTACGGCTATTAGCGGCTCCGGCCTTCTTGAAGTTGCTGGCAATTTCGGCCAATCGCGATGTTTACTTGCGAGGGTGTAACGTGTCAATATTGCTAACTTGATTTTATCCGTTTTGAGTGACGCGGGGGAGATGAGGACGGAGGCGGCGGCGGCGTCGCCGTGGCGGCGGTGGCTCCGGGGGGACCGCGCGGCCGCGGCCCGGATGATGTGATTTGGGAGCCGGCAGTTGATTGCAAGCAGTTCATCAGCGCGTCCCTTAGACGTGTCACCCGGGCAGCCTGGAGCGACACGCCGGCTCAGATTGGAGCTGACGGCTCCCAAATATGAACACAACAAATCACGAGCGCCCCACTCCCGGCATCGTCCCTAGACCAACCCCCCACCCCACCCCACCCCACCGTGGCCGCAGCTCCCGGGCCCCCCAGGACGTTCTAAACGCCGGACCCCGTCGATAAGTTACGTTCATACACCACCAGACCCCTTCCTCCAAAAGAACCCGTAATTTGTTTTTACCGGATTATTCCGGGGTAACTACTGTGGCCAAGGGTGCTACAGCAGGAGGAGGGCTGTTAACCTGCTGCCCAGCACCAGATTTAATGCGGCTCTGTTTATACTGTGTTCTCCTCAACCGTCGATGCTGCTGAACAAACAAGGAGGAAACGGCACAATAGTTAGTTGGTGGCCACTTTATTAGGAACATGTACGCCTGCTCGTCCACGCGGCGAGCCAATCTGCCGGTCGTGCGGCAGCAGCGCGGTGGATAAAATCGCGCCGGCACGGGTCACGAGCTTCGGGGAAGGGTCACGTCAAACTTCAGAATGGGGGAAAGGTGTGATTTGAGTTGACCGTGGCTTAGCTGTTGGTGGCAGATGGGGCGGTTCGAGTATTTCAGAGATGGTTGCTCTCGTGGGATTTTCCCGCTCAGCAGTCTTTACAATCGAAGAAACAAAAAAACATCAGACGAGCAGCAGTTCTGTAGGCGGAAACAGCCAGACTGGTTCGAGCTGACAGGAAGGCTACAGTAACTCCAGTAACCACTCTTTACAACAGTGGTGGGCAGAGAAGCATCTCTGAAGGGACAGCGCGTTGAACCTTGAGTTGGATGGGCTACAACAGCAGAAGACCACATCGGATTCCACTCCTGTTAGCCGAGAACAGGAAGATGGTGTACGGCGGACAGTGGAAGCCTGGAAAAATTTCGCCCGGCCTGATGAATCTCAATTTCTGCTGCAACACGCACATGGTGGGTCAGAATTTGGCAGAACCAGCATGAAATGATGGACCCAACCTGTCTTGTGGGTGGTGGTGGTGTAATGGTGTGGGGAATGTTTTCTTGGCACACATTGGACTGCCTGATACCAGCTGAGCATCGCTTGACTGCCACAGCCACAAACCGGTCACAATTTACCCATCTTCTAAAGGCTACTTCCAGCATGATAACACACCATGCCATACAGCCCATCATCTGAAACTGGTTCCATGAACATGACAATGAGTTCGGTGAACTTCAGTGGCCTCCCCGGTCACCAGATTGGAATCCCACAGAGCACCTTTTGGGTTGTGGAGGAACAGCAGATTGAATGCACAGCTGACAAATGTGCAGCACCTACATGATGCAAACATGTCAACGTGGACCAGAATCTCCTGGAATGTTCCAGCACGTTGTTGAATCCATGTCACAAAGAATCTAGGCTGTTTTGCAACCGAGGTCAAAACAACTCCTGAGTCAAACAGCTGAGGAAAGGAAAACAAAAAAGAAGGTGAGAAAAACGAACCTCTCGGGGTCCAAGTGGCTGATCCCCCCCCCCCACCACCACTGGGTGTTAAATGTAGATGGATCCAGTGTGTCCATCATAATAGAGCTGGAATGACATGTAGATGTGTTCCTACACCAGCTGTTCTTGACAGAACAATGATATGTAAGAGAGTGAAGCATTTTTGAAGCTGAAGGAAAAGATGTGACTTGGCGAGACCGGAATGAGGGTAAACAATGGTGGTTTTGCTGCCTGACTTTTGGGCCCAGACCTGGCACCGCTAAGGCCCACGTGGAGGGTGCCGTCACGTGCCATTCGCATCTCTAGCCGCTCTCGTGTCTTTCGCCACCGTCTGCCTGCCGGTCCGCAAGCAAGGTTTAGCCGACCAGGGGGTTGTCGGTGTTTGCTCATTTCTTCTAAACGTGCACCCCGTCACTCACCGTGACGCCGATCGGCCGTGACGCGGCAGATTTCCACTCTTTCAGCCGATCTGGGGACGTATCTGAAGGCGAGAGACCGGCCGCTCCGCCCGGAAACGCGCCTCCCTCTGGGCACCTAAAAAAAACAAGGCGGGGAGGGCTGCACGTTCAAACACACGTGTGTGTGATTCTGGGGTCCAGGCCCCCTCGTGTCAGGAGAGGCTTCGTCCTTAGCCCCCCCCCCCCCCCCCCCCCCCCCCCCCACAAAAAAANCGCCAGCTCTGCTGGGGTGTTTATTCTCATTAATGCCCCCCCCCCCCCCCCCCCCCAACACCCACGTCGTGTTTTATTTGAGCGTCCAGCACTCCTTTTAACTTTCGCTTTACGCATAAAGTAATAACCTGTTTATCATTTTATACAAACTTAGAGATTAAACAATTTTAATCATGTAAATATTTAGAATATTTTTCATCTGTGAATCTGCTCAGCGTTTCCCATATCGTGTAGAAAGGGGCAGCGGGTGGCACTGGGTCTGAGCTCCCGCTTGGTGCTTGACTGAGGTTTGGAACCTACCTCCTGCTGTAATCCGCGTGATCGCGGTATTTACCCCGCACTCGTGTGGTAAAAATTACCCTGGTCCTGGTAAACCTCTGCCAATAGGGTAACACTGAATATAATAACTGCAAACACCGTCCTGTGCATGTTTGGAACCGTGGTGACCGTGGTAGCAAGAAGGTCATTCCAGGGCACATCCGGGAACACACGTCCCCCACCATCCTGACTTCTGACTTCTGACATGTGTGTGTGTGTGTGTGTGTGTGTGTGTGTGTGTGTGTGTGTGTGTGTATGTGTGTGTGAGATGAGCCAGCGAGAAGAAACGCAGCGACTGCGCCCCATGAGACATCAGCCCAGGGAAAAGATCCTGGGCAGCAAATCGACTGCGTAGCCCCCAGGGTCTGCTTTGCTCCCCCCATTCCCCGCCCCCCCGGCAGCGCTCGCCACGTCCCGACTTACACGTGGGTGGCCATTTAATCTGAACGTAGCTTCTCATCCTTGCCTTCCCTGTCAGGCCCTGTCGGTTGAAATTTTAATCCTGACAATACGAGAGAAGTTTAGACAAAGGCGGCACAGAAGCGGAACCGGAATGAACCGTTTTTGGCCACCGCTGACGCCGCTGCAGCCGGCCGGGGGTGGGTGGGGCGGTCGTAGGCGTCGCCTTGCTTCAGTCACCCCCATCTTCAGCTCCCGGTTCCTGTTTATGGTCTTCAAATGACTAGGTGCCATACCTTCAACGTTCACGTCTGTCAAACGCACCCTGTCTGTGCGTCGCCACAGATACCGTCGGCCGTGCGCCTTCCAGGCCGCGTCGGATCTCCTCCCTCCCTTTTTCTCGGCCACGATTCGAACGGATCGGTCGTGTTTTTGCGCTCTATTTACTACCGCTCGGTTTGGCTCTGCAGGAACCTGCACAAGGGTTATTTTTACCCCCCTCCCCCACATATATACATAGTAGGAAACAGCAGCAGCTGTAGATGTGCGATGTAGACGTGTCATAGACGTGTCATCTTCACACCGGTGTTGTTTGCGACGGCGAGTTTCCGCAGGACTGTTCAGGCCTTGGAAATGTTCCTGAAAAAAAAAAACAAAAAAATTTCCACCGTGCTTTTTAAAACCAATAACTCGGCGTTTTCTTCGCCTCGCAGCAACACGGGTACGTCAGACGTGCCGGACTTTGCCTGCGAAGGCCTCCGCGGCGTTTGATCCTCCTTCCGGCGGGCAGCTACCTCGAGAAGTTCCAGCTGCATTAATGCACATCCCCTCCTTAGGCGAGTGCCGCGTTACGGCAAAGGAGACACGGCGAACGCAAATATATCGTTCATCGCTATTGATCAGCTGGTGAGACGCGGCGCAGAAGAAACGCTTCAATCCGCCGGGCGTGCGCGCGGTTTTCATCTGACACGTCTTTTCAGAAGATCCTATAATGCTCTTTGTGGGCCGACCTAAATGAGAAAGGAGACATCATAAAACATAAATAAATAAGAAAGTTGCGCGTTGAATTTTTAAAGCGCCTTTTGGCTGTTCTAGAGCCCATCAAATCCTCTCTTCTATCTGGGAGACAGCTTGACTGGCAACACCACATTACATTATTTATTTGCTTAGCACGCACCCTTAACCGGGGCAACTCGAAACGCTTTCGCGGCACGCCGGCTACAGCCGAGCGCCGCCGCCCTCCCGGCCGACACCTGCGGCCCGCGCGTCCAAAGTTCCCGCTCCTGCTCCTTACGTGTCAAGGTTTCCCCGTGCGGGCTGGCAGGCCGACGAACGGTTTTCGCCGCCCCCGGGCCTCCTCTTCCTTCCAGGGACGCCTGTTTGCACGCTCGGCGACGTCCAACGCTCGAAACAAATGACTATCGAAAAACCGCCACGCGCCTCGCTCAGGAGACCGAAACGCGATGAGCTGCGAAGCGGCGGCAGAAGAATCACCTTCGCACCTCGCACCTCTCCGTCGCAGATGCTATCTGCGGCCTCGCGATTTGGGACTAAAAGTGAAACTGCGAGTGAAACAGAAGCCCGGCGCGTGTTTGCCGGCCCACCACTTTCTCACAGATCGCTGCTCTCTCGCACACGAGCGCGTCTGGGGCTTCTCTTCTCTGTCTCCCGTGCCTTTGATGGGCTGAAAAGCCTCCACGGTTTCGCTGCACAAAACATCTGTACCTCAGCAGCTCTAAAAAAGAAAGCAGCGAGCACCAAAGGATGCAGACTCGAGCGCTTTTTAAAGCCGCGCGGCCCAGTCTGTCGCCGCCGTAAATATCCAGCCGCTTGCTTGCTCAAGAGGTGCCACCACGAATCCCATGCTGTACAGTTTACCAAACTGTAGTGATACATTAAAAAATATATTTATTTTAGATAATGTAACGTGGCTCATGACCCGGCTGTGCTGTGTCAAATGTTCTGAAGTCCGAATTATAAACATCATAGTTCCCGTGTAGTGTTACCGTCTTTATGCTGAAAACTGACCAACAACACGGCTTGGTGTCAGAAGTGGGATCGAGAGAGCTCGAGCGATCGCTGCGTTGTGTCACCTGCGGAAATATAAATGAACAAATGCAGCATCCCTCCCTTCCAAATGGTGTTTATTTTCACCGCCCCCCCCCAACAAAGAGCAGCACAGAGCAGAAGAGAGCGACGCTCTCCATGACTTGCGCTTATCGCACGTGCTCAGGATCATCTACAGTTCAGCTGTGTGAAAGGAGGCACGTGAAGCTACTGATACCCTGCCAAAGGGTGGGTGGGGGGGGGCCCCGTTTGAGTCAAAACTGTTCTGCCCGGATTTCTGCAGTATCAGGAGTACCGGTTGGCGAAAACGTGTCGCCGCCAAGAAGCGCAAAACGCGGGATTACGGCCCACGCGAAGGGAGCGCGCCGGTTTGCAGACGTCAAAGTGGATTTAGCGGCCAAACGCGGTCAGTCGCGGAAAGGAGCGTGGGGGGGGGGGGGGGGCGGCGGGATCCCGCAACCAAGAAATGGGGTTGGCAAAGGAGGGNGGGGGGGGGGGGGGGGTTGGGGGGGGGGGGGGGGGGGGGGTGCGGCGCGATCCCGCAACCAAGAAATCGGGTTGGCAAACGATGGACGTCGGCTGCGGCGGGGCCCGGCGGCGGCCCGAACTAAACAAAGCAACCTAAAAGTGTTTGCTTTATCTGCGGCATCTGTTACACGTGGCGCGAGCGGGCAGAAAGCGCCTAAGTCCTTCTCCGCGACGCAGGTGGGAAATACACCCGGCTGTTAGAGAGAAACAACCGACAGCTCCGCCGCGAGGGGGACTTCTTCGGATCCGAAAAAAAAAAACCACGTGACCCTTTTTCTATTAATTCCGGCCTCCTCCCGCCCCAAAACGGCCACAAAGGAGGCAGTATCTATTCCGCGGGCCGCTCCTCAGACGTGTCCCAGTCACGTGTACAGTAACAGCCAGCGGTGCTCAAATGAAAAAAGTGCAGACTGCTGAATCAATGCAGTATTTTATTATCTATCTCTATCTTATTGCTTAAAAAAGAAAGATTATATGTCATAGAATGACCCGGGGCAGACTGAAGTGCAGATCTATCATGGTAGGGAGTCAGTGGCCTTTTGCTTGTAAATCACACGTCACATGGCCCGCGAGTTCATTCTCAGGCCACCGAATACATACAGGGCGTTGACGTGGGTTCCTGGAGCTCTCGCGTGATGGAGTGCTTCCTGCGAAGGGACGTGTAAGTAGATTATTGTGTAAAGTGTAGCCTCTCGCTGTTTATCGCCATCCATCCATAAATCCTCCCCGAAATTATTCGAAACGGGGGACGGGGGGGTGGAAGCGGGTTCCTAACAACCAGCCGGGGTGTGGAAACAGACGGTGTTGCATTTGCGCGGTGTGTTTGTGGTTTTCGGGGGGATACAACACCTGGCTGGTCCTTTTAGACCCGATGCTGACGCGTTGTATGACTCGGTTGTCACCTGTGTTCCTTCTGGTGCCAAATTCAAGTCTACGAGCGAGGGAGTGAATGAACGAGAACTTTCGCGTCGTATCGTCTGGCCGGGGGTCTCCGCGTGCAAAGCCCACATCCACCCCGAGTGTAACGGTCCAGCATATAAACCAGGTAAGACGTAGCGCGGCAAGCGGCGCTTTTCAAACCTCTCTTTTTGAAACCTGGAGGTTGTCGGCTTGAGTCCCACGATGGCAGCGAGCGCTTACCCCGAATTGACACGGGAAGAAAACCCTTCTGAATAAATGGGTTAAATAATCCTACAGTTACATAACATGAACGATTCACCCTGGAAATAAAGGCCGATGAAGAAGAAGAGCGTCAGCTTAAAATACGGGGCCGTGAGGGTAAAACTTGAGAACGTGCGGCCAGCGGTCCAAGTGAATCGTGCAGCTGCAGCGCGAAACCGAGACGGTGCGCGTTACGGGTTCCGACCGAGACGTTTCAAGCTCTTCCGGTCCACAATAAAGCTCACGCTCAGCATGGAGGCCACGTGCGATTCATCACTATTATCACTCGTGGTCCTTCAAGAGCTTACAGATCACTGGCTTAATATAAACCCTTTGAACCGGAGAGAAGTGCGCTGCTTTGATTGACACACGTGTATTAAAAATTCCTGTTTTGAAACGCCGCCTTCCTTGCGTATCATCCCGGCACTTATATTTTCCATCTTTCGAACGACGACCGGCTCTTCTGCGCGAGACAACTAGGTCATTTTTTCTGGCAAATGAGCAAACGCGATATACTAACCGGTGGATGAAAATAGCTTCAAAATGGAATGAAACGGCACTTCAGACTCCATATTTATTTATACAAAAATAGCGTTCGTATTTATATCGCTCCTTTTCAAACGTTCCCCTCGACGGCAGCCATTACGCGCGAAAACAGCCGCGCCGATTCAGATCCGCGTCGACGGCTCCGCGTTTGGATCCGTCCCACGTTTTTTGAGAGGCTGCTTTGTATTAAGCACGGCGTATGGCTGAGAACGTCTTAAGACTTTTTTTTCTCAACATCTCGCGTCCGCGGGCGTGTGTGTGTGTGTGTGTGTGTGTGTACGTGGCCCTCATTACCATCGCTGCGACTCCGCGTTCATTGTGTCATTCATGGAGCCCGGAGGACAAACGTCCAAACGGCGGAGAACATCTGAAAAGTACGACTGTCAGTCAGTTCCCTCACTCCAAACTTTCATCCCCGTCTTCCCAAGCCTCCGCCGCTAACTTTAAGCGTGTGAGCAGGTGCCGTCGTTCTGTTTTAATGAAGCCCGACAGATCTCCGCCGTGAGCCGGCCTGAGCGGGGGTCCCGTTTCCGTTCCTGCTCCACCCCCACCCCCGCCGCCCGTCCTTTTATGTCCCTCACATTGACTTTTCACGCGATCGTTTCCCCGTGGCTGCATCGCGCTGCCCCGTTCGCGCGTCCTTATTGTCATTGTCACGGAGGCGCGTGGCGCTTCGCCAAACCCTGTCTTACGCCGCGTCGGCAAACGTGCCGCCTCGCGAACGGCCAGCGGTCCTTCGACCAAACCACGCTGCTTCTCCCACGTCCGCATTTGCCGAACGTTTAAGTTCGGTTCGCTCCCCCGAATCCCGCGGAAAGCCCGGCTTTCGTCGCGTCGTCCTTTAACAAGCCGCGTTTCTGAGCGGAAACGTGACCCGACGGGCGGGCCGGGCCGCGTCCGTCGCGACGTCCACGCGAAACCCTCGCCGGAGAAGCGAGGCGAGAGGCGCGGCGGCGCACGAGCGCGGCGGAGGTCGACGGCCCCCGCAAAAAACCACCCAAACAAACCCGACGCTCGATCGGCCTTGTCGGACGTCCGGAATTTTCTGCCCGCTAACCTTGAGAAGACGCATCTGCGTCCCTCGCGCGCGTCACCTGCAACACATCCATCCAGCTGTAACCGGCCCGTACGGCGGGAGACGGAGCCCTTAACTTCACATCGAAATGGGGGGGGGGGGGGGGGGNGGGGGGGGGGGGCGGCCGGGGTGGGGGGGGGGGGGGGGGGGGGGGGGGGGGGGGGGGGGCAGCATTTCCAGAGCGTTTGAGAGCCTAAAGGCTTAAACTAATACAGAAAAGTCTAATCAGACCAGCAATCCCCGATGTTAATGAAGGTGTCAGACGTTGTACAAAGAAAGTTGTGCCTGGCAATCTTCCATTTTTCGGCTGCCTACACCAGTGACATTTCATCTCACATTCAAAGAGCGCCGAGCCCTTAATGAAATGCATAATTAACATATTCTAATTGTGCTGAGCACAGTGATGGTTTTGACAGAGCTCACTTTCCATGTCTAATTCAATGCTAATTTAATCTGTTCTTTTCCCGCCGACATGACCTTTCTTGATTGAGTTTCACCGCGAAGAATTTTTTGATGGATTGATTTATCAACCTCTTGGAATGCAACAAAAGCGCCAGTTTCAGACAGGGGGTGAAAAAAGAGAAGAGGCGAAAAAAGGGGGGGGGGGACACACAATGGAGCGACTGGAAGATGAAGTGAAATGACAGAGGGGGGAAAAAGGAGCGGAAACGACGGCGACCCGTCGAGCCTCTGTGCCCCGCCCCGCGCGCACCTGTGTGGTCCGCGCTCGCGTCTCGTCTCACACACGCGCAACCCCCCCCCCCCCCCCCCCCCCCCCCCCC
>UFQX01000473.1:362881-471306 GCA_900497675.1 Arapaima gigas | reverse complement strand
ACCCCCCCCCCCCCCCCGGCGTCGGAGCGGGCCGTCGAAACCGTCGCTTCGATTCCGACCTTCTCCGGCGCGGGCCGAGGAAGGAGATCGACGGGCCGAGGGGTCCCTCGGTTAGGCAGCCCTCGCCGCCCTCAACGTTCGACCCGAGAATCCATCCCGTCCAGGCGCTGCATCCGGGACTCTCCGGCCGAATAAGCGCTTCTGACGTGATCCACGAGCGCTGCGAATAGATGGAGGGACACGTTTCCGGCGGCAGCCGAGGACCAACCCCAAAAATCCTTGAGGTCTGCAGCAGCAAATGACTTATTTTGTGTGTCAACGGCGGCAGGGACTGTTTATCTCACTCAAGGCCTCCGACCAAATCGATATCTAATTGCGGTGAAGTCTTGTTCAGGGCTCCCCAGGTGAGAGCCGGGAGAATCTAGGGAGAGGTTCGAAGGCCTCCGCGGGAACGATCGGGACCGCGCCGAAGGGGCCGCCTTCGGCCCAAATTTGTCCGCAGCGCAAGGACGTCTTCCCCGTCTCCCCGACGGAAATTCTCCGCCGGCTTACGTCCCCCTTTCCCGCTTCGAGGGTTACGGGGGTCAGCGGGAAGCAGAAGGAGGACAGCGGGAGAACACCTCCGCTTGTCCGTCAGGAGGACGCGCGCCGGGGATTATGCCGCGCCTGGCGGCAACCAAACGCCATCCGGCCCACCGTCATTTACATACCCGGCCCCCCTTTTCCCTCTGCGCCTTGATTGGCAGCCGTACATGAAATGCCACATCAGTTGAAAGTATGTTGTGAGCAGCCACTAACAATCCCGTGGCTCCGGGGAGACCTGCCATATTGTAATTTGGTTATCAGGCATGAAGGAAATAATTCTAAGTGCCAGGAAATGTGAGGCAGAATAAATGCTTCGTTGCTGCAGGTTGCCCAGGGTGACAGCTCTTATTTAATGTACAAGAACGTCCTGTTGCCTGCAGGATTTTCGAGGAGGTGGGGATGGGGGGGGGGGGATGTCGAGGGCTTGGGAGGTAGCAGGGAATCGTTCAAAGTCTTTCGTTCCCCCCCCCCCACCCCACCCCACTCTTGGAGAGGTGGGAATGAGGACGTGATTGTGGGGTAGCAGAGCGGGAGAGGAAGGGAAGCAGAAGCGCGGCGCCCGCCGAGGTGCGCGCTTCCCGGGCCGAACGCGGCGCGAGTTAACGCCGGGACGCCTGACGGGGCGCCGCGGAGCAAAGCGGCGCGCGCCGGGAGGAGGACGCGCCGCCAGCCCGAAGACGTTTCCGAGGTAAGTGGTCAGGCTGTGATGAATGAAAGAACAAATGTAATACATCTTCAAGGCGGCGCGCCTTGGAAATGAGTCCTGACTGAAGCCGCGTCTCTAAGTGGCTCAGGCTTTATTTGTTTTGATGTGCGGCCTTTATTTATTTATTTATTTACTTACTTATCTATCTATCTATCTATCTATCTATCTATCTATCTCTCTACCTATTTTATTTATTTATTTATTTATTTGTTTAGCGGATCGGGAGCCCTCTCTTGAGATGGAGCTGTCACGCTGTCAGGAGAGCACCGGATGCTGGCAGCCGCCCGGAGGCAAACGAAAACAAGAAAGGGGCCCAGACGCACGGTGCCGGGCGGCGGCGTCCTGGGGAACGGAAGCGCGCGGGGCTTCTGAAGCGCACGGCGTGGCGAGCGGGGCGGGAGCCCAGCTGCGATTACAGAGAGGAACCCGCTGTGCATCAAACAGGCAGGCAACCGGGGTTAAAAACTAGTTAAGCAGGTATGGCGGAAATGTTTTGGACGCAAGAGCCACGCGGTGGCTCGCTGGTCACCGGGACGGTTAGGCGAGTTCGGGATGGATCCGTAGTCGAGTCCCTCGAGGACCTTCGGAACAACAGATGAGGGGAGGTGCGGCAGGTAAGGTGACACCTGAGTGCGAGTCTGTCGGCGGCGGCGAGGCTGGGTGCTCAGCTCCAAATGCCACGCGGCGTAGCCGGCGAACAATAGCCCCCCGCACTGGGCCATTGTCCCCTGTGTCAGAACGTATCCCTGCACGGCCCTAAGATGGCTGACCGTGTGGCTGCGTCCGCGACGCTCGTAAGACGGCCGTCAGCTGACGCCCGTGTTATCGGTGTGCTATAAATACCGAATGTCACTCTCAGGCCAGTGACGCCACGCTCTTTGTGTGTGTCTGTCCTTGTCAGGCCTAAGCAGCGTTCACACACCGGGGCGGGGGTGTAACCGAACGGGTTCGCGCAAGAAGACCAGTTTTGCGGCTTTAAATAGTGCGGCAAATAACACCGGGGGTTGAAAATGCCGGCAGACGCAGCCGAAAATTAAGAAAGGTGGCGACGCAGGCACGAAAGCGGGCAACTGAAGACTAGGGTCGTGGTGGTCCAGCCGTCACAGAAAACTTGAAGTGTCTCGAGCGGTGGGAGGAATCCTCAGCAGCAGCCCGCCTACTGGGCGCAAGCGAACCCCCCAGCCCGGAGCCTTTCTGATCCCTCTTCCCCAGCCTTGTTTCCCAGGGGGCCGTGCTGACAGCCACATCGCGCCGGGTGACTGACAGCCCAACTGACAGATCTGCGGCAGCCAGCCTCTTCCGACAGCGGGAACGGACAACTTCTGAAAACAGGGTGAAACGGGAGCAATGCCAGGACGCTTGTCTGATATCTGATCAAACAGGTCTGTGAACTGCCAACCGGGGGCATCATTAGCGACAGGGCCCCACCGGTCGGCTCCTGTGTCGACACTGTTGCCTCGGGTGACGGGAAGCCGCACGGTGGGTCTGCCATCCTGGGGCAGCGGTTAGAGGCAGTCCACCTCCACCCCAGATCCCCCAGCCTCTCCCAGGTAGAGCCTTGTCTTTCATCCTATCATGACCGCCCAGCTCTTCACACCCAAGCCCATCTGACATGTAGACAGTTCTCCGGAATAATCCGCGCCTCTCGCGGGAATCGTCGTAACTGAAACCATCGGTGGGATTTATACGCGGGACCGTTCGCACAGGTAGCGGCCCAGATGCGGTTGATTTTTGGGCACGGTGGGTCACTTTAAAAAGAGGAAGAAAATGCCACCACCCAAGGCAGGCCAAAGTTAGGCCGCTGTGTGCAAAGGCGTCACACACTCACAGGGTAGCGGACGAGTGCCACAGATCCTCAGGTTTCCATTATCGAAACACTCCGAGGGCTACACAATTGCATCCCGCAAAAAAGAGACAAAAAACAGACACACACACACACACCGATTCGCTCCACGGACCCCCTTTGTCCGAAGCGACGTGCTGACCGAAGCCGGCGAGTGACACATTACCCGTCTCCGCTGCTCATTATTTGCGTTGGCAATTTAAGTCATTTCGCTGAAGGGCACAGAGGCAGTTTCACCGCCGTGTTTTATACCTGCAGCCCCCCGTCGCCCGGCCCGCTTCCCACACTGCCGCTGCTCGCCGCCGCCAAGCCCACAGCAGCAATGACACCTTTTACATAAACATAACAACCGGCTCTCGGCGCACGTTCTGTCGCGCTGCGCATTTTTGTTCAAAGATGGAACCGAGGGGCAAGTTAGTGGCACGAGGGGAGACGGGATATTTATCGAATGTAACAACTGCGAACGACAGACCGGCACGTATCTAAGGAGCAAAGTGACGGACAAAACACCGACGGCGTTTCTGTTCTTTTACCGAGTCGAACAGCACCGACGACTAAGCTATCGACTCGGTGTGAAAAGCAAAGCGTTTACGAATATTAAATAGGCGAGATTTACGCAATTTATGCAACGCACAATAATAACAAAGGGCGGGAGGGCAGCTTACAGGCTTTGAACGTGCGCAAAGTTCATCGAGAGTTTGACTAAGAGTTTATTTTTTAATGCGTCGAGCGTCGACGCTGGGAAACGGAGAGTCGGCGGCGCGACGGGATTCGCGGGAGCGATCTGGGTTGGGATCCTGACTAAAGCACGACGTTTTAAGCCCTCATTTTAATTTAGCGCAGGGAATAGAATACAGATAGGATGACGTGGCCCACTTGGGTCCCGGGCGCTGCGTGCGAAAATTGGATGAGAAAAGACAGAATAGCGACATCAAAAATTGCACCGGATGAATCCAAAATGGTTGAGAGCTGGTACTTCATCTAAAATTGATGGTGGGAGACATTAAGATGTAAGTGGAGTGGAGTTTAAGCAAATGATGCATCCAGAGAGGTGCCCCCCCCTCCTCCTCCCTCAGGCGAGGGCGAGGCCCCGCTGACGCCGGGACGGTGACGGTGGGAATTGCGCCGTCCCACCGGGAAACCGCGCCGAAATCCCTCTCGGAATGGGACTCTTCCGCAAAAAGAAAGACCCTAAACGAAACGCAATCTGCCAGCCGGGCCCCCCGAACCGAAGTGAACGGCTTTGACGTCCCACCTTTCCCCGTCGCCACAACAAACATAGGATTTCTGCCTTAGGTTTTTTTTTTTTTTTTTTCAAATCTCTGAGAGCGTTAACACTTTTTCCCGGCGGCCGAAATGCGCGTATCTCTCTCACAGCGACAACCGTGAAACAAAAACTCTCTTACTGGAAACCCGTGACCTTTGGGTTACAAATGGTTGCACGCCCCTGAAAAAAAATCCGCGTGTGTGTTTTAAATTCCTTTTGAACATCTGTTGAAATAAGGGGGGGATAAATAATAAAATAAATAAATAAATAACACAAAAGCCTTGGTGAATTCATCCTAAAATAATACGAACGATCCGCGCCAAACCTCTCCTCGGCCCCCTTTTCATAAAAGAGAAACATTTTATTCATGAACTCCGAAATAGAAATGGGTCCATAATATGTTTTCTAAGTGCAAAGCTACTTTGGAGATGATAAAAGTGTATTCCCTACATAGTCCACTTGTTAGGAGCAAGAAGGGAGGCAGGAAAAAAAAAGGCCTTTCCAAGCCTTCCATCTACATTAACCCTTCTCTCCTTCTATTCACAGAGAGAAAATAAAAGATTTAAAAAAAAAAGCAACTCAAATCCCTCCGCCTTTGCCAAGCCCTAATATGGAACATCTGAGACCAAAGTTTGTAGTGAAGCGTGTATTTTCCAGCAGCGGCGCGGAGACAATTAGCTGGCGGATTATAAGACAAAGAAGCCCGTTTCTGAAATACATTTGGGTGATAGATTTAATGAGCTTTATGTTAGGAGAACGGTTCCCCCGGCCGTTCTACATCCGAGGAGATCCCGGAACGAACAACCCACACCTTAGACGACAAACAAAGAGCCGTAAGCCTCTTAGGCCCGATACGGCCGAATCTGCACTTTCTTAAGTCCTCGGTCGGAAAAACAGTCGCTAAGCGCCGCCTATAATCTAAACAGTACAAACGTGGTCTTTATACGCCACCTGTTATTTTACCTCATTACCGTTAATCTCGAGTACTTTACACTTCACCACGGGCCTTTAGTAAAGTGGCACCAGGATTAGGGACGACGGGTAAATGTGTCAAGATTACATGGTCGGGGATGACGGGTAAGAGCACGCGTGATCGCGCCTTTCTCCAGCGGGGCGCTGGAGCTCGGTCGCTTTCGAGACGCCAACGTGGAGACGCCGCGCGTTGGGGGGGGGGTGATACAACCGCAGCTGTCACTTTGAAACCTGGGAACCCGAAACGGCGACACACGCGGGGCTCCGTCTAGCTTCGAGCGACTTATCCGTAATAATGGGGTCCGGTTAACTTTGCGCACCACGATAAACCCGTTCAAACGCGCAAAGCTTTAAAGTTCGGCGCGTTCGGCCTCCGTCTACGCAGCCTGACGGCTGAGACGATTTAGGAGGTTTTTTTGTAAGAAAGGGGGGTCTGCACGCGACCAACGCGCGTGCGACAACGCTCGGAGGGAGGCGGCGTCCCACGAGACGCCGGGGTCCCCTCCCCTGCCGAGGAGGCGAGCCGACGCGGCCCCCTCGTGAAGGTCGGAGCTGTCATTTACGCGGCGAGAAAAAGGGCCGCGTCGCCGAGGTCCCGAGGTGTGAGGGTCCGTCGAACTTCCCCTGGAAGTCTTATTCTGACTGACAACCTAAATCAGAGGAAATTGCGCGCAATTACGGCAAAATAACGTTGCGCCTTTGAAGAGGGTTTCTCAACCATGATAATTGAATTATATATTTTGAGGCTATTTTGGCAGGTGGGAAAAGGAGGCACTGGAGCCGGGACGTGGGCTGCTGAGGTGTGCAAGGCATTCTGGGTTGACTGTAGCCCGAGCTCAGCACATCACTTTGACGCTGCTGACGCGTGATGTCACGAGGAGACGGCGTCGAGCTTTTTACCGGTTAAGCGCCCCATCTTGCAGCGTCTGGCTTCTCTTCTTCGCAGCCGCCGAGCCGGGTCGGCGAGGACGGGTGTCGGTGACGCCCGTCGACGCTTTCGATCGTTTCCCTCGGCTCTGAGCGGAAACCGGCGAGCAGATCATCACAGATGTGTTTTTTAATCGTCTTTATAGGTGTTTGTAAGAGGGGTAAAATTAGTAATGTCGTCCGTAACGCTTTAGAAGGTTTCGGAGCTTCCAACAACCCGTTTGTGGATTCGGCAGGAGATCGGGCCTACGGTGGGCCGCTTGAGAGCTACCGTTTGAAGGTTGTGGATTTGAATCCCACCTCCTGTTGTAACACCCACAGCACAGAAAATGATTCCAAGTAGCTTAACGCTGTAAACTGCTTTGGAGGACAGTATCAGCTCATGGAATAGATGTAATATCCAGGGTGTTTCCGTGCTTTTTTTTTTCCCCCTGCGCGTACAGCCGCGTTCGTGTCGACTACGGCTGCACCTCTCGGGGACGATAAAAAAAAAAAAAAACGGAAGCGCAAACCCTGCGTCATCTCGCCTCCTCGCGTCGCCGGTGCCGAAAGGTCCTTCTGCAAGCGCGTCACCGAGGACCGGGCAGGACGATGGAGAAAATCCGCTCAGCCAGACCACCCAGACTGGTGCCCCGAGTCCGTCCCAGACGCCAAACTGTCACCACGGGCGTGAGGAACGCACAGCGGGTGCTGCCCGCCGGCGCTCCTCTCTGCTCCTCTCACAGATGGCGCGGCCCCCTGAAGCCTCAGTGGCCGTGCCCATCTGAGAGCCCCCAGCTACGCGTTCGCACAGCACGGCGCCCCTCCCCGGCTTGGCCCTGGCTGAAATACGGCTCCGTGACACCATTCTTACTGTCTATCACACAAAAAGACCAAAAAGAAATTAAAAGGGTGTAAAAATCCCCCCTTTTTGTCACACTGGGCTGACATTAATGCGGCAGTTGCGGTCTAAGCAGAGCAACGACAGGTGAGCAGCAGCAGGTAACCTAGCGGGTAAAAAAGGTATTTTGGTCAGCTGCCGGTTCAAGTCACAAAAGGCGGCGCTTGTACTTTTCGACGTGACGTTTCAGACGATGACGGAACAACCACAGGTAAACGGCGGACAAAAACGTGTTTCAGCTCAAAGGAACAGGATTCCAGTCGTTCTGCGGCGAGGCTTCGAAACCAGATTTTATTCGTGTCGAGCAGCGGCCTCCCGTGGTTCCAAAGCTGCGCAGGTTTCGACCAGGCGGTTGGTAGGATCGTAACCAAGTTCAAACAGGCCCAGGTTGAGATATAGAAATATTCTTCCAGGCCACACGACAGAAACCGCGGCGCAAAGCTGCCGAGATGCACAAATGCAGTTCCTCCAAACAGTGATCCCAGCGCAAACCTGAAGAAGAGAACCTGAAGGAGAACGTTTTGGAGAAAAGCATCAGTCGCATGTCCATCGCTAGATAACTAAATAAGGGACGGGTGAACAGTCCCCACATCCACCTGCAGCGCAACACCTCGCCCGCTGTATCGCGAAGCTGGAAAAGTCCTCCTTTTCTTTTAACCCCGACCTTCAGGCGGGCGGCGAACCGCGCGGGTACCGGACACAGACTTCGAATTCGGATGCGAAGCGCACGGCTGCGGCTTGTCTGTTTGCTTTCGGGATTCTCTCCGTCCCCCTTCGCCCCCGCTGGTCCTCAAGGTGGTTTTCGTCCTCCGGGTCGGCGAGCGCCGGTCCTTTTTTTCTGTCCAAAAAACAGCGGGTTGCTCCCGAGTCCCGTCTGACGTAACTGCTGTGATTTTTTTTTTTTTGCCATTACAGCAGAACCACTTCTCCTTATCTGCAATTTCAAAAGTTTGGTGCCGGAACTCAAACCTGATGCCTCCTACTTGCCTTGCTATACAAATAAACTATCAATAAATTGTAATGCCTTTTTTGTAGCCTTTATTTATCCCAGTTTCAGGGAATATTCCTGCATCGCGTCACAGAAACATTAATGTTTCGCTTGCTGGGGGCCCCCCGGACCCCGCTGGGGGTGTTAGGCAATATATGGTACGTCAACCCCAGTTACCTTTCAGAAATGGGAAAAATTCACAATGACAAAACTCATGCGGCCCAGAGGGGGTTTGGATACACGATTGTGGACCTGTGTGTGTGTGTGTGTGTGTGTGTGTGTGTGTGTGTGTGTGCGCGCACATAGAACTTCGTCTAATATTATCTGAACCACCGGACACATTCGACGAACAGCCCAGTCACGCTTAGCAGCCGAGAAGCACGAAAGTGGCCGGTTTCAGTGGCTGCCAGCGCCGAGGTGTCGGAAACGTTGTGCGTAGAGCAGCTAAAAAAAAATACGTGACTTTAGGCGCATATTCGGTGGGCGACTGGATGTCCTTCTGCAACACATTTCATACCGTCCCTAAATAGTCCTTTCCGGCAACCAGCCACCCCAGTCCAGAGAATCCGGTCTCGCAGAATTCAGTCACTGTTACCATCGCATACAATAAAAAGATGTTTATATATATATATTTATAGACGAAAGTGACGTAGTGATGCGTGCGGGACTTTAATGGATACCATCGGGCCGCCGGGGGGGGGGGGACGCGGGCGACGCAATCGAACGGGATGGGAACGCCGAAGGTAGCGGAGCCCCGGTCGCCGACATTCTGCCCTCGACGCGTTTCTGGAGGCCCGTTTGCCGGAAAACACCGGAATCCGCAGGCCCGTGCGCCTCCGCGGACTCCCGCATCCGCCGAGGCGGGAGGAGCCGCTTCGCGCTTAGCTGTGACATCCGAGACAATCGGGGAGAAAAACGGCAACCTTCACAACTTTGAAGCGCACATAAAACTTAGATCAATTGTATTTTTTACCCCCTCTCTCTCTCTCTTTTTTTTTTTTTACAGAGGTGCCGGGAACTTGCCATCCTGCGGCTCGGCTAAATCAACATTTCAAAGTCTTTACGGCACTTTCTGCCTTTGCGCTCGATCACAGGAGTGTGGGATTGGCAAGGCTTCATTTACATGGTTCAGATATAGGCGGCGGCTCCGTCTCGAGAAGGGGAGACGGAACTCCATCAGATACCCTTTGTGAGGCTGAATATAACCTTTCTTCTGCCGCTCAAGAGCAGGCAGAGAGGGGAGAAGAAAAGGCTGAAAAATAAATAGACGTCACCATCAAAGGCGATCATAATTGACACGTTATGTCCGTGTAAACAGATCAAGCCGGCGAGAGACTTCAGCGAAGTGTACCGAGGTGCAGGGATGGAGGTGGAAGTGGTTTTTTCCGACCAACCGCCCCCCCCTCCGGAGCCATCGACACGGCTTTAAAAAAGTGGGCGAGGTGGGGCGGCGGCAGGGGGGGACGGCGAGAGGTTAAAGAGAACGAAAGTAAGTTTGAGTGACTCCCCGCATGAGCAAGGACCACCAGACCCCCGGCAGTTGATTAGTCCCCTTGATTAGCATTTATAAGAGGCCCCGGCGGTCTATTATTTGCATTCCTATTTAGCCGTGATTTCGCGGGGGCCGCGCCATGATTAAACTTGTCACGGGGTCTGATTGACAGGGTCAGATCTTCCCTTTCCATTCGCACGCAATAAAATTTTTGAAAAAAAAAAAAAAAAAAAAAACAAGGTAAAAGGGAGAGGAGGAAAGCGGACGCCCCCCACCCCCCCGGGTTGGGCGCACGTGACCCTCCCCTCGCACGGACCACCGCCTCACTCCTCTCTCTCTCTCCCCCCCGCTCTCCTCCTTCGCGCCATCTTGTCATCTCGGATAGGTCAGGAATGTTTTAATTTTAGGGATAGATTCTGCCTGTCAAGCAAGGCGGGATGGCGTGTAGTTCAGGAGATGAGATGTGAAGGGTGTAAAACAATGAAAGGAGAGAGGAGCGGGTGGCGGGCAAAGACAAAAGTGCTCACTTTATTAGACAGATTTAATTACTCTGAATAGAGATTAAAGCGGGCGATTCAGCCGGGTGTGAAATTAACCCTTGACTGCAGAGGATGCTCTGGATGGGAGCAGAAAGAAGCCGGCAGAGGAGACAGTCGTTGGGAGAGGAGCCCGTTCGTCCGTCGTAGTAATTGTTTTTTTTTTTTTTTGTTTGGGGAGGGAGGGGAGTCGCTCACGTTTTCCGATATGAGCGTCGGGGGACGGGCGGACGCGTCGCCGACCCGCTTCCGAGACGGAGAGGACGCGGCGCGGTCCGCGAAAGCGACGTCTCGGTCGGGGGGGGGGGGCTGGTGGCAGACGTGCGCGACGGGCCGAGCGGAAGCGGCTACGGCCGCACGATGGCGGGGGTACGGGCCTCCGGGGCGGAGGCTAGGCCGGCCGAGACGTCCGTCGTGCCGAAGCAAACGGAACAAATAACGCGACGAAAAGCGCCTCGGAATCGGTAAACTGTGTTTTGGAATCGGTGCGAGCGTTCGTTTCCGCTACGCGCCAGAACTACCGACCCCAGGTCTCTCAAATAAACTCATTTCTGGAGAAAAGCAACATTTCTTCTTCTCGGTTTCCAGTTTGACGTTCGGTCTTCAGCGCCGTCGCTTTGTACAGATAAGCAATAAAACGGCTGTGCCGTACACGCTCGACGTGGGGGGGGGACAAAAAAAAAAAAAAAAAAAACGACGTAACCCCCCAATGCAGTCCAGGTAAAATCTTGCTCGGGAAGTTCGAAGTCGGTGACTCATTTGCTTTTCGTCAGTCACAGGCGGGCGACAGAGCCGGGGAGCCAAAACAGCAAAATGGAGGGAAAAAAAAAACNGTCCAGGTAAAATCTTGCTCGGGAAGTTCGAAGTCGGTGACTCATTTGCTTTTCGTCAGTCACAGGCGGGCGACAGAGCCGGGGAGCCAAAACAGCAAAATGGAGGGAAAAAAAAAACACAACTAATAGGTTCTGAAACGCTGGCATCCATAACAGACAAGGAAGTGGCATAAAGACGTGTCAGGAGTCTACTGTGGGTTGAGAACAGGATTGTGGGAGGAGGAGGGGAGGGGGGGGAATCTGGATGTTTCCACGTCCCATAACTAAAGCTTTCCGAGGGAGCGGAGACCACAACACCCCCCCGCGACGACGCTCAGCATCCTGCAGCAGTCTGTCACCGTGCCCGCGGTAAAACTGCGATTAAAACAGGCGCGCTGGAGGAAGATCCCGGCGCATGTTTGCAATTATGCAGACATCTTGTGTCTGGGGGCTTTCGGTGCACAAGCACGGCCTGACAATCCATTAGGCTCCTGGAATCGGCACATCGGCGCACGCAAGTTAGAGCCGTCACAGAATCGTCCCCAACGCGCTCACTCTCTCACACACACACACACACACACACACACACACACACACACACACACACACGCTCCGGCAGGCCTCAGCGGCGAAACGGCTGACGCGGCCTCCGTCTCGGCGCCTTACGACCTCCTCATTAGCTCCCGAACCTTCTCGCTTCTCGGCGTCATCTACCTGCACCCCCCCGTCACCTCCGTCGCGACTTCCTCAGACCCCGCCCCCCCTCGAGCCCACCCGCGCAGCCTGACGGCGGACCCGCCTCGGCGAGGTGTCGGCGCAGTTTATTCGCAACCGCGTGCCGCAAACACCTCCAAGTCAGCAGCCGCCAAAACAGAGCATCTCTTTATTTAGCCGCGGCGCTAACAGCTCGGATGCGATAGGGTGTAATAAGCGCGTGAGCGGGGGGGTCTGTGATCGTATAAGATGCGATAGGGTGTAATAAGCGCGTGAGCGGGGGGTCTGTGATCGTATAAGATGCGATAGGGTGTAATAAGCGCGTGACGGGGGGGTCTGTGATCGTATAAGATGCGATAGGGTGTAATAAGCGCGTGAGCGGGGGGTCTGTGATCGTATAATTAGCCGTAATTAATGAAGAGAAAGCGAAGACTCGTTTGCACTTTAAATTGTCCCATTAGCTCTTGTCACCCTCTATACACAAAACAGCGTGAATTCAATTAAGGCTTTGCTTTTTTTTATTTTTTTTTCCCCCCCGGTGCAAAAGTAATTATTTACGATACCTGATGTTACTGTTTCGCAGCGGCGTCGCCTTGGAGAGCACCTCTCTCTCTCTCTCTGTCTCGCGCGCTGCCGGGGTTCGACCCGCCGGCTCGGGCGGGGTTCCCTTCCCGCGCCCGCCGTCCTCGGCAACGGCGTCGCCGCGGGGACTCACCCGGGGTGACGCGAGGACGCGAGGCCGAGATTCCGAGAACGGCGCTAAGAATTTTATTTACTTGTTTATTCGAATTTATTCAAACCCCCGCCGTTCGACGTAACGCACGGCGTTCGGCTGTCCGGACTATAGACGAACATCAGCTGTAAAACCGGGCAAAACGTACGTTGACTGCGTCGCGGTAAACATTAACTCGCAGCTGACTTGAGCTTCGTGTTAGAATGGAAAAAAATAATAATATTAACTCTCGGCCTAAATTTGAGATTGCGGCAAGGTCATTTTCTGAGACCAAGTGGAAAAGTAGTTGAGAAACGGGGCAGGAAAGCAAAACGCTACAGGTTGAAATCCTTCCACGTTCGGCCGGAAGCGCATCCACGTCCGACGCGGGTTGCGAGTCGGACGCCGACCGCCTCGCTCGCCACCGGAGGACACGCAGAACTGCGTTCGTGTTTACCAACCCCGGGGACACGCGTGGCGTCGGAGGTTCGCTTTGAATCACTAACTCTTGAAATCCGGTGGCGTTTCTCTCGTTCTTTTGTCGGAAGACGCTAAGCGCCGCTTCCGCACGTCCCGTGTTCCGTTTGCCCACGAACAAAAAGAGCGTTTCTGACACAGTGGCAAATCTAATCTGCTTTATATTAACACTTCTCACATCTGCGGTAATAGTTCCAGTTAAAAGTACACATTATGATTCGGGCGGTTTGTGAAGAACGGCGTTAAATGGTATTAGACCGGAAGAAATAATCCTTTAAACATAAATTCAGCTTCGCTCTCAATTCAGCGTTTTCGCTCCAATTAAATCACTTCAATAATTTCTAAATCTATTTTTGCTTTGACCACAGAGCCAAGCTGTCTTTAAAAGGAGCCTGTTAAACAAGTGTCGAGAGGAACTCGAAGTCGTACATTTAGAGAACAAAGAGGTGCATGTCCATCCGTGGACCACGGCTGACGGACTGTCTAACCTTCAGTGGTTTTCATAACAGCCAGATTAAACTTCCGGTGACCCGTGGCTGTGTAGTACTTGGCTGAATGTGCTGTAAGGTCTTATCTGTGGGCCACGAACGNTCTAACCTTCAGTGGTTTTCATAACAGCCAGATTAAACTTCCGGTGACCCGTGGCTGTGTAGTACTTGGCTGAATGTGCTGTAAGGTCTTATCTGTGGGCCACGAACGAGGGTTCCGTTGTTGTTTTTGGGTCTTCGGATGTACGGGGGGGGGGGGGCTATGGATGGGTTAGTTGTTTGTGTTGGAAGGTCATTGATGGGGCTTCAGCTCATGTAGGTGGGCCATGGAAGGGGCTTCTGCTTGTGTAGGGAAGTTATGAATGGGGCTGCAGATCTAGGAGAGGCATGGATGGGGCTTCAGATGCAAGTGGGTTATGGATGGCACTTGAGATGTAGGTGAGCTATAGATGAGGTTTCAGATGTAGGTGGGCTGTGGATGGGGCTGTGGATGGGGCTGTGGATGGGGCTTCAGATGCAGGTGGGCTATGGATGGCACTTGAGATGTAGGTGAGCTATAGATGAGGTTTCAGATGTATGTGGGCGATGGATGGAGTTTCAGATGTTGGTGGGCTGTGGATGGGGCTTCAGATGTAGGTCGACTATGGATGGAGTTTCAGATGTAGGTTGGCTATGGATGGAGTTTTCGGTGCAGGTGGGTTATTAATGGGGTTTCTGCCTATGTAGGTAGGCCATGGATGTTCCTTATGCATTTCATCCACCTGGAATGACTTTGCGGGGTTGGTGGTGCATGACTGAAAGCCTTCAGTTGGATCTGGATGCTGTCTAGACTTTAATGCACAGTCACACTCATCTTCCTCTAGTTTAGCGGATGGCAGGAGGGACTCGGGGGGTGGAAGCAGAGCATTAGCAAGGAAGAGAAATAAAACGCCATAATGAATCTAAGAGGCATAATTCATTCACATCAGATGCACACCGAGAAGAGTCACGCTCCAGCGGGACCTCCAGCCGCTGACAAGGGGGCACAAAGGCACGGGCCAGGAGGAGGCAGAGGAAGAGGAGGAGAAGGAGGAGGACATGGAAAGTGCGGAGGCATACATTCTAATTATTTCCCACGTGGGCTAAATGGCCAGCCGTGCCACGGCCATCAGACCCCAGCCATCCGCCAGGTGCACGCTGGCTCAGCAGATGTGCACCAAATCCACAGGACCACTTTCTGGGAAGGGTGGGTACATATTCACACAAGAGGGAGGAACACCAAAACAGATGAAGGATGCGCTGCGAAAGCCGCGTTTTTTTGTTTTTTGTTTTTTTTTTAAATTTTATTTCACCTCGTCTCCAGGTGATCGCTTAATCCTGGCAGTAATTGGGAAGGTGTAGGTGAAGCCCTGACACCATAATGAAAGCCATCCGTCCTGCACGGCCCTTCCCCTCCTTCCCCTGGCCGGCAGACCATATCCCCCATCATCCTTCTGATCTCAGGTGCTTATCCATGCAAATCTGGCTGACAGGCCTGTACATCTCTGTCTGCCTAATTGGACAGTGTGCGGTTGTTTATGGACATTTCGGGCATTTAGGGCTCGGTTGGGGGCTGCTCAAAAACCATTAGCGAAGGGCCTCAGAAGCTGCGTTGTCAACTTCCCTCTGCACGTGTCAAAGGCTGCGATAAAAATGTTTCCTTGCTATTAACAGAGAGACGGTGTCTCGATGACCTTATTTGAAACAAAAAAAGCCTGTTTTCGGTCGACATCTGAAGGTGCTCATAAGTAACGCGAGCACATATGGAGTTATTGGGACGGGGCTGTAATTGTTTATTCCGAAAGGTTCACGTGGGAAAAGGGAGGTTTCCGAATCAGACCGAGGACCGAAGCCACCGCACGACTTGATAAAACCTCCTATGCGAAGAGATTAGGGCCCATTCTGGAATGAAAAGCAAAACTTCTCGGCAGCTTTGAGTGTGTGTGTGTGTGTGTGTGTGTGTGTGTGTGTGTGTGTGTGTTTTCCTTTTTTTAATCTCAAACCCCCAGAAGGAAGGGCATCGGTTTTTTTTTAATGTTGTTTTCAAAGCGTTCCGTCCGCCGTGTGGGTGTCCGTTCAGCCCCCACCTTCTGCAAGAGGCCAGGCCTCGGTCCCACAGGATGCTCGTGCTTTGGGGTGACTCAGGCAGCAGCGCCTCAGGGCCTCGCGACTCAGATAGAAAATGACCGGACGAACACGGAATAATATTCTCCGGTGCTCAGTTTCCCTTAAACCGAGGAGCACTTATTTATCTGTGAACAACGTTTGTCTGCCGGGGTCAACCGTCGCGCTCGACGCGTCTGGTGCTGCGGCTGCTGCTCCCGCACTACAATTCCCAGAAGGCTGCAGCAGAGAGTGAGTCATCCCCCTGGACTAATGAGAATGTCGTTGTGCGATATTAAAAAAAAACAAACCCTCCCTCCTCGAGAAGCATGTATCCGATACGATGGTGGGAACAGGGTCCAAATAAGCGTACAAGCAAAGTAAATGACTAATGCGTTCCGATCCGCGTGATTCTAGTGATGTTGCGAAAGGGCAAAAAAAGCGGGAGCTGTACGGAACAGTCAGCGCACGTGGACCGCGTGGATACGGCCTCCAAAACGCATCCCCTTCTCACGAGCCGTGCAAAACAAAGGGGAAAAGCCACGCGTTAAATCCTAGAAGAAAGCCGCCATCGAAAATTCTTAAACGTCGCTGGTTTGTTTCCGGAGCCGGCACGACTCTCCCCCACCCCGTTGTTTAGCACGCCGCACAATACAAACGATTTTCCGCACATACACACGCGCGCTCGCCCTGGCGGGGTGTAATTTTTTCATCTTGTTCCATTTTCGTTGCCTAGGCTAGTCAGAGGCGAGCGGTGCCCACTGTGAGCTCCGTGCTCCAACCAGAGCTCCCCATTACGGAAATGTTCCTTCCCATCAGCGCCTTCACTTATCACGTCCCGGGTGACATTGAACTTCCCGTGCCCCGGCCCGGCCGGCCTCGCCGCTGAACCTGCACAATTACTCTTCATCCTCGCTAACAATTTAGTAATGAAGTATTGATTTCCAGATTCCCTCTTATGGATGATATTAGATTTTGTTTGATAAACTGTGCCGGGCCTCTAATCTCCACTGTCCCTTCTCTCGCTGTCTGTAAAACAAAGTGCCACTGGAGAGATAATGACCAGGGAACATCGATGAACTCATTTTGTCAATTTGTAACACTTGACAATGAAAAAGAGGTGCCATTTTTCAAGCAGCAATGTCAAAGTTTATTGCGGCGGGTACAGTCTCACTGGAAGCCAGACATCCTGTGCGCCGCTCGGGCCTAATTTACAGCCCCCCGGGCGCCCGTCGGATTTAAAGGAAATGTTTGTATTCCGCGAAGATCCCGGCGTCGCACCTGGCCCCGTCCGATTCCGCCGCGCACGGGGGATCGATGCGTCACGTCGGAAGCGACGGCGTCTGGGGGCGGGAGTGCCGTTTTTCGGCGGGCGGAAAAGCCTCGCGCCGCGTTAACCTCGAGCAGACGTGGCGGTGCTCTGATCCCACAGAAGTGAAGTCACGGTTCCTTAAATAAACCCCACGGCCAACTCACCGCCCGGGGGGCCCCTGACCTCGCTCCTTTGCCGGCCGCGACAGCGCAGCACCTACTCGACACGCCCGCGACGTCCTGCAGAGGAGAACGGCGTCTCTGCTCGGAACCCAGAGCGCACGGTAACCATCGCGCCCGCGGGGGACCGGCGAACGGACAGACGAAAGTTTGGTCCTCGCGCACGTCCGGACTTTGGAGAATCCAGGTTTGGCATCCGCGCCACGAAAGGTTTCCCACGCAGCGCTGCGTTTCGTCAGCCGTCATCTAACAAATATCAAAACTCCCAACACGACAACCTCCACCAGTGTCCCGATGCCGCCAAACGCCAGTTTGACTTGGTGAGGTCGTTCGCGGTTTAGCGTCGGTTAGCGAAGCACGGTGGTCATAAAGCGACAGCAGGTGCCGGAAGAAAGTCTTATAAGTAAAAATGCTAAGTAACGCAGGGCACTTGGGGGATGAACGCGCAGTCAGAACCTCGGGAGCGAAACTCATTCATTTATCTGATTTATTTCGCTGTTTGGGAAAAAAACATCCAAAAATCCTCAAGTAGGTAATTAGGAGGTAATTAATGCGCATGATTCAAGTGTTTACCGACTAATGTGCACATGTGAAAATGCTCCAAGTGGCCAAGTAAACAAAACGGGGAATCCTTTGTTTCTAGTGTGGCACAGAACAAAGAATGAAGAGGCAAAATGTGCAAAAGATCACAGCGCAACAGTTTCCAAAGCAGACAGACAGACAGACAGACAGACAGATAGAACAAAATGGCATATAGATAGATAGATAGATAGATAGATAGATAGATAGATAGATAGATAGATAGATAGAAGAACAGAATAGCAGATAGAAAGATAGATACACAGACAGACAGACAGACAGATAGACAGAAGAACAAAATGGCATATAGATAGACAGATAGATAGATAGACAGATAGATAGAAGTACAGAATGGCAGATAGATAGATACACAGACAGACAAACATAGAGATAGATAGACAGACAGACAGACAGACAGACAGATAGATAGATAGATAGACAGACAGAAACCGACAGACAAACATAGAGATAGATAGACAGACAGACAGATAAATAGAAGAACAGAATGGCATATAGATAGACAAATAGATAGATAGATAGACAGACAGACAGACAGATAGAAGAACAGAATGGCAGATAGACAGACAGACACCGACAGACAAACATAGAGATAGATAGATAGACAGACAGACAGATATCTAGATAGATAGACAGACAGATATATAGATAGATAGATACTCTTCTGGGGTGTACACCACATTTGCACATATCGTTCAGGAGTTATTTTTTCCTGTTCATCTTGACAAATCCGGTGGTTGGGGTTGGTTGGATGACGCTTGCAGGCTGCAGTTTTCACACGGCGCCTCGGATTCTCCATGGGACTGAGGTGAGGATGTTGACCGGGCCGCTGTAGGACAGTCGCTGTTTTGTTTTTCTGTAGATACGCCTTTCTGAAGCGGGTTCCCACCGACCGAGACCAACAAGCCACGGCCGCAGTACGCCTCCTTGTGTCGGCGCCCGGTACCGGCCCAGAGCCCAGAGCACGGTTGTCCTTTTCCCTGCATGACAAAATTATGAAACACGGGCAAACTTTGAACTTTACTGCAACAAACACGGCCCGATTCTAAATTCCGGCCGCTGCGTTTACGCCTGTCCTGAGTTATTATCCGAGGTTCGCCACCAGGCCAATGGTTTTTTTTGGCCAGAGGAAAAAAGAATATAACCATTATGTATAATCAATATTTGCTGGAACCTCTCAATGTGTAATTGACACCAAAGCATTTCCCAAGGTTGCCGCTTCTGTACATTTATTTTTATTTAAGGGAATCGGTCTCCCGCCTGCCTGCCTGTCTGCTCGCAAATAGCAGCGGAACCCAGACCTTCCACAGAGGCCCAACTGAAGTCCAGGGGAATGAACCAAAAACCTGGGACTAAATACCAAGCAACATACGCAGATTAGCTCAAACTTGTGGCCCGGCATATTCCGTATCCTCATTGCGAGCCAAGAAGCACCATAAAAGCACAAATGGGGAGTAAGGAATTTAATGTAAGCTGACACTTCAAAGCTCGATCCCAGCAGAAGGTGCCTGGGTAATGTCTGCCTTGCTTCCAGCGGAGGCCCCCCGTGTCTCAAACCCCGTGTTCGGCGCGCATCTCCGCGGTCTTTATTACTCAGAGCGGGGCCGAGCGTGAGGCTGACATCCACGCAAACGTCTCATCGCCTCCCGGTCCAGGCTCCTGCCCTCTCCCCAGGCGGGATACCCTTACATGCGACGGGGGGCCTGACTGACGGCGTGAGCTTCCCGCCTCGCGCTCCGCTTTTATTTACAGCGCCGGGGCGGCAGGATTTCACCGGTGACCGCGCGCTTCCAGCCGAGCGCTGCGATCAAGAGCGAATAGAAACGAAAAAAAAAACTTAAGAACCAAAGGAAGAAAACAAGACAAAGACGCCGCGTCTCGGAAAGAGCCGGAAACGGCACGGCGGCCACCCTCCCTCCTTTAGGCCTTATTCCACGGCTCACCTTATCATTAACTGAAAGGAATTTAAAACGAAAAAAAAAACAAACGCCATAGTGTCGGAAAACAATCTCAGGCAACGATATTTGGGTCCACTTTGAATTTTGACTTAATGAGTCTTTAAAAAGCCTAATTCTGTGTCATATTTTGCCGGGGAGTCAAACGGCTTGTCTGTACAAGGTCTAAATTACTTCTTGTGTTGTACATTTCAAACCTCCGTCTTTCCAGCCCAACAAGCACCGTCCTGCTAAGAGTAATTTGATTTTTCTCCCTCTTTTCCCAGAGATCTGCATGTATAGTGCTTTTCAACCCCATTACTGGCAGGTAGAGCAACATAACCCAATTGAGAAGTTATTAACTTCCCTCTGTGTTGCATTCAGTGTCAGACCGCGGACGAGACGGCCGGCTATTGCTGTTTAGAGGAAGGGGGACCGCTTTTCCTTTCCAGCATCTCACACACACACACACACACACACACCAGCGATCATTATCACATTTACTAATACTAACCCTAAGCATTTAAAGAGGCTCATCCTCAGGGTCCAGACCCACGCCGACACAAAGCCCAGCACTTCCGACCTACACGCTTCGATGCCGGTCACCAAGTGGGTAGTTCCACCTCCTGCTTACCCGGAAATAACACTGTAAACACTGCCCCGCTGTTCAAACAGCCGAACGACTGCTAGCAGCTTCGTACTGGAAGCCGCGTCGGAGAGAAGTATCCCGACTGCTGCTCCGAACCCTGAGGCTACAGGGGCTTCTGCAAAAGACAGCCGCTCTAGTCCTGAGAAAACACGGGAAAAAATGCCTTCTAAACAAAGTTAATTCTTTTTATCTTCGGGTTTTGGCTGCAGAAGGACATGCGAAGATGGCGGCCCACCTCCACTTGGCAAAAACCCAGGTGTCACAGTTCCTACAAAAAGTCAAATGCAGAGGTGCGTAAATATTTGATGATGACCACCACTCAGGGTGTTTCCGCTTGTCTCACGTTACCCCGCCGTCGGACACGGCGACCCGGCCGAGACCCGCCGAGAACCAGGGTGGCGGCGGAGGGGGGGCGTCGCGCTCGCTTCGCGGGACCCTGGCCGAGCCGGCGTAACGGATGGCCCCTCCACGTACGCAGCTCCATCAGGCGGGAGGTGAACCCGGCAGGAATGAGACCCGGCGGTCCCGCGGAGGTGATTACCGATAACAAACTGCGGGCCCCATGCGGAGACACTGGGGAAATACAGACGGAGGTCCAATCACTTCTCCCTCCCACCCGCCCGCCTGGCTGGCAGAGACACTCGGCATAATGTGTAAAAATAGGAGACCCCGAGAGGAGGAAAAGAGGGATTCTCTTTGTTCGCGAAGCCGTTCGTCTCGTGCGGAGCGAGCGAAGGAAACGCGGCGGCCCCCGACGGGAGACGGAAGCGGTCCGTCCTCTCTGGGCGAAACGCCATCAAAGGAGGAGGCCTTGTGAGCGGCGTGCACAGCGGGACCCCCCCGCCCCTCCTCTGGGGCCTTGGCACATTGCGGCGTTTACATGACTTTTTTAAGGGTCGTGCTTCTGACGCTCCGGCGAGAAACCAAACAGGCGTCGGCGGGAAAGGTGCGGGCGTCGCCCATCCGTGTGTGTCTTTACTTGACGGCAAGCTTGGTCCCTTAGTCTTTCGAACCTATTTATCAATTGAATTTGGTCAATCGGTTCATCGAGGAGCCGTGGAGGCAGTAACGTGTTAAACACGGCTGAGGTGGGTGCTGCGCAACTCCTTAAATAAAAGAAGGACTGATTTAACATTAGATTTTCTGAAGATCTGAAAACATCTAGCATGAGAAATACACCATATAAGAATATAGGAACGCTATAGGAAATTCAGAGTGACCAATCGACCCGAGACACATGTGTTTGGACTGTGGGAGGAAAGGCGCACAGACGCGGGGAGAACATGCAAACCGCACACAGACAGAGCCGGATTCGAACAGCCCAGACACCCTGATCGTAACAATACAAACAACAACAGTAACATGAGAATAAAATAGGTCTCCACAGTATAAGGTTAACAAAGACGCCCACAAATCATATTTTGTTCATTTTTTGATGTTTATCGTAGCTTTCCAGGGTCAGGAAGGTTTTACTACAGATTTGCTTCCTCTTTTGCGTGACGATTACTCAACATCGCAGGAAAAGAAGACACACGGCAACCGGAGGGGTCCTTTCCTTCATCGGCGTTTGGAGTAGTACGGAAAACGGACAACACCACCAGCTTTCGATTATGATTCTATCGCTCGCTTCGCGATTCTTGCTCCAAACATCACGACGGATAATAAAGTCTCACAGCAGGTTCGACCCCCCCAGAGAATCACGGCCGTCGTCTTTATTCAATACATTGAATCCGGGAGTCTCTCTCGGGGCCGTACAAAAGGGGAAAGTGAGAAACTGTCCGTTACGGGCGGAAAAAGGTCCGTGTATAAGCATGTGCGTCAGGCCAGTAAATAATTTAGCGAACCACTTTGTTAAGCACACAAACCGTGCACCGCAAGCAGCGGACCCCGGTCTGGCAGAAAAGCCCACCGCCACGTCTCTGGCCTTTCAGCCCGGTGCAAATTTCACGAGACTCAGACCCTCCCGCCAGAAAAAGAGACATTTCACGACAACAGCACACCATTTAATGTGCTCCACTCGGTAAGTTCAGCAGCTCCCACACTGAAGTTTTCTTTTATTTATTCAGCATGTGCTGCGTCTTACAGGCTAATAGTTTGCAAGTATAGAAAATAATAAAGAAAATAATAATGGCCATTGGCACAAGGGCATAAATGAAGTGAAAACAAATTGCAACCATTCCGTGGTTCTATTTAAATCTGAGCAAGTTTAACAGAAGGCAAGTAACGGACTGCTTGTCCGTTCAGAAAATTTGCCGTTTTTCTTCTTGTACCTTAGAACACGGCACAAACTCTTGCGCAGATTTTTTTTTAAGCAGCATTTTTAATTTTTCTGTCATTCTCGGGGAAAAAGAAAAAATGAAACCGAACTCAATCTGTTAGAGAATTTTAAAAAAAGCCATTTTTAAATGCTTTATTACCGTCCTGACGTTTTTAACCTGCCTTTGAAAAAAAAATCACAACATTCAGAAACACGTTTGGGCAAAAGCTGTAAATATGAGGCGAGCAAAATTTATTTTACCCGGCAGCCATCTTGTAACTTGAATGCCCATTAAATCTTTTATTAATAACAAATATCAAGAGATGAAATTTTCAAGTATTACCCAGCAACCATACAGCTACCGTCAGCATCTTTCTGGAATAAAGCGCGCCGGTGAACACAGTACGTTTCAGATACAGCGCAGGAGCAACTCTGGGTACAAACTCACCCGCCTACATAAGAATCCTCCACGGCTCCTGGAAAGGCAGCGAAAGTCGTTCTCGGAACTTCTAATACGTCGCATGTTTACCTTGACATCACGGCTGCAAAAGCAGCGTTTGGCTAAACTCCCAAACCAGCGACATCCCGGCGTGCAGCGGAGCCCGGAGTCCATTCTATCCACAGCAACTACGAGGACCGGCAAACTCCAATAGGACGTTAAAAAAAAAAAACAGTTTTTACGGTGTCATCGGAACTCATACAGGGGACCGAATTTGCCGTAAGGACGTGACTATCATCCAGACGCGCTACAGAAAGTGAAAGAGGCCTGTTTTTCGGCAAGCCGCTGGCAAATTCACGGCGGACCCGAGTCCTGCTGAAGGAAGTCCGAATCCGGTATTCGTCTCTAAAAGTGCGTCTTATTTACGGGGGATTTAATTTTAGAACCGTCAGCGCGTCAGAATGCCAGGAAGGCTGAGGAGGTGTTGGCCTCCCCAGCAGATCTACTGCTCTCCCCTCTGTTTAGCTCCGCTTTCTTCTTGTTCCATTGTCCTTTACAGCAGCAGCAGCCAAACACGCTGGGACACCCGGGCAGCCGAGGCAGCTACGGCGGAAGAAGGAAAGCAAGAAATGCAAAAACAGACACCGGAGCTCAGTTCCTGATCAAATCTATCGACCAAATGTGAAACGCGGAGGGGAGGGGGCAGCTTCCCGTAAGCGAGCTCAAACTTTTGACTCGACCGTCTGAGCTTCACCGCTCGACGTTCCACCCGCTTGTCGGTCGGATGAGGCTTCGTGTTGACCTTCAAGACATCTTTAATGATCAGTAAGGATGCTTTTCGTTTCTTCTTCGCCACTTGGACGACGGAGACGCGAGAAGCGTCCCCGGAATTTGTTCTGTCCCAGCTTTTCACGCAAATGGGGCTCGACCCCACAAACGGATGCGGGGTTTTTTTCTTTCTTTCTCTGACCTGATTGTAGCGTCGAAGAAGGGAAAAAAACACATTTAAGACAACAGGTAACAACAGATTACGGCAAGGAAGTGCTCTGTCAAAGCGGCTAAAAATAAATAGCCATAAAAACAAGGCTATTTAGGACACGCCGGGCGCTGCTAATGGTACGAGAAAGTTATAGCTATGAAAGTGCGCAGGTTAGTCTGTCAAAATAAATTTAACACGAGGGAAAAGGGACTCAGACCCTTTGGTTGTGTTAGAAAACAATTCGCGGGCTGTGTTTATTCTCATGTGTTCGTTCCCTCCTTTGAAACCACCAAAGTAATGGGCTTTCAACCTTTGGCCGGTAAAGTAGTTACAGGGCAAGTCCTCTGTGGAAATACTGTGTTTTTATATATACTTGTTGTGCATTAAAAAAAAAATTTTAAAAATTGGGTGATATTTTCCCTGGTTGCGCAGGTCGGAGGGTTTTCAACAACAAATCCTTCATTACCCGTCCGTCTCGGCGAGAATGAGAACGTCTGAGGGAACCTATTACGGCACTCGGGCAAACATTCTTACCACAAATCTTTGCTATCCTGGCTGGCACGTTTGTTTAAAAAAAATAAATAACGCTCAAATTCGGAAATGCTCAGGCTGTGGTACCGTGACGGGACTGCAGGACAAAAAAGTCCAGACGGTTAGAAGGAAACGCAATAAATTTAAGTCAACAGGTAACCAGATGACAACGTGTGGCCGTCGGGGGCTCTGTGAAACCGGCTAAAAATAGTCGAAGCAAGATTACCTCTACCAAAATGGAGTTTTAAGAAGAATCGTGTTACAAGAAGTTGCTTGGCCTGCTTTTGCCGAAGATGAAATTAATATTCCGGCTACGGCGAGTGTGGAGCACCTTGAAGACGTCGCCGAAGGCACGTCTGAAGGGTAAGAAAGAGTCAACGTCCCACGTTAGCGACCAGGTTGCGGACCCACGTCAGTCGGCAACCGTTTATTTGTTGCAGTCTTTAGTTTTGGATACGGAAACCCTTTTTCCACACGTACGGGTTTTTCGTCGCTTTCTGGAGTCGCCCTGAATGTCAGGTGTCAACCGGCTGATTGGTTGAAAATAACTAAAATAACGTTAAATAAAGCAAGGCTTCTACCACCACGCTGTGTACGTTTTCTGTGCCAATAACACGAAGGGACTGGAGTCTCCTGGAAAGGAAGAACCTGAATGCGTTCATCGTATGAAAAGTCTGCGAAATAACTTGTATGTCGTCAGCCGAGCTTCCCGTGAATGTTGTTGCGTTCGGCCGAATCCGAACTCTTCAACTGGAAGTTTAACGTATTTTTACGTTTCCCTCCGTAATGCCTACACAGCTATTCGATTCTCGATACGGAACGCTCTCTATTGGCCAAAATTGTGAAACTATCAAGGCGTCGAGATATTAGCTCCTTCAATATTTGCTTCAGTAGTTCGTATTAGCGATGGGAACCTCAGGTAGCCCCCAAGACGCAGGGTGCCCAGAGCCTCAGAAGTGTGAGACTGAGATCGTCGTGGTCCGAGCTGAACGTGAAGTTGAGCTTCTCAAACATGTGACCGAACCCTTCCAACCTTCCCTTTTGCTTTTTTCCCAGATGTCGCTTCAGTCCACGTCAGAGAAGAAACAGGATCCTGACAGAGTCACGGTACCACGAACTTGGTTTCTAAATGTTCTTCTAATTATATTGGTTTTATACCAAAAGTAAAAAAAGCGGTTCTTTCAGTCTCTCACCACCTCTGACCATTTTGAAAGGAGGACAAATAGCTGGTAGGGGGCATTTGTTCTTGCGGTAAGTTTTCAAGGTCATTACAAGATGTTTCACCTTGTTGTCAGGCTGCCAAAAACTGTCAGCATCGGGAAGGAAGCAGTCGGCCAGAAAGAGGGAAGGAATAATTGTCAGAACCAGCAGCTTGATTTTCACTTTTGTTGATCTCGTGATTAAGTCGGAAAACAGAACCTCTGCCACGCCGACATGGTGGCTGAGTCCAGATTTCAAACCCGAGCCCACGTCTCGGGATTATTGTTAAGTCTCATCCGTTGGGAGCCCCAACAACGGGGGAGGTGAGGGGAAAAGCCGACTCGTTCGTTTTTTACGCGTTCACCGGGTGCGTACAGACGTGGCCGAAAACTATCGGTACGCTTACGTTTCGTTCAAAAAAGTGCTTCACTTAAAAGATCTCCCATACCTGCATTTCTTTGGATGAACAGAACAAAGAAGCTGTGGAAAGATCTAAATTCTTGCTGAGTTTACAAAGTCATTCTAAAATGAACTGGATGATATTATTGATACCCTCTAGAAGTTATAGGAAATAACTGCATTGTAGTGATATATCAAGCAGGTTATTCTCCTTTATTGGTGTCTTCAATCTTATGAACACTCATTCAGCCAGTTTAACTGGAGGAAAAGTCCTCGCTCTGTTGGTTTGTGTGACTGTGTGTATCACACTAAGCATGGAGAAGAGAAGGAAAACCAGAGAGTTTGTCTGAGGAGGTGAGAAAGAAGGCAACAGCCAAGCATTGTCAACATAAAGGCTACAAGACCATCTCCAAAGAGCTTGATGTGAACATTGGTGCCAATATTATGAAGAAGTTGAAGGCCCATAGGACTGTAGCCAACATCCCTGGATGTGGAAAGATTGTTTGAATGATGGAGGAAGAACCAAGGAAAATATCAGAACAAATCCAGGCTGATCTTCAAGTTCAAAGTGCAACAGTTTCAACCGGTCCATCTGTCACTGTCTGAATGAAAATGAGCTTCATGGTAGAAGACCCAGGAGGACCCAGAAACACAGAAAAGCCCAACTAGAGGTGGAGTAATATGCATGTTGACAAGCTACTGTCCTTTTGGAAGAAGGTCCTCTGGAGAGACAAAGCAAAATTAGAATTCTACGGTAAACCACAAAAAATTCTCTTCAAAGAGAGGAACGTCATTCCTACCGTGAAACGTGGAGCAGCTCAGTGGTGTTTTGGAGTTGCTTTGCTGCCTTGAATCTGTGCAGGAGAGGATGAGATTAGAAGACTATCAAGGCATTGTAGAACACAATCTAGAGTCCATTGTTGGAAAGCTGCATCTCAGTCATAGGTCATGGGTCCTCCACCTCAAAACGCACCCAGAATGGATGAGAAGAAAACACTGGACCATTTTGAAGTGGCCTGGTACGAGGCCTGATCTGAGTCCCACAGAACATCTGTGGAAAGAGCTGAAAGTCACAGTTGGGGGAAGCAGCCATCAAACCTGAGAGAGCCGGAGCAGCTTTCTCAACAAGAGTGGGCCGAACTACCAGCGGAGACGTGTAGAAATCTCATCCAGAGCTACAGAAAACACTTGATTCCAGTTATTGTCTCCAAAGGCCACGGTCCATGCCGTTTTCATTAGTTTCATTATCTAAAATAATATATTAAGTCATAAACCAGAAGAAAGGTGGACACCACAACATTTGTCAGTTTCAACGTATTTAAGAGAAAATTGTGCAGAGGGCGCCAACACTTTTGGCCACATCTGCAACAGCCTCGAACAAGTTAAACATCACAATAATAGCGAGTCGACCGAGACAGTCTAGCTTTGGTTCATCTGATGTTAGTTTGTGGCCATCAGATCACTTTCTTTTGGCGCATGTCTTTGTTCAGCGTGCCTCTGTCTGCCGCTCAGCGCAAGACACTGAAAATCTTCCATTCGGTCGTCACCTGCATTCGTCGCTGGTGAATCTCAGGAAGGTTGTGTGCGGCTGCCCCGTCACACTCTCCTTTGACAAGGACGGCTCTGTTTCCATAGCGTCAGGGTGACACGCACCCCCCCCCCCCCCCCCCCCCCAACCCCACACGCAGATTCTCACTGGCTGACTTGTTCCAGTTCNGTTTCCATAGCCGCAGGGTGACACCCCCCCCCCCCCCCCCCCGAAAGACGGCTCTTAGCGTCAAGATAAGCCGGTAGAAATGGCAGCAGCTCAAATCCCAGGACTTCATCAATCAGGATTTTAGTAGCCGAGTTGCCATTCATCACCGCAAATGGAGTCCTGCTGCAGCCCGGGCCTTCGCATACCCACCTCCCCGGCATCCGCCGCGAGACTTGCAAAAACACCGTCGTCCCATTCCGCCGCGGTCCGGGCTCGCCGCCAGCGACGCGTCACCAAGACCGCGGCGCCCGCGAGCGGGCTTTTTTGGCGCCGCTGAGCTAGTGGAAAGGGTGGCGTGAAGAGCGGTGGGAAACACAGAGCGCGACGCGCTGTCGATCTCAGCGAGGTGTCACGACTCGTGTTTCTTCCAGACCCTTGGCCCGTTGCTGCCGGAGCGCAGTTGGCAGCCATTTCTTGCTGCTTTTGAAACTGCTGGCTGCGAGGGACCCAGATGGCGAGCGACAGCGGCCTATTAACTCAGCGCCGGCTTCCCTCGAGCTCCTCGGCGACGTTCTCTCCGTTAGCTGAACGCAAGGACGATTCTTCCCTGTTGTCCTCTGCCTTTCGCCTGGCTTGACGGTCGACGTGGCAAATGACCTCTTGAGCGGAGTCGAATCACCTACCCGCTTTGTGCCGAAGGTTGTGAAAATGTTCCAAAATATACCTGCTTTAGTATATATATATATGCAGAAAACATCGATGGGCCTCACCGTTATACGTTGAAAATGTTCCGGTAACTTTTCTTTTGGCCTCCGACGAACGACGGGCAAGAATGCGCTAAAACAAAGAGCTGTCCAAATCTAAGACTGGAGCCAAACCCGTAAGGGGTAGAAACACCGCTGAGGACTCATGCAGTCAGGAGAGTTTTTATGATACCACAGTGATACAATCATATTTTTATAAAGCTTTACTACCAAGCATCTCAAACGAATAATAAAAGAACGTATACATGCCTGTAGAAGATACAGTACTGTGCAAAAGTCTTAGGCACCTGTGGGAAAAATGCTATAAAGCGAGGATGGTTCCAGAAATAATGCCATGAATACTTATTAATCAATAAACCTTGTAAAAAGTGCAGGAGACAAAAAAACCTCAGTCAGATCAATATTCGGTGGGACCACCCTTTGCCTTTAAAACACCATCAATTCTCTTATGCAAACTTGCCTGCAGTTTAAGGTAGAGGTTGGTAGGTTCTTCCTGGCTACAGTTCTTCTGCACACTTTGACTGTCTCTGCATGTCCTCCCAGACTGACTTGATCGTGTTGAGATCAGGGCTCTGTGGGGATCAGACCATCTGTTGCAGGATTCCTTCTTTTTGCTCAAGATAGTTGTGTATGACTGAGATTGGGTGTTTGAGGTCATTCTCAGGCTGCACAATGAATTTGGGACCAACCAGAAACCTCCCCGATGGTCGATCAGAATCTACCTGTACTTCTCAACACACACTGAAGTTGCACGTCTAACACTTTTGCACAGTACTGCATATACATATATGTGTATACGGTACGTAATCCTGTGTCTGTAAGAGTGCTAAAGAAAAAAAATAGTTTACCTATATAAAAATGATGTGTTTTGCTGCATTTAATGAGCATCACTGATTATTTCTGAATAACAACAAAAGCAACGTTACAGTTATGCTGCACACGGAGGGCAGCAGGTAAGATACAGCGTAAGGAAAACGACACGTGACTTGAAGGTCGAACCCAGCGCCCCGGCGTTGCTGCAGGTAAAACTACTCGAGCGAATAGTTACCCCCCGATCGTTTGTTCCCTAAACTAGTCGGCTAGTAAACCGCGGCAGTTGAAAAGGTCACCCAAGCAGCGAGTTAATAAAAAGAGCTGCACGAGCACACGGGTGAAACAAGGGGAGAATTTGTTACAGAAACGCGGAGGAGCGCTGCGGAAACGCACGCCGCCCAGCCAGGGAGAAGGACAGACGCGAGGCGGCACGCTTACGAGGCGGCAAAACGGCGCGCCGCGAGCATCCGATTTGTCTGCATCGAATAAGACTGGCGAGGCACCAGGACGGGCAGCTGGGCGAGGGAAAACGGAGGCACAGAGACCCTGCGCCGGCCAGGGCTGTTAAACGTGTCATCGGCGGTGCTCATTAGGAGGGCACCCGGAGGGCAGCACCGGCCTGTTGTCGGGAGCCGCCGACGGCACATCGCTCACTCGCCGCGAGGAGGCTCCGACGGCACCCGAGGGGGGAGCTCGCGGCTGTCATTTGCGAGGCTGCCGACCGTACTGACGGCGCGGCGCCATCTGCTTCGCGCACGCGACGGGAGCACAAAAGCCGTTACGGCGACGGCTCTAAATTCGGGCCACCGGCGCTGCGCCGAGATTCGCACCGAGTGTCCTTCCGGCAACGACGGGCGCCGTTATCCATATCCGAATTCATAGCAAAGCCCCAAACGTCCGTTTCTCTCGCCGTTCTGCGCGATCGTCCGCTTTTTTCAGCTACAAATTGGGCTGTCTGGCATCTGAGGACCCGCTTTAAAAAAAAAAGTGACGCAGTAGGATTCAGTCTGCTCTACCCTTCCTGTAAATAAGTTCTCTCTGCTTTTCATTTTTTTCCATCTGGGCAAATCATTCCAGTGCTCTAGTGAGTCGACATGAAATAGCTTTATTTTATGGCACGTGAAACAAAATAAAAGAGTTGGGGGGGGTTGAGAGAGAGGGAGGGAAAATGAAAAAGGGCGATGGGCAAAAAAAAAAAAAGGGAAAAAAAAGGTCCTTCAGGGAACATGGTGTAAATGAACTTCCAGGAATGACACAGGCGAGCAATGAGGCGTGGATGGAAAATATACGCTGCACATCATCGGATAGAGATGCCAGTGGAAATAGCTTCATTGAAGTGTCAGCCCCCATCCATCAATCAATCATCCGCGAGAAACAATAACGCCGCAGTGATGGGGCGGCTTTTATGGAGCTTACTCATGGGTATCGGAAACAGCACTTAAGTGCGGGCCTGACACGGGAAGGGAAAGGAGATGGGTGGGAGGGAGGGGGGGGAGTGGGGTGGGGGGGGCTTATTTCGCATGCAGGTGGAGTGCAATATTCCCTCGCAAAACTGCTTCCTGATGCTTGAGACCCGACGCACTCCCTGAAAAGGTCTGTGAAATGCGGTCGGCCCCTCGTGCGTTTTCAGTTCATCCCGGACCCTTCGGGTCGACTCGTGCGCCGCAAGGACTGCGGGCGCGTCAAAAAGTAAGAAGGAGAATCCCGGCGAAGCAACCCGACGCGTTTCAGCCACGGCGGGTTTACTGGGGGCGTTAATACTTTTACGTGTTGGTGCACGCTAGCAAAAGATTGAACCGCCCTACTTGGTGAAACTTGGCTACTGACACCGTCTCGGTTTGCAATGCATGAAGGGAAGCCGTTTGAGATCCTGTGCTGCGAATCTCTTCTACGGGCATCCAGACGGACACCGAAGAGGCGGCTATGTTACCGCAAAACTAAAAATCAAAGCAAAAATTGTGGCACAAACGCTATTTTAGGGATTTTTCCACTAGACCCAATTCCAAATGAGCGCCCAGTTCTGGAAGTTTCAAAATAGATGCATCTATTATTTATGTATCGTGCTATCAGCATGTAAAAGGGAAGTCGGGGCATCTGCTGTCTGAATGCATAACGTCGGTAATCAGTTCTCCTGGCCAATAGCCTTCGACTTTAAACCCCGGCTCCGTATTGCCGGGTTCGAACAAAAAGCATCACCGCGGACCTCGGACCAAAAACGTAAACAAGGCACCGATTTGCTGGCGTCCGTCACACGTTAGCCGCCCGTGGTCAAGTTCCGTAAGATCTGCCAACGACAACGATTCTCCCGACTTCGGCGTTAAACTTCCGACTTAGTGGACCTATCGTTCGGGGGTTGAGCCGGGCTGTCAAATGAGCGAAAATGCAAAACGCAGCCCAGTCGCTTCGGCTCCATGTAATCCTCTTGATTTCCCCAAACCAAACCTCTTGATGGGTCCACAGCAACACGAAACATGACACGTCATCCATTATTCTGTACGTATGTCTTGCCGCCCTACCATGGTCCATATGGCCCCGGTTGTCTCCAGACACCCAAGTCCCTCTTCTGAAGCCAGGGGCTGTTTTTGTGGAAAAGCGTTACGTTGCTCTTCCGCCGCAGAGGGACGGGGGTGACAATCGCGAACATTCGTGCCGAGAGCCGGAAGCTCCCGCCTGCAAACCTGACGGGCAACGCGGACAGTCTGAGCTCCGCTGGCCCAATTGCTAATTCATGCAAGTTGACAATCTGGAGGCAACAATTACGAATGACAGCGACTCCGAAAATAAGACCCTGGGAACGTTCTCGTATCAGCCGCTTTGTAGGCCTTTCGGGTTTGGTCAACGGAACCTCCAGATGAGCGGGAAAAAGGGAACAATTATTCCGCCTGTGGAATTTGAGGGGTTGGGGTTGGAACGGGGAGGTGAGCCCATTCTGGCCGTTTTTGAGGGACCCCGGATGCGTGCAGAGATGCGTCCCTCACCTGTTTAACCTCGCCTCAGGTGAGCTGACGAAACCTAGTTTGAACCTAGTGATTTTCAGGTCGGTCTCTTCACGTCGTCTGCTGCCGCTGTCTGGCCTCGATCGCACCTCCGCTCCCGAAGGCCGGCGCACGTTTAAGAAACGACCCCCCGCGGACCTCCTCGGCTCGCGTTTGTTCACTCTGAGCGCTTTCGAAATCCGACTGTGCGTCAGACAAGGCTCTTCAGCACAGATGAACGATTGTTAAGGCAGCGTGAAAGAACATTGGGTACTGGGTTGTGCACTAAAGTGATCAAGTTAAAATTCATAACAAGAAAACAAACATAATAAAGAAAATTTGTTAGAAGTCGGCGGCCGGCAGTTGAACGCAGACGGTCGGAGTATTAGGACAAAAATGAAACGGCCGAATCGAGCGAGATGATCGCCGGATCATCCGGCCTCGAAAGCGGGCCGCGTCCCCGAATGCCGACTGTCGGTGGAGTCTCACGATGTCGTTTTTACGAGACAGATAAAAACGGTCGAGAAAAATAAATAAAGCAAACATTTGACGCCAGTATAAATCTATTACAGCGTGTCAACAGTGTTGTTTGGACACGTGGAGCATCTGTGTGTTTGGACACGGCAAAAACAAATATTGTCTCCGGCGGAATAATTACTGGAGGCCCGAGTTCCTGCCGGCGGACCCCACACGCGCACCCCACCCTTCAAACTGCCCGTGACTCGTCCGAGAGGTGGGACGACGAGGGACACCCCACCACGGACACTTCGAGAGCGTTTATTGTCCAAAAACGTGCCCATATAATATGGGGTAACGTCTTGATTTTAAAAAAAAACGTTAAATACTGGATCTTGCAGGCAAAAATATACATGCAGTTGCTTCAGTTTCCAACATGGTGGATCAGGGACCCTAAATCACCTGTAGTGTGTGTGTGTGTGTGTGTGTGTGTGTGTGTTTAATTTCCCTCCTCACTGTCTTTGTCTCAGGAACAGGGTCTGGGTTGTGATAATTGATAATGTGTGAATAAAAATAATAATAATCATTATTATTGTCATTATTATTATTAACAGTGGTATTAATGCTGTCATTGTTACTGTCATTAGCGATAATGATATTAATAAAAATAACTATTATTATTATAATTATTATTATTACTGAGTAGTAGTATTAACAGTAATAATGGCAACATCAATACTACTACTACCGATAATAATAATAATAATGAAAATAATAATAATGATAAGGAATTACTACTCAGTTGAGTGTTGGATATTGATGAGTTTGAAAAGAGCGGAAATAAAAACAGTAAAAAACGATGATTTGCGGCTTAATCCTTCATTTTTATTTCAGTCTCCCGGAGTCTCTGGTTTAACGGGCCGTTAAGGACGCTGCCTCCAGTTTGCTAGGCTTTTTTGCGATTTTTTTCAATGGATTTTAAAAAAAGATCAACATTTCGGCGCAAAAGGACGACTGTACCTGCGTTGAGCTCAGCGCGGATGTTTGCTTCCGTGTGAAAAACTTTTGTCTAAAGCGCTTGTATTTTCCGAGGAGAGTCGGCGCTGTTTAACTCGGTTAATGTGCGCATTTTCCCGTCAAAAACAACGTCGTTGCGCTGCGAGGCTCTGAGGTCCTGGATGCGGCGCTTAATCGACGTCCGTTCGCCTGCAGCGCACATTCAAACCCGAGTCCGTCAACCGGTTGTGCGTCTCCCCCTAGTGGCCAGAAGCAGTACTGACTATAACATCTGCAATCGGTGAGCGGGAATTATTTAATGTTAACCAGGCGACAACACGTATAAACATGCAAAAATACAGTCTTAGATTTTTCACGTAAAATATAAATTATTAATCGTGCAGCACCTGCCTTTGCCGCAACACTGTAGTAGTGCGAAGTGCACATCTTACACGCAAAAAGAATAAACGTGTGACATTATTAAAGATTTCCCCAGTGCTTCAATTCTGGTATTTTTTCTTTAAAACTTAAGAATTTTACCAACAGTTCATTGGATCGTTTAAAAAAAATGCTGTTTTCTAACAGGGGCTCAGTAGAAGGTTTCAGAAGATTTTAGCTACCCAGATTAATATTATTATTACCGGTAGCGGTGGTGATACTGGCTGCTTCACTATTGTTTGCAAAAGCAAAGTTTTGTAAAATATGTAAAATATCTGCATGTTTAATTTGCTTCCTAAACCTGACACAAGATCCCCTAAGCGCCAGACCCTCCACTCTGCTGAAACTAAGCAGAAAGAAGCAGACGTGCATATTTGGGAGGAGAGGAGCTTTTTACTCATTAAAGGTGAATTATTTTACCCCCCACCCCCACCCCACCCCACCCCCACCCCCACCCCCAGGCACCACCGCAGATTAAAATACAGAAAACGTACATAATGGCCATCATTGTCATCGGCCCTGAGTCAGTTCAGGACGGGAAAAGCGACTCGTGCTGCACGTGGGTCCCCGAGTGCGTGGGGTCTGGAGATGGGAGCCTGATGCTAAGTCGATGTTCAGTGTGTGTGTGTGTGTGTGTGTGTGTGTTTTTCTTGTGATCGCTCAAGCCCTTGGGCGATACGCACTAATGTGAGCTAATGCAATAGATTACACAGTGATGGCCTTCGGGAAACGACAGCAAACAGATGTGGTGTACTGGGGGGTGACTTGGAGTGGGGGTGGTGTACTGTTGCCCCCCCTCCCCACTGTCCCCTTTAACTCCTCCACTCACAGAGCGCAGCGGTGTGATGCGTGCTGCACACGCCCCTGTCTCAGGAGTGTTTTCTGCAGGCTTTAGCGTGTTGTTGTTTACGCGCACGCGTGTGTGTGTGTGTGGACGGGATCCTAGCAGGATCATGAGATCACTGCCACAGACCCAGTCAATCCCAACTACAGTTTCTATTTTGCTTACAGTGCTAAAATTCATGCGGTGCTACAGTGGCACCAGCCCTCAGCCATTATGTGTTATTACAGGGGACAGAACCGCGGTTCAGCCCTTTAAGAACGAGCCCGACTCTGCGGTGACACCGGGAGGGGGCTGGTGACACCCCCCTAAACAACACCCCCACCTCGACCCCCCCCCAGGCTTTTCCAGCCACCTTGCTTCCGTTTAGGCTGCACACACCGCCCCCTAGTGGTGTTCCCTCGAATTTACTAGAGGTGAATTTGCATTCTGAGTGCTGCTACGTTTTTACACACACACACACACACACACACACACACACACACACACACACACACACACACACACGCTCTCTTAAACATGTGTTTCCTGAGACCCTTGTGTCCAAGAATGTAAGGAGCCTCAGCCAACAGCAAAGGCTACATAAATTAAGCGGAATGATCACAGGTTAAGTACATTTGTGTGCTTCACACTTTCACTAAACCATGCAAAAAAAAAATAAATAAAAAAAACAACTCAGAGCCCAAGTTGCAAAAAACTGTATGTCTATATTTACAGGTCAACTCAGATTCCAAATCAAACAACGGACCCGAACGACGACCCCCCCCAGTTTATCAAACAATAAATGCAATAAATAAAAAAGAACAAATGCTCATGTATCCAGACACTCCAGTTGTGTAAGAAAATATATCTACCAGTGTACAATACTGTCACACTCAAAGCAGAAAACTGGTCAAAACTCTAGTTCTTCCACTAGTTTATACATTTAATTTGAAAGAAAATATTTTCTACAATATCAAGTACAAGAAACCTCAGGAATAAAATAGAATTACATTTTCAAACAGTTCAAATAGGGGAAAAGGCCCAGTCCTTTCATTGTCTTAGAGTAGGGTGATGAGGAGAGGTTGGGAGGGGGACTGAGGACATAGTTGTAGCTCAAGTTCATAACTGGCAACAGAGCATCAATGAACCATTCATTTAAAAAAAAAAAAAAAAAAAAACCAGGACATTAACCAATGCTTAGTGCAACCTTTGGAAGACAATAAATGCATCACATGTGGCTCAGATCAGGAACATCATTTCCACATATAACATTATACTGTTTAAATACACCTCTGCAACAAGGCTGTCATTTCTACAGCTTAAAAATAACCTGGAGGCAGCAGGTGACAAATACTGATGACACAAAATCTCTCACTCACACACTCTCACACACACACACACACACACACACACAGTCCAAACTAAAAATTACAGCAAACAAGCAAAACACCTGAACTGCTTGTTCTAATACAGTGATGGACAAAATGGGTTAAAACAGAGGCACCAGCTTCAACAGGGATTCAAACATTTCCTGAAAAAAACCACCTCAAGCTGAGAAATAAATGGACATTTGTAAAGGTAATAATATAAAGGCTGGGATTAATACCATTCACCTTAAAAAAAAAAAAAAAAAAAAAAAAAAAAACCTATTGAGATACATGCAACCTGTAAACATTTCGGTATGACTTTACCGTGAGGAATGAATTCCATGGGAACACAAACATGTGCCAACGTGAGCTTGTGAAGCACTGTCTCTTATTCAGTGATAGAACTGAAAATAAATAAACCCATAGTTGTGTAACTGGAGCTGTAGAGTAGTATTGATTAAGATTTAAAAAATAAAAAAAAACAAAACATTCACATATCAAAAGGTGTTGCTGAGCACTTCAGTTAAGAACTGACAATAGTTTCATTCCCTGACCAGTGCAGCATCCGCAGCCCAGAGCGGCCTGTGTCCGATGGTGGAATTAAACAAAAATAAAGAAATAATAAAAGGAGGCAGCAAAAAAGTAATAATTAAACAAAAATTCATTAAATCTAATAGGCACCATGAAAGAGGCCTAACATTTGAGTGTATTAGGGTCAGAGGGAGAAAAAAAAAAAAAAAAAAACCTCCAGACCCTGAAAGTGAAGTCTGGGGTCACAAAGTACGAACCTGTGAAAGGTTCTACATGACCATTTATTGCAGTAATAACAGCAAAACACACAGGTCCGTGTGTCGTCACGCATTTGGTCCACACGTGTGCTTGCTTTGCATACTGTGAAGGCAGCACGTGCTTTGACACGCCAGGTTTCGGCAGCTACGAGAACAGTCACCATCCGGAGCCGCACAAACAAGGCAGGGGAGAAAAGGGGGAAAAATAAAAAATAAAAAAAAATAAAAAAATAAAAAAACTTTTGACATAAAGATCTGCGAGCCTCTTCTGTGGTGCGACACAAGTGAGCAGTCTTCACACACCCCCGTGCGCACACTCCGTGTCGCCACGCCGACTGAAGTGCTCCTTCCTTTGCTTATGTAAACAGATGAGCTGCGTTCAAGTTTTATAATGGATAAAGCACTTAAAAGTCGCCATCGGGTCCTTCTGTCCATTTGTTTGGGTTGAGTCTCGAAGTCGAGTGTGTAGAGCCAAAGCGGCAACCACCCAACACACCCCACATCCTGTCCAAATGCGACCCCTCGTTGCACATCTTCAGCGCAACGTCCAGTGTGGTTCAGTTCTCAGCGAAGTCAACACTATGCGCAGTAGTGTTTCACACGGTACACATCACAGCTTATTTCAGTGGGTCAAGTCCTCAAATTCCACATATTCCTGATGATGGAGGCTGGACTGGAACAGTCTTCACACCTAAGCTGGCAGGAGGAGAGAAAACAGCACATTTTTCATTTGTCCCCCCCAGAACGGAGCAATTTAAAGCAATTCACAGCGAGTGCAAAGAGCAGAGCCGAGGGTCTCACCAGTCTTGTCAGAGGGTCCGTGGCACGTGCTGCTCCTGGGGCTGAGGCCCACTCTCCTTTGTGCCGTGTTGTTCAGGTAATGCGGGTACAGAAAGGACGCATTTGCTGGAAAAAGATGAGGAAAAAAGAGCTTGGTTAAAGTGTCCGGCAATACGCCACAGCTTAGTGCAGAATACGATCAGAATCAACTGGTCCCTGTGGGGAAAGTCATCATAAGTCTGCCGAACACGTAGACACCCATAAGACATATAAATAGCAAATATCAAAAGCAAAAAAACAACCAATAAACCACAATAAATAGCAGAAGACAGGCTAACTGTTGACGGGTCCTAGTGTGGCATTATGGAGGCAGATGGCTGTTGGTAAAAACAAGCCCAGAAGTACTTCTTAGTGCATGAATTATAAAAGGCTTTCAGTCAAATTAAAAAGCAGACAAAGCAGCAGCAGAGTAAGCCCTCCTTAGACCACTGGAAAACAGGGTAAAAACCCTCCTATGGCGAGTGGGAAGCAGAAAGCAGGGGACACGTGCTGTGCTAGTATCCGATCGGCTCCACCGTGTGTGAAAAAGGACTTCGGTGGAATGCCAGTCACCCCCAGGTACAAAAGTCACTCCTGTGCATGATGCCAAAAATTAAAAAATAATTTAAAAAAAAAAATCAGACTCATGGACTTGAGTGGTGTTCAGGACACTGGAGCTTTAAATTGCTGCTATGTTGATGGTCAGGAACAGAGGGGGGGGGGGGGGGNGGGGGGGGGGGGGGGGGGGGGGGGGGGGGGGGGGGGGGGGGGGGGGGGGGGGGGGGGGGGGGGGGGGGGGGGGGGGGGGGGGGGCATGTAGGACAGAGGCCCTGAAACAGGGTCCCTTTGTGTTTAGTCCTACCACTTGGCTTGATACCTACACTATGGATGAGTGCAAACAGCTCCAATGGCAGAAATTAAGCAAATAAGTGATTCAAATTTAACCCAAATCCACTTCAAATGTGAAATGCTTTTCATGTAATAAAGGAAAAGTGAGAAAAAAAATGTCCTTATTAACTCATGGCATATTCTAAGCAGAGACTGTCAAGAGCATTGATTGCAGGGGGGGTGATAGCAAGCGCGCGCGCACACACACACACACACACACACACACACACACACACACACACACACACACACACACAGTGACCTGTCCATCTGGCTCCTGTCAGTCACAGAACACCCAATTTGGGCAGCGCTCTGTGTCAGAGGCCCTTGGAGCCCATAATGTGCCGGATGAGGAAAAGCGAGCGCTAAAGCAACACAACACCGCACACGCCCGAGTCCTCGGAATGGAACGCTGCCTGGTCCGTGACAGAATTACGGCGGTGCGACGTGGGCTGTGGGCAAAGGTCACTGCACCGATTTCGCTGGGGAAGAACAAGCTGATAGGAAAACAGACAAATAAACCACTCGGAGTTTTGCCCAATCGCACCACAAACACACACTTGAGCAAGGTAAGCTCGAGCCATCCACAAGGTCTTCTCTTCTAATCCTGCTATTAGCAACATCACCCAGCTTGTCGACAACACTGTGTACATAACGCTGGTTTACAAAAGTGTTTAACTGCAGATCTACAATTCTCAGCAAAAAAATAAATAAATTTAAAAAATTGGAGCCGTTAAAAGTCCTGCACTGTCTGCCAGACGAACATTTAAATTTTGAACATTCACGTCGCAAACTGTCTACAGCAAATTGTACAACACAGGGGTCAGAAATTGGGGTGGTGGAGGGGCTTACCTGTGGCGGAAGTCCCTGGGTCCATGTGAGCAGATCCAGAGGGGCGGTACACAGAGGCCACGTTACCGTGGCTGTACGGCTGCGCTACGGTGATCGCGTTCCTGTCCGTCTCTCCGATTTGAGGGGCAGTCCTTTGGAGAGTAGAGCTCCGCTGTGGCACGGCTCTGGCGCTCTGCCCGGTTACGAGCAGCTGACTGCCAACATCCTCCCGCCTGCAGCCGGCCACCTGTCCTGTCCTCGGCTCCTGCGCCAGAGGGCCCGAGTGCTTTGGTCGCTTGGCAGGAGGTTCACCGAACCGGGTCGATGGACTCGTCTGAATCACAGAGAGGTGCTCGTAGTTGATCTTGAGTGAGGAGGACTCCGCTCGGCGCTCCGGCTGCCTGGAGACACCTGGTTGGATTGTCAGGCCGTTTGGGTGACTACTGGAAGCCGGAGCCGCTCTTCGGGGCTCTGAAGATACGGTGCGTTTCACGCCTGGGGTGACCGGCGACCTCTCGGCGGAAGAAGACGGGGACTTGGTCCGGCGGGGAAGACGGCTAAATGGCGAGGGCAATGGAGCTACATCCTGGCCTTCCAGAGCAGGGGGGCAGCCGGTGTGGCGCTTCTGCTTGAGAGCTGCCAACCCCCTGGGGGGGATCCTCTTGGCAGCATCCTGCTTCTCTTTGTGGACCACTTTCTTGTGGATAAGTAGGACCTCTGGGTATTTGGTTTTATGGGGGCAAAGGGGACAGGTGATGGTGATCAGAGCACTAGATGGCACACAGGTGTCAGCCAGAGAACGAGGTGCCTTGAAAGACAGGTCTAAGGGCAACTCCCCAGGCAACTCCACCTCCATTTTGTCCACCTTCACACTGGGGACTGTGGGCAAAACGTTATTCGCCTCGCTGTCAGAGGGCTGTGGGGTTGCGCTCTGAACCCCTGCACAGTTGAGGGCCACCTCACTATTGACGTCACCAGAGGGGACATCGTTTCCTGCAGATGCCCTGGACGGCTGGACGCCCTGCTTGTTCTCTCTGGTTTCAGCCTGCACGTGACACACGCCCTCTTTGGCCTCAGCAGGGGAAGGCAGCGGTGGAGGTGACGGATCGGGCTTTACCATTTGCCCGGATTCAAGGACGCCCTTGTGACGTCTATCCAAGTGGTACCGAAGAGAGGTCTTCTGCGCTGCAGCGTAGTCACAGTGTTCACATTTGTAGGGCTTCTCACCTGTATGAACAGCATCGCTCGCATCAGAACAGCACAGGAGTACATGTGGACAGCTACGCTTAATCTTACGTAAAACGTGTTGCTTGTTGTGAAATATTAAGAAGATCAGCAGTTAAACATCTGCTCAAATACTGGAAACAAAACCCAGTTGTGGGACTTAAAGATAAATCCCTCCACGAAAGCTTTAATGATATTTAAAGCCATACTGACCTGTATGTGTCCTGAGGTGAATGTTGAGGTAATAGTTTGAACGGAAGCTTTTTCCACAGTAGCTGCATTCCTTTGAGGGTGCAAGGATTTTGAGCTTTGATGCATCGAAACCATCTTCGCTCTTATCTGTTCGACACAAGACAACAAAAGGCAGCGTGAGAAACATGCGCGATCAGCATGATAACAGCAAACAGGACGAACCAGCAGAGGGCGCTCACAGCCAAACAGCCGAACAGGAGACGCCGCTATTGTTCCAACTTGTTCACAGACAAAAACATTTGCATTCACAGAAAAAGTACCGAATATTAATCAGTTCCCCGTCATTTTTTTAAATAGAATTTTCTTCAATCGCGTGCAAGACTTTTTAAGTTTACCCTGTGTCATTTAAACCCCTCTGCAGCACTTTTACTGGACACATTTAACTGCAAGGAAACTAATGCTTAAATGGGCAGTATTGGCAGGTGCAGTCCTCGACATGGCAGCCAAGTTTTCAGAAGTCTTTATGATGCGAGCAAAACATAATGCGTTTTCCTTTTTTTTTTTTTTTTTAAAACTTTCTGCACACTTCCTTGTAGCTCATAAGCAGAAACCACCTTAAAAACAGGTTTCACTTTAATCTCTTCTGGCCCAATTCTCTCACAAGTTCCGACTTTATATTCCAGTCAAACTATCTGGTAAGTTCCTGCGTCAAAAATCTCGCCCCGTTCCCGGGTCGAAGCAGTCGGGGAAAAAAGCTAGTTAGCACAAACAGAAAACGGACGCATGTGACATGTATTTAAATGCACACAATTTTTTTTCTGCAGGAAGTTGATGGTAACATGATGGATAAATCAAGAGCTTTAGCGCTTTTCAAATTACTACATCCCACTCATCTCCGTATACCAACTGACTTATAACCAGATTCTCAGCTAGCGGGTCATCACTTTTATTCTACATTTCTTATCGGCGCTCTTATGGAAGCCTTAGTTACACCGAAACTGAAAGCACTGGAGCAGAACTGCATCACACAACAGCCAGGGAACATCTAGTGAAACCTGAAAGAGGAGATGGGTCTCAGCTTCTGCTGCCCTCCGTCTCAGAGATCAAAATTCAACGCACAGAAGTGCCTTGATAGCAAGGAAGTACAACAACATTAGTGCAACCAAAGTGATCAGACTGAACAGCCCTATAAGAAGCGAGATGTAGTTTGGTTATCTTCTAACAGGCTATTTGAGTTCTTGAAATCTCAATGCTCCAAAACAGCACGTTAGTTGAGCATTTAGCCCTGAAAATGTCACACTGTAACATACGTACATAGAAACGCCATAAGAAACTGCGCTCACCTGAATGACCGGCCTCGGAACCCTCCTCGGAGCCGTCTTCTGCGCGGTCGGCACCCTGCCTGCCTTCCGAGGAGGTGCTGGGGCTCTCGGCTCCAGGCCTGTCCTTCTTGTGAACCCGAGAGTGCAGCACAAGCTGGTGGTACGTCCTGAAGGTCTTCCCACAATCCATGCACCGCGTGGGCTTGTCTTTGGCCAGGGGTTTCTGCTCCGGCTCGGGCGAAGGGGTGTCTGCACTGGTGCGCTTAGACCTCAGTTCGCGTCCCAAGTCGTTCTTGGAGGACTTGCCTCCGCGACCTGCGGACCAGATCTTGCCCAGCTCCTCCTTGTCCGAATTGGACTCTTCGTTCTCCGAGGCAGCCGTGGTGTCGTGACCCGGCTCCTTGGTCAAGCTTGGGCCCACTGCTATCTTGCCCTTGGTAGCCAACTGCCATGATTGGTAGGTGGTGACGGGGTCCATCTGCTTGATCGGCCCGACTGACGTGCCGGGCTGCGCGCTCTGCTCCGAACCGGCACACAGACCGAACGACTCCATGAAAGACTGCTGGTCAGGAGCAGGGGTCTTAGCAGACGGGCCCGCGCTCCCGGAGCTGTCCGGCTCTCGCCTGTGCACCTTGCTGTGCTCGGCCAGGGCCTCTTTGTTGTAGAAGAAGAAACCGCAGACCATGCACATGCGATAGGGCGAGGACAAAGACGACGTGGCCGACTGATCGAAAGGCACACCGTTGATTGTGGCAGGGCCATCGGAATCAGGCTGGGCCCGGGACCGTGCTCCCGACTTGCCCCCGTGTGTCCGCATGTGGTTCTTGAGAAACCAGGGCTCGCGGAAGCGCCTTGCGCACAGGGTGCAGCTGTAGGTGAAAGAGTCGCGGTGCTTACGCATGTGGGCCTCCAGCTCGCTGGCATCTGTGACCGCCTCGCCGCACACGGCACAGCTAACGCCGTCTTCGTCCTCGGTCTCCTGCGGCGGCAGGGCCGGGCGAGCTCGTGCCTGCTGCTCTCCAGGGGATCGGAAGCACTCCTCCACGCGCAGCACTGCCGGTTCGAACAACGTGGCGGGGTGATGCGCGAGCACATGTGGGCTCAGCTCGTCTTGGTGCTCAAACGTGCGGTCACAAAACATGCAGTCCACAGGTGGGTTTTCAGGCACAGCGGCGTGCAGGGTCATGCTGGCGCTGGCGTCGCTCATAGGTTCGTGGTCCAGGCGCTCCTGATCCATGCCCTCCTCACCTGCCACATACTCCATCAAACGATGAGTCGGCATCGTTTCTGCTACGGCCGGCTCTGTCCCAGTTTCTGACGCGCCACAAACCAGCGTCTAGGAATACTAACAAGTGGTTTTCGGGAGACGTGGATCTAGATGAAGTAGCAGCTTTCGAAACGCTTCTCAGTTTCCCTCTGCCATTTATCTATCTGCTCCAAACAGTTGGCCTGCAGCTACAAGAGGTGCCATGTGAAGTTCACGGTGAGAAAGTGCTCTCACAGATCCTTGTCGTGACAGTCCTCAGTATCAGCTCTTGACATGCACCACCTGCAGGTTGGGAAAGAAAAGAAACGCATCAGCCAGGGCATGGATCGGGGAAAACAAATTTAACATTGCAATATAGGACACATTAACAAACACACATTGTACTACAAAACAGGAAATTCTTTACTACATGTAACATGAATCACATCAAATGAAGCACACTGCAATTTACAACCTTTTCTTTGAAGAAGAAAAAAAAAAACACTACCCTAAGAACTACCAATTTCCCATATTTGTCACATTTGTTTTATGATATTTACTTTCTGTATTGAGGGTAATGTGTGGGAAATCATTGCCAGAGAACATCTCAAGGGTCACAAGCCAGCATAAATACCTTCACTGATACGCCAACACACTCAAGAGCAAGAGAACGGCGTAGCGCGCACCAGGACACAGAACCATGGCAGAAAACGGACCGGACAGCTAAATTTCCCCAGCGCTGAGCAAATCCACCAAGCTCCACGGTCACGTTCTGCTTACTGAAGTACACTGATGAGTATGAGCTAGCAGAAAACACCCGTTACACTGCAAGGGCTGAGGAGTTAAGGTGACACAGGCAGTAAAATTTTGTCTCCTATTTCACTCACTGCAGCCCCCTCCACACACAGTCCCAGAATCGATCACGGCAGCCACGACACAAAAGCATTGAGGAAGAGGACCTGTCCCAGGATATCTTCAAGAGTTCCACGTTAGTTATTCTCACAGCTCCCTCTCCGCCGACCTCCTGTTTCCGATTAATGCAAATCCCCACATTAGACACAACACAACACCCACCAGTAGAAAGGCAGTAGCCCTGTTTACAAAGCTACTCCTGTCAGTTCCAAAGGCCCTGGATCAAGGAACCCAATTTTAAAAAAAAAAAAAAAAAAACTTCTACTAAAGTCTGGTTCACAGTAACAGTGAAACCCCCCCCATACACACACACACACACACTATTTGCTACAGTAATATAGTGTCAGAAACTAATAATACATCCATCCTGATAAATCATACAAAGTCATTGTAGATGCCAACAATAAAAAAAACTGAAAAATCATCTCACAGTGACCCCTGCTATCTTGTCCTTACTATTTCTGCAACGTGTTGTTCTGCAGATGCAGTTGGTCATATCAACACCAAGGCACCTCTACACAGACATACAGCTGCCCTTATGAACTGCGAGGGCCCCATTTAAAGCAGATAAGTGCAATATGCAATGCGGTGGAAACAGCAGGCTTATTGTCGGTGGGCCCCCTGGGATGCAGCCCCCATTTTCTTTGATACGTAGGGGTTTCTGTGTTCCATCCCCTCAGGGACGGAAGGAGACAACATACATGATGCAAGAGACAATGCGAAGGGACAACTTAAGTAAGAGAGCTCTAAAACCTGGGTTTGAGGCAACAGGTTCCTTCCACTATTCCAGCACTGAGCCGGAAGGATGGAGCCGGAAGTGCATCTCGAGCGCACCGCAACAGGTTGCTGTGAAATAAGTGCGGTTACATTTCTGCGTGTCATGGCTCCCTGCCAGGGGCAAACACATTAAAGAGATACTACTGCACCAGCATGCAAATCTGCACTCTATACATATAAGGGCAATATAAACTAACGCGACGCAAGCAATGCCGTTCTTTGGCTTACCGGGTGGTGTCTGGTGTAAGAGACTAAACAAAACCCAAAACCACAAAACAAAAAGTAATCGCACGAATGCAGACTGTGGGAAGCTGCTCATGGAGAAGCTTTCTGTATTCAGTTTTCAGCGTGCGGTGAATTACCGAGTCGCATTCCCGTTTTCAAATGCACTTCCCCCTTTCGCCATCTTCACGAAGGAGAACTACATAAACTAGACACCATGTGAAAGAAAGAAAGTGAAAGAGATGAGAAACTACAACTAAAGCGAGCAGCTTCCATTTTTATCTCCTGCCTTATCCTGCACTCGTACAAGTGCTGACAAAACAAGCCAACGTATTTGTTATTGCTGTCAAGGGCAGCAGATTAAGTTTAACAAATAGGGATTGCACAAGACTTTCTGAAAAAGTTTGCAAATTACATGTATTATGCATCACATACATTGCAAATGCAAGTCAAATTACTCAATTTCACAGTATACGTGGTTACTGTAAGAAGAATCCCAGACTTTAATGCATTACAAAACAAGTTTTTCCCCCTCTTTTATTCATACTCAACCAAGTATTTGATACATTATAATGTGCACTTAATAAAATTCACTATTATAAGATCACATCACAAAAATTCCTTCATTCACCTGCAGAATTAAACCATAAGTCAATACATTCAATACCTTTAGAGAAAGTCAAACCCTAACCTCGACATTTGCAGGAGGAAGAGAAGCACATTACAGGCCTCTTCCGCTAGTTCTCACCTACTCCTGGCCCAAGTGTGACGTGCAGCCAGCAGCGAAACCTCAATGTCGCCCATCCCACCTTGACGGGCTCAGGGTTCCCCCCGGCTCCCGTGTCCCACTCACAAGGCGCCGGATCCCGGCATGTGCACGCGGTCACCACCACCGCCCCCCCCCCAGCAAAGTGGAAGAAGGCTGCGCTGCAAGTTCCTGCCAATAACCTGAGGATCTACTGAGGGCCATTTCCCAAAAACACTTCACTTGAGGCACACAATCCTTTGTAACATCTAAACAATCATGCAAACATTCCACAGATGGAACTTTGGAAGAATTTACTACAGTTATGGTGTGTGTGTATATATAGCAAGCGTTATTTTAACATTATAAATATATAACATTAAAGTACTACTTCCTATACATAGGTGTGTATGTACAGATCTACATATACATACACATACATAAAATACATTCTAATAATATATATATGAAATATAGGTATGTGTTGGAAGTACATAAACACACAAACACACACATTGTATTAATATAAAGCTTCCTCTTTCCGCAGCCTGTTCAGTGTGTTTTGAGGCAGACTGTGTGAAGAAGTGTGTGTAAGAGCAGTGTGTGGTGCCCAGTGTCCAGCTGTTGCTTCTCCTCACTCTTTTGTTGTTCGCTTGGAAGCCGTACAATGGATCAATATGCCTTTCTTACAAAAACAAATAAATTACTTCCTAACGATATCACTTTAAGCTTTCTGACGCGGGATATATACTTCCAGAAGTTAAAAAAAAAGAGAGACACATAAACACAGGGTCCCCAACGACTGCACACACGCCAACAACGACGACGCCGATACGTTACAAACACTTGACCGACTGCTCGTCTCGTCAGCAACTTTTTAGAATGGAAACCCCTTTTTTTGTATTTAAAAGCGACGCGAATGGAACAAAAAATAAAACTTTGTACCAATACTGGGACATCGGAGCAGATAAGGAGCTCGTGCTGTAAAGGACGAAAGTTTGATCGGATTTTCTACACACCGCTGCAGTGCCACAGTGGGACTGCCCACGGTCGACGACGGGGACGCGCACCGCTCGAGCACTTTGTAGCAATTCCTGAGCGGAAAGCGGCACATCCTTGCTAACACATACAAAAGAGAAAAGATAAAAAACAATAAACAAAATTAACACAGGTACAGACCTGTTGTGCGGTGCGAAGGAGCCGGTCAGTCCCGTGTTTCTCCCCGTGTGTGTCCGCGTCCCCGCAGCAGGCCACCGCGTACTTTCTTGACAAATTCATCCGACCTTCTCCTCCTCCTGAAGTATCAAGGCATCTACAGTCTACTGGCGCTCCGCTCCACTCATGAGTCCTCATATAATGAGCGGAGCCCCCCCGCGCACATCCCCCCCAACCCACCCCCCGTCCTATCCTGCTGTCCTCCTGTCCTCCAACCACCACGCGAGCGCGCGCGCGCACACACACACACACACACACACACACACACACACAATCAAAGCGACGCCCCCATTTCACACGTACCTGACACACTTCAATATTCCCTTCACGAATTATGAACCCCGCCTCGTTTCTTCACCTTCCGGGAAAACCGGGCGAAACGGAGACGCAGATTGCGGGATTATTGAAGTGAAACTCGACTTTGAACGTGAACGCGCGCGCGCCGCCGAGATGTGGGAGCCGGAGCCACAACGATCGGCGAACCGGGTCTTCCGCCGTCCGCGGTGCCCGGCGCGCGAGCTTCCTGACACGTGCTTACATCGCGCTGCACTTCTGCACCCCGACGTGCCTACAGCATACACACCCACACACACACACCACGGCACTAGCCAGCTATCCAAAATACCCACCCAAAAAATATGTATTCTTTTGAAACATCTGCATCCGTAACCAATAGAGGAAATCTACACAAGAGTTCAAAAGACGTTCAAAGTTGCGCGGCTCGACAAGTGGAATCCATCCATTCCTAATAACAGTATTATATTATATATACTAATAGAAATAATATACTGTAGTCCTACTAGGTGTTCATACTACATAAAGTAATAATCGGTGTAGAATAATAAAAGATGTAACGGCAATAAACCATTGTTTACATTGGTAATTGAGTTAATAACAGCGATACTGTGAGCCCTAACTAAGGCACCGTTAACCTAGTAACCATCTACTGGTGACTCCAGCGTAACTGGGCAATAATAGATGTAAAGGAGCCGTTTAAAAACTAGGTGCGAAGATGTCTTAAGGTGTAAAAAAGTAGTTTATTCCTTGCAGTGGCCGTGCAGGTAGTTGGGGCTAGGTCCTAAGTACCGAGTGGGTCGTTGGGGTTAGGTCCCAAATACTATGCGGGTAGTTAAGGTTAAGTCCATGTTAAATAATGACGAAACTGCTGCCCACTGTGTTGCTTCAGTTACTTGCAATGTTACTTTAGTCTAATTTATAAGCCACTTGTTACTTGTGCGCCGAAACACACACACATAGCTGGGCCGAGACGAAGCTCATTATATAACTGTGTGTGTGTGTGTGTGTGTGTGAGACAGAGAGAGAGAGAGAACAGGAATTCTCTTGCAACCGCCTCTTCTCGCGCCCCTCTCTGCTGCCATCATTCAAAGTGGCAATAAAAACTATGCTGTCACCTGTTTATTTCATTTCGTTATTAAACTAACGAGCCAAACGGCATTCCTGCAGCATTAGACGGTGCCCATGTGTTTTGGTGTGTACAAGTACACCGTGCGCGTGCACACACACTTACTTTTACACACACACACACACACACACACACACACACAAAGCTGGCTGCTGACTGCCGACATTAGCAAAGCGGTCCATCGTGCACGAGCACAGCGTGCGAGCGCGCGCTGCCGGCACGAGAACAGCGCTGCATAAAGAAGAAGGGGGGGGACTTACCAATATTTATCCGCACATCGGCGCGTGTAAAAGTGAAATAAAGCCGCTTCCCAACTTGACCCCAGGCCGGCAGTGATGAGTTCACCGTTCAGCTGAAGCGACTCCCGTTGTTTGCAAATCTCTCATGCAGCTGTTGCGCCGCCGCAGCGCGCGTGCACGTCTGGCGCCGCGCGAACGTTGGTTTTGTGTGTGTGAGTGAGTGTGTGGGGGGTGATCACGTGTCCATAACCGGCGTTCACCGGTGCTCAATTATTCTATTATTCCGTCTGTACACTTCTTGTATGTAGAAGAAGGTGCAGCGGGGACGCACACCTCGACACTCCCAGTCCGGGTTGACCTGCACCAGTCTAACTGGAGTTATGGAGGAATACTTGTTTTTTTTTTAACTCCGATTATAAACGGTTTGTTCCGATTGTTGACTCGAGTGTATAAGTTTCCCTATTGTAGAATAATATTTTCAATCGTACCGACGAGAAGGGGTTTCGCCACTGGTAGTATTTTGTGCTGAAATGTATAGAAAAGTCGTCAGAGCAGTTATGAAAACGAGTATATTAATTCTGCCGTTTTACTTTTCCATTAAAATTTGCCCACATTCCTCCCCAAAAGGAACGTAAAAAACTTACTTAGATCAAGTTCGGTTATGGCACCTTAGAACTACTGGGTTCCCATTAAAGCCTCGTGTGGTGCAAACGGTCCGAGGCCATAAAGTGAATCAGAACTGAGCGAAACCGCGAACGCATTCAAATTTAACTGATATAGAAACATTTCGATAGTTAAATTTGTCGTGTCACCCACAGTCGCTTTTGTACCGTCTCTTCTGCACCAGCGACCTATTGAACTGTAGGGGAACGTCGATCGCCACCGTCCCTCTTTAATCCACGTCGCCCACAGGCACGTTCTCCGCAACTTCAGATAAAACAAAGAAGAAAAGAAAGAAACAAAAAACACAGTGGCAGCTGAAGTGAAAGTCCTGCACGCTGGCGAATTATACACTTCACCTTCTTTCAGACACACAAAAGTGCGTTATAAATAGTATATACGCAGAAGAAGACATTATCCGACGGGTTACCATTTTGGCGATTTCACCCGAGTTCGACTACCTTTATATATAGACATACATTTTGTCTTGTAATATATGACCTTATTATTTTATATTTGTCTATTTATATAGTTTATATACAATACGAGGGACAAGTATGTTAGTGAATACAAACAATGGTAATTACTATTATTAGTGTACATATATGTTATCCAAATAATTGCATAACTATAACGTACGTCATATATAGATATTCTACATATAGTTACATAATGTGACTTTACATCTGTCTTCTTCGGCCGTGTGTGCGATTGTTTTGAAAGAGCAGGAAGCTCGACAGTGGGGCAACTGATGCGCGCGACTTCCCACAGTTCAACCTGGCGTGGGGGAGGGGCACGGCGCGGCGGGTGGGTCGGTGGGTGTGTTGTGTGGTGTGGGGTGGGGGGCGACGTGGACGAGGATTTAGAAATCGCCGCAGCGAGTGATGTGTAACTCCCCAAAAACGAGGGTTGAGCTGCCGCGAAGGCTTTTCCAAGTAGCCGGAATAGTTCAAAAACTTCCATCCATCCTCACTGAGTTTCCTTCAGTGAGACGACAAGCTGTGAACATCTGCAGTTGCTCAATAGAAATTAATTTATTAGAGCCATTTAGCATGTTGGCTTGACGCGTTTGTTTGTAAGGTGAGTCGCAGCAGTTTGGAATGTAAAGCGTGAAACATGTCCGATGTGAAGAAACGTGTATTTTGTAGACAAAAAGAAAAAAATGAACGGGAGCATCTCAACATGGCTGCTTCATATTCTGCACTGAGTGGAGGTGCTGCACTGAGCAGTTCTTGTTTCCATTCAGTTTTGACAACTTAGCTCCAGGAAGTATCTGGGTATCTACAAAGAGATGAACATTTCCTCTTTGGGAGCCTTGAAAATTAGAAATAGAGCTGCTTTCAGTGCCCCACCACGTAAAACGAAGCAATAATCCAAACGAGTTTGTGAAGTCAAGGTTTCATTCAGATAACTACATTAAGCATCACATTCACACCTTACACGTTTTAATTTGCATTTTTATGATTGTAAATGTAAAATAATTTGCAAGAAAGGGAAAGAAACAGCAACAACAAATCTGAAGAATAGTTAGTGCCGTTAGGAAGTGAACTCTGAGCCTTCCTCCATTTTCTCCAGGGTCCTTTTCCTTCAGCAGTTTCTGCATAATAATAGTAATAATAATAGCAGCAAAATTTGTTATGTGTAGGATGTGGAAGCATGTTCACATTGTTGTTATCGGTAATATTTCTGTTCAGGGTGTCATTACCTATCATTCTATTGCCGATGTGTTTTTTGCAGTCACCTTCCTTTCTGGAGTTTCAACCTTTCTTTTGTGTTTGGACAAGATCCTTCTACCAGCCTGCTGGTTTTCTGATCTCCCCTGCACGTCGTGTTGTATTTCTGTAGTTGTATTCTTGTGTCTTTTATCTCTTGTGTAAATAAATATATACATACATGCACGCATGCATGCATAAATAACTTTATTAATCGTCTTCTGAGACGTCATTAAGTGAGAAACAAGGACTAAGATGAATTAAAGATAAAGGTAAATGTATTCACAAAATTATGGCATCCACTGTTGTGTCTTAAATTAAAATGTCAATATGTACATATAAAGTTACGCTAAAATTTCGTACATTCTGAATAAATACATGATTATGATTGTACTTTGTGCGAAGGTGGAAGTGGAAAATATAGCCACATCCAGATTAGAAAGCCATCTACAAAAAGCAAGGGAGAAAAGGCTGTATTTCCTGATGTATGATAATGTATGATGCATTACGGTGCCATATATTTTTTCCATTTTTGAATTATCAAAGCTTGGTTGCTTTATTTTTGTTGTGTTTTTTCCCCAACAAAATGAAAAGACTGTCAATGTCAAATGTTTTGGTTACACAGAGAGAAGTCCTGCGGTTTCAGTCAGTTGCTTCTACAAGTGGGGACGGCTGCAGGAGCTGTCCTCTGTTTACCCTTAATCACCTCAGCTCCTGTGGTATTCCACGCATGTCAAAGTACCGCCTGGCCCTCCCCCCACCAGTGACGGCCACCCTCAGCTGCCAGAGGAGACCTGCCCTCTTCAGCTCATCATTGCTGTTTATTCATTATGCTAACAGAAAAGGTGAGAATTCTCTGTCTCTCTACCGAAACACCTTCTTAAGCATTCTGGACCAGTAGGCAATATCAGACCACCAGCTCCCTATTTAAAAAAGACATAATATCTATTTGTGCTGTTGCTGTTGTGTGTGGTCAGGCTGAAATCCACCAAAACTGACTGTTTGAGTCCATCTCTCACTCTCCAATTTCTCATTCTATCTCTGGCATTAGAGGCCATCTGATGGATAAACTGGCTTCTTCTTCTGCTTTCTTCTTCTTCTTCTTCTTCTTCTTCTTTTTTATCTTCTTCTTGTTCTTCAGTCCCTGTCTTCTCCTTCTTCACCAGTAACGTTGATTGGAAGTGGTCACCTCTCAGCTTAAACAAACAATACTGTCTTGTCAACAGAAATCTGAGGTCTAATGGCAACACCTTTAGCAGGTTTCCCACAATACCACTCGCTTTCATTTTTGCACTGTGGACCATGTCATTTGGGTCATACTGTAGTTTAGTTGATTCCCGGTCCAAAAGCCGCATACTATCAGAAGAAAGTGTTACAATAATCACAAGTGGGTGTTTGGAAGCACCACATAAAACTTCACGCAAATCTATGAAATATATCCTGGAGAACATTTCTGATATATTATGGTAAACACTACACTATAGATGCAGTAAACACTGCTTTCATTTTATCTTTTTATAAAAGACTGAGATGCAAAATTAGTACGAAAAGTGCTATATGAACAAAGCATTCTCTAGAACACGTCTTTAAACAGTGACACTGGCACCAAGTGTTTTGTAATAATAAGAAAGTGTTAATCGGAAACTTTAGGAAAAAGGTTTCTGGTATGTTTACTACAGTAAATCCAAAACTATCAACAGAACGTATCTTTTAACTGTTTGCAAATGTAAAAGGTGGTGTTTGGCAAAACCTTGTTAAAATTATTTGAAATTTATTCTGGTATGTTCCAACGGTGGAAAAATGAAGGAGAATCTGTATTAAGGGATGATATTTAAATCTCAATCTATATATATTTTTTTGCTGTCTTTTTTATTTGTTTCCAAACTCTTTCCAACTGATGGCAGTATAGGGGCACAGCGGGAAGTGCTGCAGTGCCTCACAGCAGCAGGGCTGTGCAGTGGGCCTAGTTTCAGTCCCTGTTCAGTCTTTGTTGTGGCGTTTACATGTTCTTCCTGTGTTTGCTGAATGAGTGGCTGTAAATTGCGCTTTTGTGTGTGTTTGTGTGTGACAGTGTGTGTGGCTGCCCTGCTATACACTGGTGTCCCATCAAAGGTGCACCCCGCTGCACCGACTCTCCGTATCTCCGCATTGGGAAAAGCAGTTTGAGTGTGACATCGATTGAGCAGCCTCTTTCCCATAGCAGCATGACAGCGCGCGCTTCTGCTGCACAAAGTAAACATTTTAAAGCTGCTGTAATGGGAATACGAAAAGTTGTCAACGTGTTTCTGAATCGTAAAAAAACAGCAACATTTTGTCAGTGTAATCTGGTTCACCACCAACTGTGTGATTAAAAGTTTTTGCACCGCTAAAGGGTTTTGGTGAACATGACAAAATACTGTGTGGTTAATACAACAGTAAATAGCTTGTCACAGAATGTAGGAGCGTCAATGAATGGGTATTTCAGCTTTTTGGGCTGAGCTTTTTCTTATGTAACTCACCCACAATGTAGGAAAAGGAAACCTGGCACCTCAGGTCCTCAGTCGACCCTCCCAGACTCCCACATGGGGTCCTGTGGGCAAGTGCTGGCAGACATCTGCCCAGCATGTGTGTAGCTGGCCAGCAGCACCGTCGCTCTCTCACCTGACGCCCACGGCTCTCTCTGTTTCCGACTCAACGTGACCTCTGTCCCACGTAGCCCAGGGGTCGACTCAACCGTAGTACTTTGCCCTTGGCCAAAATCAACTTGTTTCAGCTTCGGAGAAAACCACATTGCAGTCATGTCCTGGCTCTACAGTCTGCTGTCAAAGTTTGAGCTGAAATTTGTACCATTAGCTATTCTGCTGTTGACTCACAATTAACAAAATAATGAACTGTTTAATAATATGTAATAAAAGTATATCTGCTTTCAGTGTGTCTTTTAAGCATATCCTTTAACATTTAGGTAAGTGAAAACACAAACCTGAAGTTGTGAAATTGTTGAAATTAGTTTTTAAAATTGTATTAAAATATATTAGACATCACAACAGCGTGGACTGAGTTGAATTTCAAACCAGAACAAAACTGTAATATTCTACAAATATTCTTCTATATGTGTGTATGTGTTTGTGTTTAGTTACTGAGCAATAAATAGATTTATGTTAAATTCTTTTACAATAATCCTTTATTGCTTCTAATGTGATCGTTTGAACAGGAAAACTCAGTTTTATTGTATTAAAATAGTAACCCCAGTCAGACAATGTGATTTTAGTAGGACAAGCTGGGCCAGTGGGTTTCATATGTGGGCCTGTTGGGAAGTCTTGTTTCAGTCAGGGTCCCTGTCATTCAGCCTGGGCTGGAGCGTTAATCAAAGGTCGCATGTGACAGCCCAGGCCTCCCGCTCACGGCTCATTGTTCTGCGAGCACAAAGGCTTTGTGAGGAGCTGGTAATCTGGAATGGCGCTGTTATGTCTGAGGACGATGAAACCCGCAAAAATGGAGCAGCGCAATGTCCACGTTAATGTTCTTTATGGTATAACTAGGCAAAAAAACGGAGAAAAGTAGGAAATAAGTGTGTCTTGTTTATTCTTCTCTCTCTTTTTGTCATCTCGAAACCATATGTAACCTATTACTACTTCACACATCCTCCTTTCATTCCAGCACTTGGATTCCAGAGCGTGGTCAATAGACTCGGACCGAGCGCCTTCCACCCCCAAATTGTTTGTGAACGGCACGCGATGAAGAAACCTCGGCTTGTTTGCTTTAGCAAACTCTTAACAGTTGATGAAATTACAGGAAAGGTAGGATCTGCTCTGATTGGAGACGCTCTGTTTCTTTCCACAGCTGATAACAAGTTAGCTGTGCTGCATACAGCAATGACATCATATGGGCGGACATTTTGTGGTCTTACAGCCCAATATCACCACTTGAAATCAGAGTTAATTTTACTTTCTTTCAAACACAGTAACAAATCAAGTAAAACTCAGAACATTAATCGTTCTGAAAAGTATTAAAATATTAAAGCAACACTGGATAAATATGTATTATTATTATTATTATTATTATTATTATTGGCGATAATAATAATAAGAAGAAGAACTACTTACTCCAGGTGTATAACATTGCAGGTCACATTGATGCCAGCTAAACATTACATAGTGTCCATTATAGTTCTCTGGACAAAATTGCCTGCTAAATGAATATTTGTAAATGTAACAAATGCTTTATATTAAAAATAACTTTTCAAAGCACTTTCCAGTAGGAAGAAAGAACAATAAGGTTCAGTAATAAAATAGTGAAATCAAATATTTGATAAGAACAGCAGTTACTCCTCATGCAGTTTATCAGGAAATTAATCGAAAAAAAATTTTTACATTATTTCGCCAGCACAAAAATTAAAACTTTTAAAGCAGGAAAATGAAGGAAACCACATTTAAATGTAATGAAAAGTCAGAATGTATGCTTTAAAATATTTTATAGTGATCACAAAGTATTTATTTATACTGTAGTTGTGAACATGACCAGAAATTATTTGTAATATTTATTGCTGCAGATTAGTTTTCCTTTGGTTGTTAGGGTGTAAAGATAACAAGAGTTGATGTTTGGCCATATCCATTCAGTGCTGCAGCTGAGCTTCACTGTGGTGCTGCAGGGGGGAGGGGTGGCCCCAGTGTCCCTGCAGAGTAATGCTGCAAAGCCAGAAGTGTGGCAGCATCTACAGCTAGCTGAGGTGGCACCGGGCGGGGCAAGCGAGGGCGCCCTCCACAGCTGTGGCTGTGCACCACAGGGCTCTCTGTTACAGACACTGAGAAGACGCCCAGGGAACCCTGTGGCTGAGAAGAAGAAACAGAACATTCACTTTATTTCTGAAAGCTGCTTTCTAGGGTATTTAAATAACAGAGAGTGACATGGCGTTCCTGCTGCATCCCCGGTGTGGTTTGGCGTGTGTGTGTGTGTGTGTGTGTGTGTGTGTGTGTGTGTGTGTGTGTGTGTGAGAGAGAGAGAGAGACAGAGAGGGACAAAGTGAGCTGCAGAAGGCCGGGTACATCAGATGCAGCTGACCGCACTGTTCTGTCAGACCTGCAGCTCAGCTCCTCCACCGGTCGCAGTGTGTAATATATAGTCATAAGTGTAGTACTTCCTGCTTCCGTTTTCCTTATTTCCTTTTTTAACTGCATTTTTACAACTTTTTGTTTCCCTCAGGAAAGGCTCAGTCACCTCATTAAGTTCATGCTTCTTCATAAATGTTTGACCAATATTTGTATAATCAAGTTTTCTTAACTATAATGCTTGAATCAGAATCAGAAAGTTTATTTGCTAGATGAATTTGTAGCTATTAGGAATTTGTATTGGTCATATAGCACAACACATGCATCACGGTTATGTGACTTAAATGCATGCTCACTATATAATAATCTAACTAGCTATGCCTAATGGTTTATAAATAACCTAAATAGAGGTCTAGCAAAAATTTAGTCTGAATTGTACATAGCCAGAAACACACAGCAGCAATAGCTTACTGACAGTTGAAAATACAATAATATAAAAAAGCATTAAGTGAATCTTTAATTAAATTTTCCAGTTTACAAAATGTTTATATTAACAGGTTAAATAACTTATTTACTTCTTTGTCTGTCAATCTATCTATCTATCTATCTATCTACTGTTGGTGTGTGTGTGTGTGTGTGTGTGTGTGGGAGTGAAAGACATTCCTGCCAACATTCTTGGCCCCCTTCTCTCACTGAATGAAAGAACAAACCTGCTCCATCAGTCATGTTGTTTTAAAACAGATGGAAATACATAAGTACAAGGTATTGGTTTTTTTTTTCTTTTTGTTTTATTTTCCTGCTATGGGACAAATTCTCAGGATGTATTTTTCCTGATAGTGATCGATGAAAAGAGAAGAGTGAACAGATGAGAGCAGAAAACTGCAGGACGGCAGTCAGGCTGGGTGGTGAACATGCCAGTTTGTCCTGCTAATCCACCACCGAAGTCCCAGATCAGCAGCCGCCCTTCACCTCAGCCTCACACCGTCACCTTGTTCACATGCAAACGGAACACATACACACCATGTTAAACAGCAAGGACTGTCATTCTTAAGCATCACCCCGTTTCGCCCATCATTTCACCTGTCTATGCAGCCCTCTCCAACCCCCCACAAGGAACTAAGAGGTTCCCCTGTAAGTGACTCTTTGACACTGATGACCGATTAGCATCAGATGGAGCGAGTTTATATGTTTTCTATCATTACTATTAAGTAATAATCACACTATGCAACACCTTTAAAGATACTGTTAAATATGAAATGGCGTGAGTACTAACATCCCAACTCGTTGAAATGTCACTGATGCAAATGCAAAAAAAAGGGAAAAAAAATTGTCTGCATACACAGAGCTCATTATTAAGAGTCTGTCTTTTATTTATTATTACAAAACTGAGTGTTGATCACTCGAATTTTGGATTCTGTTTTTTTTTTTTCATTTACTCTATATGGAAATTTTAGTTCAATGATCTAAGCATTCCAAAAATTGGTACAGTTTTCTTATTATTAGTCTTTTCTCCATTTCACTTCTCCTTTTTGTCCCATGCAAAATGTAAAGACAGCATCTGACAAGTACTTATATGCTGTGACAGTGAGGAAATAATTCTCGCCTGTGTGTATAGGTTTACCAGAAATTGTAAAGGCTACCTGAAAAGCTGAAAGTGCTGGGAATATGAAAAAGGAAGTGACATGAGCACTTGGCTTCAGTGGTCAGATTTCGCTTCAGGAACCAAAAGGTGCAGCTGTGAAAGATTTTGGGCCTTGCTTACAAGAGAAGAGCCTTCTGGGATTCCCAGTGAGGGTGTACGTGTTGTAAATGATTCATACCTTTGCTCACAGCTGCCATGGAATATGTGACGGTGTAGAGAGGATGGTGTGTCAGGTTGAAGGGCCTCCATTTTGAGCATGTGGTGCCACTCTCCCTCACAACAGATTAGGACCTCTGGTGGTAGAAACCTTTAACCCCTTAAAAACTAGGCTGGTTACAGAGGATTTCCCCCCCTTTTGGTTATTAATATCTGTCTGATCTATCTGACTGCTGCTCTTTTTTTGTGAACTGTGTTTTTTTCCCCCATCACCTTCCGTGTAGGTATGATCAGGCAAAAACATCTCAAAGAAAAAAATGTGTTTTGTTCTGAGCAGGGGTGTGGACTTTGTTAGTCGGCGCTGGATCTGCACAGCAGACACCCAGAGATCACTTGTAAAGGCTTGTTGGAGATCTCTCCAAAGAACGGATGCATAATCACATCCTTCAGGAGTGATGTGTAAATCACTGCCATCACTCGCATGCCATTCTAAACAATACCTGTTGGGTTTGTTCAGCTGTTTGTTTTCACTAGATGATAATAGATATTCATTATGTATAAATAATTATTCCTAAGTGAGATCCATTTATTTGTTTCCCTGGTTCACCACTAACCAATGATCACTTAGCGCTTTGGGAGTTTCTACCACCAAGTGGAATATACTATACTGAAATTAACTACACATCCGTTTATAAATGTCTATTTGTTGGCCTGCCATAAACATCAAATTAATAAATGGTGTTTCAACCGATGTGGTGTTGTGGAAAGCAGGTCTTTCTCTGCTGCATTCTACACCTTCCTGCGTGTGTTATCTCTGTGAATCATTCATTGGATAGTAGTATCTGCTAAATGACAAATAACCACTTCCTTGCCAGCAGCCTGAACTGCCATATTTAGAGCAGGGAGCACAATACAATTAACTTACCAGCCACATTGAGGGAAAAATGCACAGCACAAAATCAAGTAGAACAAGTCTAATCTCTAAATCCAGCGTTAATATGTTAGATTCTCCAGCTGTTCACATGCGATCTGACTTGTGAAACTGGTCGGTGAAACACTGCCTACGTGCCAAGTGCCTGCTAAATGAAAATGTGTACAGCGTTTAAAAATACACACTAAACAGACATTTTTCGCTCAGCTGACAGCTGCCCTCAGTCCCCTTCACGTGATCCACAAAACACAGGAAATAAACACACAGAACTTCCAAAGAGCCAAAACTAACCTGATGAGCAATGTCTAGTCAGTGATCGCTTCAGACCCAATGCACTGATTTAATTCTGTGGAAATATCATTACAGGAATCACTGATTAACTCTTCGGGTTATTATAAACTAATGATAAAAGGCAGGCGGTAAATAGGTTTCATCAGTACGTAATGAGTACATTCAAGCCAACGGAAGGTGGTGGCTTCAAATCCAAATTCACACCTAAGGACCCACTGGGTGCTGCTGCTTTTACTATCAATGGGTTCATCAGGAGAAGAAAAAGGTGTAGCGGTCATTTATCTCTCTCTGATAATGCCTACCGTGGTTCTCACATTATGAATAAATGACACGGGGTCATTAAAGGAACACACCCGAACCGCTATGCATCAACAATATGCCGAGGTGTCAACAGGCCAGTTGTGAGGAGGCCGTGGGACAATTAGGGTTCATTTGCGAGACAATAGGCCCAGCGTGGGCTCCCCGGCGGACCAATCGGGACCCTGGCCGACTGCGCCTGTTTAGCAGAGCACCCGCAACATTGGCGTTCTTCTGCCTCTTCTTCATTTTATCTCAAGCAACTGAAAGAAAGGAAACACGATGTTTAATTCTGTGATTTGTAATGACAAAAGACTGATTTACTCACTTGATTCTGTCAAGTCTGAGCTTGTCAATTGTGGTTTGTTTGGTCAAAGTTAATAGCCCAATACTTTGTACATTTAAATTTAATCATTATTGCTACAAGAAGAACAACAACAGCACTAATAATAGTAATAATAATAAACTCAGAATGCACTAGCTCATGTGAAGATAGAATCATATATCTAAAAAGCGCATTCATTTATTTATTTGTGTGAAAAGCAATGTTACAACACTATTAACTACACTTATCATTTCATTGTTTAGTAAAACACTGTACTTCAGTTTTTTTTTGAAGAACTAAAAAATAAATATATAACACCCTTATCATTTCAAGATCTGTAAACACACTGAAAGACTTTCAATTTCCCTTCCCTTTGCATATTGCCATAGCTATTTTATCTTATACCAACAGAATGCGATAAAAACTGGATGCATACTGAATTATGGTGCTATTTATTTTATTTCCAAGCAGACCTGGCAACAAAGTTCATACTGACATTTATCTGGGGTAAAGGGGGAAAAAAACAAAAAAAATCACATATATATTTGGAAACAGTGACACATTTATTATTGTTTGCAGCTGATACTAATAGTTTTCTTTCTGATGCTATTATAGCTTTATTGCTACATTAAATAGTGAACTGGATTGATACTTGATTTTAAGCTTACGGTTTCTCCCTTAATGCTACTAAAAAGTTCTTATGTGCTTTTCAATCCAAAAAAATAAGTGCATTAATATATCTGAAAGACGTGTCTATCCATTGTCCAGAGTATCATCAGGTCTGGCCCTTGCGCTTATTGATGACAAACTCACTTGGAAAGTCCATTTCTTTTGTTAACAAAAAAAAAAGCAAAAAAATTGTTTAGTCACCTGTGTTAGTCATGTGTTTTCCACCAAATTTTTATCATCTTGAACTGCTCTCTGATTCATTTGTACTTTTCCTATTGTAATATTGATTTTGCATGAATCTGTAAAACTTCTCTGTCCAAAAATGATTTTTTAGGACAATGACTCCCCCCCTCCCGTTGACCAGTTCCACCCCTTGTTATGAGTCTTGACATGTTGAGTGTTTTTAAGACAAATGAATTTCAAATAAGTCTGTTTTCCAGACATTAAGGAATCTCCTTCCCTCGTATTTCAACGGAGGGTCTGTTTGCAGGGAAAGTATCCGCAGGTAAACCATCATTCCACCTGCGTGGTCTCTATTTCCGAACCACCCAAGACCAATTCTCGGTACAATTAACAGGAGCCCATGTATGAAAGAATCTTCATCTTCATCTTCATCTGTTTCTTTATTTAAGAAATACCTTACAGATAAAAAATAATTTGTTGTATAAGTAACATGACATGTTAGAAGTATGTTTACATCTCATGGCATGGTCCCAATGTAGTATTTCCATTCAGTGTATCAATATCTTACGGTTTGCAAATTGTTGACCATTACCCTTCTTTCGTCTTTTAGTGGAGGTCCTACTATAAGCCTTCTTGACTTTTTGACTTTCTTGGTACAATCGGTTTTACTCTGTAACTAGCTGTGTAGCTAACCAAACCAGCAAACAAAAAACAAACCACGAAGCATGCAAACAAACAAACAAATTGCTGTGTTAACCTCACATAGTATTTTTACTATCCAGTGTATAAAAATAACTTTACTTTGTTCTATTGTTATATTCTAAGTTGCTTATATTATGTAATGCCAGTATTATATGATAGTCTTGGTACTAGTGTCAGTATGAAAGGTGAAAGTTTTGCAGTAATGTATTTTTTGCACCACGCACTGTCCCTGAAGCACTCTCTTTTGTTTCTTCACAGCCGGAACTCTGCGCTGGAGATGAGTGCTGGCTGTGACAAACATTAGTGCTGACAGCAGGCCTTCCTGGGCCACAGCACACACCAGCCTCCGGTGTCCTGCCCTGCTTGGGAGCGCAGCGCCTCCAGGGATTCGCTCGGCAGCCTGATGCCCCGTCGTTCGGCAGCCACTAGTAGCATGGCGCCACATTCCGCTTTGATCCGAATGAGAGAGCCAGAAAAATGAACAGGTTGAGTACATTTATAACACCTTTCACAGAATAATCTCAGCAGCTAATTCTCAGCAGCTAATGGTTGGAGTGGCCCTCTTAACACTCAGAAGACCCTGGTTTGAATCCCACCTCCTGCTGTACTACCCATGAGCAAGGTGCTCAGAGTAGTTTCATACTATAGGAGCTACCCAGCTGTATAAACAAGTAAATCATTGTAAGCCCTTTTGGTGAAAAGCATCATTGAAACAAGCATTTGTTGGTGTGTGTGTGTGTGTATATATAATAGATAATATGACTAATATTTATGTATATTTTTTCATACACACAAAACTGTCTGTTTTCTGTATTAATGGCAGCTAATAATAATAATAATAATAATAATAATAATAATATCAGTTCAGGGTAAATACCTTGCTTCAGGGCAGTACAACACAAGGGGAGGGTTTGAACTTAAGTATAGTTAGTAGCTCTGACCACTGTGCCACCTGCTGCCCTTTGTTGGGTCACAGCAATGTAGAAGAATCACGGATCCAGCCCAGAAGGGAATCAAATCCGTTAATGTCTGCTTTCCAGCTCAGTCACCATGTTGTTCAGCTCCAGTCAGCATCTGTCCACAGGGAGATCACATGACCTCAGTAGGGAGGAGCTCATGTGGTGGTTCCCCGGCCTCTGCGTCCCTCCCAGCAGGCTGTATTGTCACCTCACCGTGACGGTCTGCATCACACGTGCCGCTACTACCGAGGGAGTTTCATCTGCAAACCCAGCCTACTTCCCCTTTTCTGACTGTGTTTGAACAGGAGAACGAACAGAGCATGGAGCACAGCGGTGTGGAACGGCGGCCTGCTGCTGCTCGGTGCTCACTGGTGCCCCCCGCTGCCCTCTGTGCAACAGAACACCCCCTGGCAGAGGTGCGCCGCTCCACGGTTGTGAAGAGCAGTGTGAGCAGATATGCAAATAAGGACGTAATGGGAGAGAACACGTGCCGCACACCTCCGCCTTAATGTGTGTGTCACTCTCGCAGGTTAGCACATCTTAAGGAGCTGGGTACTCGGGAGTCCACATCAACAACAAACTGGTCTCACAACGCAGATCCACTCTATAAGAAAAAGCAGAGTGGGCTGTAGTTTATTTTTCTTATGTCAATAATAATAATAATAATATCTGTGGGTAGTTTGTATGTTGTATGTGGGTTTCCTCCAGATGCTCTGGTTTCCTCCCATAGTCCAAAGATGTGTTTCAGGTTAACTGGACACTCTACATTGACCATAGTGTATAAATGTGTGTGGCCACCTAATTGGTATTCCAAGTAGTGCGTAGTTTCATAACTTAGTACCCAGTAATTCTGGGATAAAGCGGTTAATGATAATGGGTGGATATTATTATTCGTAACCGTTTTTACCCTGACTAGAGTCTCAGGGATCCGGAGACTATGCCGGAAGCAACAGAGGCAAAGCCACAGAACTGTCCCTGTGTGGGATGCTAGTCCATCACAAGGTGGGTAACATTTTTTACACTATGGACAATTAAGATTAAACTGTGGGAGAAAACCCACACAGACATGGGAGAACAAACTCCACAGACTGAGCCGAATTCAAACTCACATTACTATTATTATTATTATTATTATTATTATTCATACTGCCTTTGTCCAAGACTACTTACATTCAGCTACACAGCCCAGGCACTGTAAGGCACATCCACTAATCGGTACAACCTCTGTTTCCAAAAAAATATTGGTTTCTCTCTATTACCCCTTCAAATCTGCAGGATGGGAGCCTTTAAGTTACAATCATCTGTAGGGACACTGAGAGGGCACAGGGGGACAGCACCGCTTCCTCTCACCAGTTGCAGCATTTGGGTCAGGAGCAGAAGATCAGAACTAACAGGCAACACCTTAGGTAGTCGCACCGCACGGCTCCCCTGTACTCTGACACTGGTGCAGTCTTTGGGGCACAATTAGGACTAACCTGTCAGTTGGTCTTAATGGTTCTCTGTCTCCAAGCATGGTAAATCTTTTACACCTTCTTTAAACCTTATAATTAGACATCAGCAAAGACAAAAAAAAACATAGTAAGGTGTAAGAGAGCGCAGCTACCTTTAGCGCAGCTCTCGCTAATTGCACACACCTTCCCGGTTCTTTGGGAGAGCGTTCTGCCACGAACGCGGTGAAAGGATGACTCATGCCATTTTCTCGAAAGAATCTTGCAAATCCTATTTCTAAAGCTCAGGTTTTTTTTTGTTTTTTTTTTAAACTGGATTTAACAGCAGGGAGAGATGGAGCTCATTCCACAAAAAAGAAGCCAAAACCTAGAAACCTCAGGTTTTGGTGGGACTAAAATATGGAGGAATGTAGTTGTTTGGTTGGGGCACGTAGAGTGATCAGATACTGCAGTTATTGGTGGGAGCAGATCCACTGTGGTACTGGAGGTTTTAGCCAGTGTTGAACTAGATATGGGCGGCAACAAGTAGCCAAAGGAGAGAGATGAGTTGGGGAGATACGTGGAACACTTAGGCTTTCTTTACTGAAGACAGAAGGTTCTGGAGACACTTTGTGTATGTGGTCGCCAAGTATCTACTTAACTGTAACTTGTTACTTGCAGTGGTTCCTGTCTCTTTTTCACCATTTCCTTAAATGAACATCTGCAACGGGTCGCACCTGTAATGGGAAGAGCGGACAGGAGTGACCACACAGGGAGAAAAGCAGGTGAAGCTACATGCTCCGTTGCTGCAATCCATTACCATAACAGTGGATGATCTCAGGCAACAGCTTCCAGAAACCATCCCCCTCTGTGATTCTGACTTCATGATGCTAAGTAATGCAGATGTGGCTGAAAGTATTGGTACCCTTGTATTTTATTCAAGTAATGTACAATTCCTCCTGAAGCGTTTGGAAATTAAAAGATACTGTGTCATCCATACCTGCATTTCTTTGGATTGCAGTGGAGAAAACAAAAAAGGGGTGAAAGGAACTGAATTCTTCGTTGTGCTACATAGATATTCTAAAATGGTATGGAAAAAAATATTGATACCCTTTAGAAGTTATAGGAGATAACTGCATTTTAGTGATATTTCATGCAGGTTATTCTCTTTTATTGGTGTCTTCAATCTTATGAACACTCATTCAGCCATTTTAACTGGAGGAAAAGTCCTCACTCTGTTGGTTTTTGTCACTGTGTGTATCACACAAAGCATGGAGAAGAGAAGGAAAACCAGAGTTTGTCTGAGGAGGTTAGAAAGAAGGTAACAGCCAAGCATTGTCAACATAAAGGCTAAAAGACCATCTCCAAAGAGCTTGATGTGAACATTATTGCCAATATTATGAAGAAGTTTAAGGCCCATGGGACTGTAGCCAACATGCCTGGATGCATCTGCAAGAGAAGAATTGAACTGAGAGTGGAGAAAAAGATTGTTGAAATGGTGGAGAAAGAACCAAGGAAATCATTAGAACAGATCCAAACTGTTCTTCAGACTCAAGGTGCAACAGTTTCAATCACACCATCTGTCACTCTGTGAATGAAAATGAGCTCCTTGGTTGAAGACTCAGAAAGTTCTATTAAATAAAGAATGATGGACATCACATCAGTTTCAACTTATTTCAGAGAAAATTGTGAGATTTTTGGAAAAAGTGGAAGGGCAGCAAAACTTTCGGCCACATCTATATGAATCGTACAAATTATTATGGGTTTTCAAAGATGAAGGACAAGTTCCTCCTTAGCACCATCTGAACATCATGATCTCATTGGACTGTTCCAATGGTTCTTGGGTCCAGCCATTTCATTTCCAGCTAATAAATGCAAAAGTATTATGCAAAATCAACTGGCAGCTGAGGTTTGGTTTCACAGCTTAAGTCACCTTTCCTACCTGCTGTTCTGATGGTGACTGTACTTAAACTCACTCAGTCATTAAATCCTCTGTTAATGTCATTTTTTTTTTACCTGTTGGTTATTTGCCTCCACCTAGGCGGTCAGACGACCAGAAATTATGTCAGTCTTTTATAGCTGAATTTCTATACTTCAATTTCTTGAGTGGGACTTAAAAAAATCTTACAGGTAGCGTTGAATTGCAGCCGGTTTATTTTAGAAACTAGCTGGTCTTAAACCTGAGTCGACTGAGTTCATCCAAGGGGTTCGGTTTCAGTCGAGATGAGTTGAGTTTCAGTTCGGTAGTGGTTGACTATAGTCAGCAGGTGGTGAGCAGTGACCAACGCACCCTCCAGGACTGAAGAAATGTGGAAAGACAGTAGGTGGGTGGGTTCAACGTGATCTACAGCCGCGGTTGTTTAAAAAGTACCACCCACAATGTGGGCTTTTAACTGTACAAATCTGTTTTTCCGTCTTCCTACCTGTAAAAGCATTCCCTGGGGATACAGCCTCTCAATCATCTAAGACCCCTTGATGTCTGGAGTGAGAGTCCAGCCGACCATTTGACCAGTCCAGACACCAATTTTTAAATCCTATCTCTCTCTCTCTGTTCTTTTATCAGCTGCAACTTCTGCGTGAGGATTTTTTTTTAACATTTCCTCTGTTGCGTTTTTCTTTTTTCTCCCCAAGCATGTACTTACACATATTTAAAGATTGTATTTAAATCTGTATTGATTGTTATTAGTTATGGTAATTTGAGAACCTCTGTGCTGTTTACATTTACATTCGCATTTGTATTCATGTCTGTTCAGGATCTGCAGCAAGAAGTGAGAAGCCCCGAGGGAACATGCTGGGAAGGGCCCAGTCATGTACAGAAATGAACTGAAATTGAAATAAGGACTGCTAAAGAAGGTCTTCTGCTGAATACGCACAGTCGAGGAGGATTAGTGTTTGGGAGCTGTTACTGTGAGTGTTGTTACTAAACATTTATAAAGGAAAGATGAAAAGAAACTAGCTGCATTTGGAATGCGCCTTATTCTGTGGACCTGATCATCAGGTTCTCAGAAGCAGGTCTTGATCTGCTCAGCAACATTCAGTTATGCACAAGCTGTAGCACTGAGACAAAAAAAAAGTTATCACGTCTTATTGTGGAATGACACACATTTCAAATATTTGAAATCATTCTATGCCAAGTAAGCAGCAAAACAAGACCGAGTACAAGTAAAAGCAGAAGACTTTTTTTGTTTTTTATTAATGGACAGCAAAGTTAGGTCACAACAACAGAATATGGTAAAAATGCTCACGCTAACAGACACAAATAATTAAAGCTGGAAGGCAAAAGATCACCATATTTAAACAGGGGTGATCATATCACTTGTTTAGGATGACCCAAAAGGTGGCTAAATCCTAAAATTTGTTAGATTTATGGTGGAGGTCAAATTTTAAGTTTCCTACTGGAAGTAACTTGGACACCTGAGTCAGCGGCACACAGGGCGACATCCTCAGAAAAGTCACAGAAAGACACAGACGACCTTAGCAACTGCGGGGTCCAATTGGAACCGTTTTGGTGGAGCTTTCTAGATTTAAAATGATGTCCGATAAGTTTGCAGGAATATATGCTGAAATGTTGTGTTAAAAACACAACAGTGTTTGTAATTGTATAGACCGGGCTAAGGCCGGCCTTGTGCGAAGGCGGGCTGGAAATCCTGCAAATGGGCTTTGAAATTTTTGTTCCCAAAGAGAGGTGCAAATGGGGTTTAGAGAAAGCCAAAATATTACAGATAACAGAAAGACACATTAAGTTCGTGTTCCCATGTCTTCCTCAGCACATTGTAAGAACAACTACCATCGTTGTAAAAACAGTATATAATGCAGATACTCTGGAATACATGGTGAGAGATACGTACTCCGGAACAGTCCAAACAGATGAGCGTTTTTCACCGTTAGTTAACCCTATCACTATTTTATCTGTATTTAGGTAAAATATATCCACCACATTTTAACCTCTGTCTATCGAGTTCAGTACAACGAAAACTTTGTGTAAGACTGCATCATACTGAAGGTAAAGATCTTAACAGGCTAAGAGAAAATGACTATTCCAACCTACTGAGAGTCCAGTCTAACCTACTTTGTTAAATGTAACTCAGCAGAGAAATAGCTGATTTGGAATTAAACACAAAACTGGGTAAAATATTATTTCTCCCCAAGTGATTTTCACAATGAGAGTCTCCAGCCTTTTGGGCAAGGACTTGGTTAAGATCTTAAAGTCCGCATTAAGCAAGCCAATGGTTTTAAAATAGGAGCATTCTTTAAAATTGGACTTATATGAGGCTACGTTCCAGGATTTAGGAATATGGCCCTTTTTAAAGTGTATTATTAAATGCTGGTGTTTTTATTCCACAGGGCATATTTTTTGATAAAAACATGTTTGGCCCAGAACTGTTGTGTTCTATTGTTATTAAGATTTTTTTTTAATATTCACCAAAACAATCCATTTGTTTTTTCTGGATAGCATTGACTGAGGAGTTTACCACATCTCTGGTGAAAGGAGTAAAAGGTGAGGTGACAGAAGTACAGTAGTCTTCAAAGACAGTGGGCAGAGATAGCTTATCTGAGTATGATAATAATTTTTAGCAGACCTTGTCCCTGAGAAGTAAGATGGGACCGATTTATACTGAACTATCACAGGGCACTGAGACTGAGAAGAGCTTGTGACACGTTGTGATTTTTAGTCATGCGTGCAGTCTGTTAGCTACTTTCAGAATGGCACACGACGCAGGTATAAAACACCCCAATGTTCACGTCCTTAAAACGGAGCAACACGCATTGCATTTACATGTATGAAAAGAGCAAGGAGGCGCATTTGATAGACACCAAAAGTGACGACGACAGACAAGGAAAGCAGCAGAATGCGTTTAATTCCATTCTACAGACCACCTACGTTAAACTGCTGTTCAAACAAAAATAATAAGATGCAATGTATTTGATTCAGAAGAGATTTGAGATGATGATCGGTGGTTTGACGACATTTTTTGACACTAAATATTGCTGAAGGTGCACTCTTGAACAATGAGACTACTTACCTGGGTGTCCTTTGAACTTCTACTTTAACAGTCATTCAAATTTTTGTCTATTCCAAAATCAGTTTTTTAATGTTTGCGAATAACATCACAAAACACTTTACGCACAAATTATAATGACAGAGGTGACGTTAAATAAGAAACGCAGAAATGCACCCAGGCGTAATGTACAGTACAAGTAACATTTGTGCTTAACAGTGTTATATTTCATTTGCTTTTTTCCTCCCCAAATCAGTTAGCAATGATAAGCAATATTTATGGTAAACATATATCAACATAAATCCTAGCTGAACAAATAAGTGTTTAAAATGGCTTTTGTGAATGAATGTGAAGACATCTTTGGATATAAAACAGGCCTCTTAAGGACAGGTCTGTAAGAAGGATTGCGTTTATCTTAAATATTTAACACCTACAGTCAGGATATATATCGGTTTTGGCAAGACTGTGACATTTGTTTGCCTGATTCTCAGTTTCTCGAAGATTTAAAACGATCATCTCTGTGGGATCTTTGCATTTGTGTGTTTGGGGTTATTTTTACAGGCAACCTAGAGAACTGCACAGGGTAAAAGGCACAGAAAGGGGTAAAAAAAATGGCCAACCTTAAGTATTGAATGGGTTAAATGTTATTTGATGAAGTTGAATCACTGCATGACATAACAGTGCAGCTTTTATAACACAGAAACACTTTAAAAGACGCTTTCGGCTTTTGCCCTTTCAGGTAAAGTAATGATGCGATTGGCGTGTATTTGAGAAATCATTATTTACAAAAGAAATGCGAGTGTTGAGTTGGAATTTGAAAACTTCTTTAGCGGATGTAGGAGATTTAATGGTTTCTGACCATAAACCCTTTAACACATGCATATTTGTGTCGTTTTCGAGACCGTCGGCCTTCGGAAGGACTTCTTTTAAAACGGCCCGTACACACATAAGCGAGGAGTTCGCCTTTTCATAAAGTCAATATATTTTTAATGTCCATGATACATGACAAACTTTATGCTTATAAAAGAAAATAATAAAAGCAATAATAATTATCTTAATATATTAGGTCATTCAACACAGAGATAAATAAGAAGTTGTTTTGTTTAGAGTGTTTTATGTTAAGTGTTCCCAAGAGTCAAGGCTAGCCATGAAAACCAACGTCCCTTTATGTGGAAAAAAACTAAGGCGGTGTCAGTTAAAGTCAGTAGAAGGTCATACATTTCTATAGATTAGCTGGTGCGTTTTGCCATAAACACCACTGACATCCAAAGTGAAGCAACCTCATTCGCAAGACAGCTCCTTGTGATCAGGCCCCTCCCTCCCCTGCGCTCCGTATCCGTATGGGACAGTTGTCCATCCTCCTACGGTCGACGACCACTTGCACTTACCCCCACTGCACATGGTAAAATCTCACCACCCCTCCTTCTGCACGGAAATCAGATGAAAACACGCAAGATGTACAAAGTTTGTTTCGCCCCGCGTTCCTTCGCGGCTCGGAAAAAACGGAGCAGGGGGTGTTACTTGGCCTTTTCAGGAGGATAAGTGATGGTCACAGGATCGGTCTGAACTCCAACCTCTGACAGCCGCTTTGGACCCTGCGTGTCAGAGAACATGTCAATATGTCATATGCGAATGCGCGATATTATAATTCTGTAGTTTCTAAGGAACGTAAAAAGATTTTTTGCGTTTCGAGGAAGATGATACTGCTCCTGAAAATCTTAAATTCAAAGTATCTGACAAGTCTGTCTGAGCCACTTTGTGGAAGTGGAACAGAACTGCCTCTGCTTATATATGTATTCAGTATATAGAAGTCAATTGCTGAGATACAGCCATTCAGGATACAAGAATTCAGCTTTACAGGGAGTTTGATTTATTACTCTATCTGCGGCTTACAAGGATTTTTTTATGCCTTTATGAAGATTAAATTTGGATTCTGGCGTGAGACCAGCCCACGATGCAGGCTTCTTCCCCATTATGGTGCGGTTTGGGCTGTATTATGTTCTCAGCCTATTTTGCCCCATGTTTGCTAGTTTCACCTCTTATAACCTCGATAATAATGGACTTTCCAAACCGTATCAACTTGTTCAGTTAGCGTGTATTAATTGAGTCGTTTTCTTTGATTCCCTTTGATCTTATTTCTGCGTCATTTCATTAATACCGAGTATCATATGTGTTTTGTTTGTGAGCACGTGTTAAGTGTACGATGCGTAATGACGTGATAATTTTACTTGTACAGTCCTGTGCAAAAGTCTTAGGCGTGCAACTTGAACGTCTGTTGAGAAGTACAGGTAGATTCTTATCTACCGTCAGGGGGGTTTCTGGTTGGTCCCAAATTCATTCTGCAGCCTGAGAATGAGACTGAGAAATCTTAGTCATACACAACTATCTTCAGCAACAGATGGTCTGGTCCCCACAGAGCCATCTCAACATGATCGAGTCAGTCTGGGAGGACATGCAGAGACAGTCAAAGTGTGCAGAAGAACTGTGGCCAGTTCCTCAAAATGTTTGGAAGAACCTACCAACCTTTACCTTAAACTGCATGCAAGTTTGCATAAGAGAATCGATGGTGTTTTAAAGGCAAAGGGTGGTCTCACCAAATATTGATCTGATGGAGGTTTTTTTGTCTACTGCACTTTTTAGAAGGTTTATTGATTAATAAGTATTCATGGCATTATTTCTGGAACCATCCTTGCTTTATAGCATTTTTCCCACAGGTGCCTAAGACTTTTGCACAGTACTGTATTTGGTGCTGTTTTAGCAAAAGTGGGTGTCAGTTTTGGTGCTCAGGAATGCTTTTTCACTATTGGTGACAATAAAGTCTACAATTCATGAGAATTCTGAAGGGTTTCTGCCTCCTTCATTCCGTGAAGGAATGTCTTTGTAAAAGTCTTTGTAAGGCAAGGGAAGAATATATAGCTGCAGTATATTTAACTGCTGCTTATGAAATATGTTGACAATACTTTTTGACTTGCCCTTAGGTGTATATATTTAAACATTTTTTTAAATTAAAAGAAAATGAAATGTATGGGCATACTTCTTCTCTCAAGTTAAAGTATACCATGGAAGTGTATCAGACAGCAGGAACGCAACGGGATTTTCCATACCAGGCTTTTGAAGAACAAGTGGATAGAGTTTCTCTTCTCAAGTTTCTTGGAGACACCGGTGGCAGCATCGTCTCCACCCGGCGTGGCTTCGGATGCGCACTTGTTGTCGGCAGCGACCTCGGGAGCCTTGGCTTTTGGGGCAGCCTCCTGCTTGCCGCTTTTCTTCTTCTCTGCTTCCGCAGAGGGTTTGGGCTCCTCTTTCGCCTTGGCGCTGGGTGCCGACTCAGGCAACGGGGGAGCCTCGGGAGGGGTGTCTTTTGTGCTCTCGGGGGCCTTGCGGAGACGGCAGCGGGGGAGACGTTGGTTAGCGTGTTAACTCTCATCACCCGACTCTGGGTGACCGAGTTCTCTTATGCATAAAAAAAGTCAGGGCCTACAAACCTGTAGCAACAGGATTTCAATCTCTTATCATGTGGAAAGCATGGAATGGAATGAAATGAATGAAATTAAGGACACTAGAAAAAGAAAACAAAGCCCTCTGATAGTAGCCTTGCTTTTAGGAAGTCATTTTGTTTGAGGAAAGTTCCATGGTATTTGGGTGTTTTCCTGAGGGATTTCCCCTATATTACACTGGTAAAGTCAGAATTACAGAAAATAACCAAATCAGACAAGGAAACAAAGAAAGGCGCCCACGTAGGAGACCTTGGGCATTTAACCCTGACACCAGTTGCTGGCTGTGGGGAACACTGATGTAGAGATGACCTTCAGACTTGTGCTTTGCACAGCTCTAGGCAGCCAAAGGAATGGAAAAAAAAAACCAAATAATCCATTGGTTTAAACGAAACTGCAGCTTCTCAGCGTTCAGGATTCGTACTGAACACCAGCTCTGCCCATTTATTCAGTTAGCAGATGCTTTTCCACCAAGTGACAAAAACTGCAATTATATCATTATATCTATATTTAAAGCTGCCCTTTGAACCGCTTTTTTTTCTACAAAACTGTGTAAGTACACCTACCTGCTCAGCTTTTTACTCTATTGATTTAGGGTGAGTGTGGTGAGCAGGAGGTGGATCTGAACCATTACACCCCCTGTTGTCTGCATGCAACACCTGATGCAACACTCAGTAACTCAGTTCTGACTTTTCCTGTTGAAGCTCGTGGTCCTCGGTTTTGTTGAGCGAAACTACACCGATCGTGAAACCCAAAGTAAAAACACGGTGAAAAAATTGCAAGTTTAACCGACTTCCGCTGGACAGCCCAAACCACAAAACGGTTAGTAGTAACATTTAAAGCACGATGCCGGTGGGAATATGTGGGCGATGCTCGACTCTTCTCAAGCAGCAACTTAACTTCACTGCTTTAGTCACCGAAAAGAGACGCTGAATTAGTGATGTTTTGTGTTATTTCCTATAAAGTGGCAACAGATGGGACGTTTTCGGCAACAGCAGCTCATCGTCGCCATCTAGTGGCTGGAGGCAGCGCTGCAAAACAAATCGCTGGCCTAGGAATGGAGTCCATTTAGTGAGATGAGTTTTGTTAATGCGTGATGCTCATTCTCATTTACCAGCACTTCAGTGTTGACCGGGACACTGTTTCCACATGCCGGAGTAGTCAGGACTTTAGACGTTTGTGGGCGTTGCGGTACCTCGAATTCACATCACTCCGTTACTATTTTACACATGGCAAATTATTTTTGAGCCAAAAAACACAGGTTGGACCCCCCCCCCATCCTGCTTCCATTACCTTAGTCTTGAAAAGGGAGATGAGGTTAGATTTCTTCTTCTGCGTCAGTTTTGGGGCCTGCTCTGGTTGAGGGGTAGCCTCCAGGGTACTGGCCTTCGAAGCAGCTGTCTGCAAGGACAAGGATAGGTAGGGGAGGGGAGAATGTGCCGTTTATTAGTCAGTATCACTGATCTTCTACACCTCACTGCCTTCAGAGGAGGCCTTCCACCTGAAAGCAAGAGGAGGATGCAAAGAGAAAGACGCCACATGCTGGAGAGTCCCAGGTGGAAGAGCCGTCTACCCAAACCCTGCAGAGGTACGAACACCCAGAGTCCGACCGCCTTGCCCGAGCTACAGAGAATGAGAGACGAAGGAAAGGAGGGAAGCGCAGGAGCTAGCACTGAGGAAACCTGTCCCTCCCCAGAAGGATAGAGAGCCATTGCCATGGGCTGGGAGGAGTTGCCCCGCAGCATTACCTGCCCCTCCTCCTCCTCCTCCTCCTCCTTCACCACCATCACCTCCTCCTCTTGCTGCTGCTCCTCTGCAGGCTCCTTCTCTGCAGGCTGCAGGGAAGCAGAGCCACATTAATCCTCACAGCAAGGTAAATTCTAATTTTACCACATTGCCTAGTCCCTGGAGTGTGGGGAGGGTTCGGCTATGATCTGCTCCTGTACTGGTAGTGATCACTCACTCACTATTATTAACCATTTGACCAAGTCAGGGTCACTGTAGACTGGAGCACAGCGCTCAAGGTCAAGCAGGGTACACCTTGGATGGGGTGTCAGTGGATCCCAGGACCGGTACTGATGTGTATTCTTTACAAGTAAGTAAAATTAGCTGTCAATGCAAAACACTTCATATAAGGAGGAAATTTATACTGTTTATAGAATATTCATTATCATTAAACAATTGTTGAAAGCTGGTTACAGTCAATGAATATGGGCTGCGGTTGCAGCTCTAATCCCACCTGGTATCTGAAACAAAAACACGTTAGAGTTAGTTGTCCTTTGTGCTGGACGGCTTTGACAGCTTACTTTAGAACTGAAAAGTTTGGAGAAGCGTCCGCCTTTCGCAGCCTTCTTGGTGGGGGTCGCCAGTCCACTTGGCGTGTCTTTGGGCCCCTCTTTCTGGCTGCTTTTAGCAGCTGCTTCTGCTTTGGCTTCTGCTTTGGGTGGCTCTGGCGGAGGCACCATCTTGGTAGCCTTAGCAGCGGTAGCAGCGTCGACTTCCTGCACGCCCTGACCGACGGAGAGAAAGTATGGCTTTAAAGTGTTCGCACTTGAAACAACGCTTACAATCCTGTAAAGATGTGCATTTTTATAAAACTACCTCTTAAATATGCTAACCAGCCTCGCTGTAGTAGTATTAACTAAGTCTGTTGTGTCTAAATGGTGTCTTATCTTGTCAAAAATGGTACTTACGTTGGTGGTTGTTGGTTGGGTGTCCTTGAAAGACTGTTGAAGGATTACAGAGAGCAAATGTTACCCCTGAGAATTGCATAAAATTACGAATAATCGGTGCACTCAGTCATATTCTACTAGGTTATTAGGTTACTGCAGGTTATTTCTTTGCTGAACTTTAGACACGTTACATTCATGTCATGCAGTAACCTTCTGTCTGAAGAGTTTGCTGAATGCCCCGCCTGTGGAGTCTTTGGGATTGGGCTCCAGATCTTTGGTCTCTGTTGCAGTCGAGACCACCGTCTTGGCTGGAGACCCTTTCTCCAACTTGGCCTGGGCCTCAGGCTCCTTGGAGCCTTTTGCCTGTGGGGAAGAAGGAATCATTGTCAGTGAGGACATATTGACCATTCAATCACTCTAAAGGTTACTTATCCAACAAGAAACGGGGGCCTTGTTGACTGTATGACCTCCTGCTCATGTGAAAAAACATGAGAAAGGGAGCTGAAGAACACAAAGGTGGTGACAGGCAGAGCTGGTCTTTAGAAACCTTGTCAGCATTTGTTTTTAAGTCAAATCTTAATAATTTGGGAATATAGTCCTTTTAAAACAAGTACAAGGAAAATGTGGAATGGCTACAGAGAAGTGAAATCCGTCACCAGGAAAAATACTCTGGCAGGGCAAAATGTCGTGCGGGTTTTAGATTTCTCCCAAGGTTTTGCTCAAGTTTGTTACCATGTCTTTGGGGGCATCGGGAGATGCTTCTTCTTTGGAAGTTTTGCTTGGACTCGCCTACACGGGAGAAAAGGGGAGTACAATACATGTTCTCAGTGCTGAGGGGCACATAGACCTTATGTTTCTTGCTGATCCTGGCCATCTGCGTGCAAGGATTATAAATCTTACGCTCCTTAGTGGATCTCAACTGCCCAATGTTTGTCTGTATCCACATTAGCAGGAAATGTAGTCATTACTCGCGTAACATAACAGACCAAAACCCTGCTGGGACACACTCCCTGTCCTATGTGGTCGTAGGACTGGCACCATTTAAGTTAAGCGGTTGGGAAATGGCAATATACAGTTATATTAATATAAATTAGTTTAAATAACACATTGCACAATAAAAAAATAAGCACAAGCGTTCCAAATTGAATTAAAAACAAAAACAGTTGTCTCAAAATTCCTTGCCTTTGTCGATGAAAGTGTGTAATTCAGAATATGCAGTAATACATTGTCATATATGTTTTGGGATTTCATTGGCAAATGATTTATGGGCAATATTATTAGTAGGTGACACGGTTTTGGTGAAAGATATGAACGTTCACGAAAATATATGGATGAGATCAGTCCCAAAATTGAGGGTTTCGTGAACACAGTCTAAGAACGGCACGGTTGCGAACGTGCCATCGTTGACCGCGTACGACGGTAACCCGCGGTAACTGCACATCGACGTGGACGTGGTTTGGCAGCTCAGATCTGTCTGTAGGAGGTTAGGGATACTGTACGGCCACAGGCTTTTTGGAGAGGAGTCGGTTTCAGCCGAGCGGAGTTGCCGGGCCAGAGGGGATCCAGGGGTTCAGGTCAAACAGGGGCCCAAGTCCCACGCTGCCTCCTCCATGCTACACACATGCCCACCATTGTTCCTCCGCTGCACAGCAGCGACAGCACAGGCCCATCAGTCTGTTATCGGGGAGCATCCCCGCCTCCAGCCCCCCTGGGCCCCCTCACACGAGCACAGGCTCAGGGCCCAACAAAAGACAGCCACAATCCGCTACGTTGAAAGGACTGATTTAGCATGGGCTCAGGCCTGTTTTAACTCCTTCGTGCAGGAGGGGGGTGGGTCCTGGGTTTAAGACGCACAGAGAGGGTGACAGGAGAAGACAAGTGTTGTCTTGTGAAGTAGCAGATAAGAAGCGACTCTTCTCTGGGACATTCCTTTTGCTGGCTAACGTTCACACTTCCCGGGCCCCTCGCCACCGACACCGGCAGCTCCCTCTGTCCGGCACGTCCTCACGCACACAATGAGTGCGATCGCTGACAGGGCTATACAGTCCGCACACAATGACATCACCCGGGGGCCACTGCCCTGCGCATTAATCACCTTCTGTCTCCGCCGTGCCGAGTGTCTCGCACACAACTGCCTTTCACAGCGAGCCGAGGAGGCCGGCCACGATCGGCGACGGCCACACTCGGCCAAAAGCGCTTGCTGCGTCGTGTTACGTATAAGGCCCGGGTTCTATTCGGGCGCTTTTGAGCTGTTTTACGTTCAGAAGCCCACTGAAAGACGCCACCCGTGGAATAGCAGACCTGACAGCGAATTCTGTTGGTTAGAAATGGGGACGCACTCACAAATCCAAAGCCCTCGGCTGCTTCCCTTCTACGTCTACCTTCAAGTAACACCGGGCAAATTGAAAAAGAGAAAAACTATACCTCAATCAGTTGTGTTATGTATTCATACCGAAGTGCTTTGGGTCTTATTTAGGCCTTCGAGGAGTGCATTCCCTTATCCTATGTGCCGTTTCCCAAAACGAACAGCGCAGGGACTAATACACGTAGCCGTGTGTGTCATTACGTCACCGATCCTGCGTGAGGTATGTCAAAAAAAAAATCACAGCCGCCCGCAATCCACTCCCTGGCAACACAAATCACAGAAAAAGCGACTTACAAATGTTCTGAAGAAGTTCATTACTGGCTTTTCTTCTGTGACACTCTTGTCGTCTTTGGTCCCCTCGGGTTGTACGCTCTCGCCGTCCGCGCCGGGGGCTTCGCTTCCCACTGGGGTGCTACTGAGACCAATGGGACCCTTGGCCGTGGCCGCTCCCTCCTTGGAGTATCCGGGCGCCTGTGGGCGAACGCGGAGCTCTGGCTCGTGGGAAGTGGTCTGGAGCTGCACAGCTGGGGTGCGACCTCTCTGCTTGTAAAGCGTAGCATTGAGGCGGGGAGCACAAACGGCCCAGCCATGCCAGTGCCCGTTTGGGGGCGGCCCCAACAATGGCACTATTATCACCATGTCGCACTCTCTGTGCCCCATTGGTATTCAGCAATGTCCCGGGCCTAGCAAGCCCGGCGTGCCCCTCGCTCGGAAAAAAATGTCAGGGCGCTCAGAATCGGCCCGATTGTGCTTTAATAAAGTCGCCTTACTCCACAAATGTGAGTTTACTCAACACCGTAAACATCTGGATGAAGGCCCTCGGCCAACAATTTGCTCCGAGCCCGTACGATCTAAGTGAATATTAGGGGCTGACCTGACTGTGCGAAAACAGCCTATTTCGCTTACGCCGGAGCCGCTACTTTTAGATGTACCGGACGGAAAGCGACAGAGTACAACCGAGTCGGACAGAGCAACATCCACGCGATCTGCGGTTGTCGAAACCAGGGACGCGGCGGGCAAAGAGATCACTTGTCGTGACGATATGGAAGCACGCAAACAGGCACAATTGAGTGAACAGCAACATTTGTTTGTTTTCTAAACTCTCAGTTCTGTTATTTGGGAGAGATGTGAGCTCAGTGGGTGCAACAACCTGCGATTTTGGAGGGGGGGGCTAAGAAATATTAGCTGTCCACAAATATCAGGGAGGTTGTGTTAAGTTTCCTTGAACATTGTGAGGACCCTGGTCCCCCGTCTATTATACTATTATAGTAAAACTCACCCCTGCAGGGATCTACGGTATATGGTGATCTTATAAACTGCACTGATCCCAAGGCCTGCTGTTAGTCTGCGTCTCAAACCACATAAAAAACCGTTTTTCGTACTCGACTCAATTATTTTACCCGCATCGCTGAAAAAACCAACACGCTCTGCTCCTTCTGAGAATTTAATGGCATTTTTGACCAGTTGCTTAACTGAGAGTATCTTTATTGGGTGTAGGTCTTGTTTCTGGGGGTTAAATCTTCGGAGTCATCGATAAGGTAAAGTCGGTTGGTAACGCACCTTAAATGTTCAGCAGTGAACAGGACGCAAGTGTAAAACCCAGGTAGAAATGTGAAGTATGACGGTAATGGTAAGGGAGCTCTGCCAGCGTGGGAGCTTTTTGCGAGGGTGCGCTGGATCGAAACTCAGACGGCCGTTCCCGCCTGGCTTAAGCCATTATCCGGTTGCCTAAAAGCTGGCAAAACCTCGCACGTCCCCCTCCGTCACTGCTTTCTGAGAAGGGCAGTGCACACTTCGGAGACCAATGGGGGGAGTCATCCACCTCGCATAAATGCTGGCACTCATGTTGAACGCAGCATTGGTCGGAACAGCAGCCTGGAGCGGTGCCGGCACCCCGTGGTTGTTCAGAAAAGATGAAAATGTGTCCCTCACATCACTTTCTTAGTCACCCGCCATTTGAAAAGCTATTTAGCCCTTTCTGATGTCCTCCAACAGTCTCACGCTTCCACAGAGGAGTTACAGCCTCTCTATTGTTTATGTGGCTTTGCCAGATTTATTACATTTTGGGTCTGTCTCTGCAAAGTTTGTTCCGTTAGCAATTTTCTGTGCAAAATCGCAGTTCTCATCCCGGAGACGGGAAAACCGAACCGATGGAAGACGTACGAACCTGTCTGCCTCGCGTCGAAAAGGTGTCTGCGTTCAGGTATTGCTTTTCATAATTCGAGGAAGGAGAACTGTTCCTCCCGTGCCTGTATGTCATCAAGTTTATTTATCAGGTCAAAACCACGGTCCAGCTTTTCTCCTTGCTGTGTGTAGAAATATCACCTTTTAAACAATGAGGATCAGCTGTAGATTTACAAGGTCCTTTGTGCTTCAGCCGTTGAGGTGTTTGCTGCCTGTATCACTGAGAGGATCTGTCTTGCGTCCTTATTTCTTTGAGGTGTTGTTGTCGCATGATCACCAACTCTTCCCTTTGAAACTGATGCGAAGGACCACAGCTGTGATCCACACCGGGAGTCTTCTCAAATCGCCTTTGAGATCGGAAGCCGTCTCCTCTCACCGTGTCCATTCGTAGACATCTCCGAGCAACAAGTTGAGCGTCTGCTTCTGCACGTGGTGCTTTTGTTTTCGTTTGTGGTCCGTTTCACCTTCTGACTCTTGACTTGACTCCAGCAAATCATAGGTAGAGGAAGCCCCCACTTCTAAGTGGTTCCATCAGATTTGGTGTTTCGGACATAGACTTGAGACTGACCACCCAGACCATTTTAACAATGGCGGTTTCTTGGAGTCTTTCCAGATTCAGGGGCGCAGGTCACCGCTGCAGAGCGTCCGCGTGTCAGACTGTGAAATGAAGTCCGTGGTGATATCACCACCCCACTTCCACGTCTCGTTCGCTGCCGCGCCTCACTGATGTCAGTGTTTGCTGACTTCAGGCCGTCACAGAACGCTCCAGTGCTTTCACTGCTGTCTTCCTGGTCCAGACAAACAGGGTTTGTCTATCACCGTGTCCGATTTGTCCATCTAAACGGCGTTTGTATCCAGTCTGCATCCTCCCCGTTCGTAAAGTCTAGGAACTCAACCGAGGACCCTATCAGGAATTAATACAGTAAAAATGACCCAGGTGTGTGCGGTATTATCACTAGGTCTCCCCGGGAGGTGTCAGCAAAATAATCGTTTCAAATTACAGTATAAAATAGATAAAGGAAGAAAACCAGCAGAAACCTCAGAAATGGATGCAACGTAGTTCAACCTAAACCCACTGTTGATATGTGTCACATAGTCAAGTTTTACTCCATACCTCTAACATTCAAGGACGTACATCCCTGTGTTTTTAAAAGCCATATTCATTTTTTTCTTGTTCGCTGGTATTTAGTAACAGAAGTATCTGGTATTTCTTTTGCTGTGCAGTTTATAGTTCTAGGTTACAGCCTTATTACAGTTCAGCTTGGCTGATCACTGAATGAGACTGCAGATGATCTTTTTATCACCGTGCGGCAAAACGCGGGGAAACATTACTTGCTTCCCTTGCTTGTTCTGTATTGAACGTTACCCACAGTGGAGGGTATTACTTGCGGTGGGGTGTTAACTCCCCGGGTGGTACTTACGCTGTGGAAGCCGTTTATAGTGACTGTCATCACTGCAGGCTTCTCCCCATCGGAGACATCGAGCTCCACAACGGGCACCTCCTTCGCATCCTTGTCCTCTGCTTTCTTCTTGAAAAGCTTGTTGAAGAGGGGGACCTTGGCAGGTTTGGACTCCACCTCGCTGTCTAGGGTAAGATGGGTGCCGTTCTGCCCCTCGGCGGCCACGTCCGCGCCGACCGCCTGAGACCCTGGCTCCTCTGGGACGTTGGAAGCAGGTGGCTCCAGCTTGCCAGGAGGGGTCTGGGCCTCATCTTGCGGTGGGGTGTCGCCGGCTGTTTTCTGACCGTCCGGTTTGCTGGCCGTTGTGGCGGCTGCATCCTTCGTGACAGGGGGTGTGGGGAGCCCACCGTTCTGCTCTACAGCCGCTTGAGGAGCAACAGCAGAAACAGAAGGTCAATAATGCAGACCGGTGTAGAAAAAGTAACCTTGGAGACAGGAGGGTTTGACTTACGCATTTTATTGTATCCGGGTGAAATAATTTAATATCTTTTACCAAGTCGGCATCAAATATGAGGCTGATTGTTCACGTTTACGAGTAGCGGGAGCCCAAGGCATGGGACTTTTTAAAGTTCACACCAGCAGTCACCGTAGTGATACTGATAGATTATTTACATTTGTTGTGTGAGTATGAATCGGTCCTGACTGGGCATGTGTGTGTGTGCGAGTGTGTGTGTGTACATATGTGCGTGTGTTTGTGTCTGTGTAGTGTGTGTGTAAGCAGCAGTTTAAGAGCGGCACGAGTGTTTGCAGTCTTCAGACTTCAGTACACACAACATCCAGTTCTCTGCCACTCATTCTTATCCACAGTTACTGTTTTCACACCTTTATTTATATTGTATTATATTATATTATATTATATTATATGATGGAGTTTTTAGAGATTAAAAAGCTTTATGATATTTAATCATTCACCACCTTATTTAAATAAATGCTGTATGATTTTGGAGTTTCACCCGTGCAAGTTGCCTTGGATAGAGGTTAAATTGAGAATGTTACAAAAATAATGGGCAAAAACCTTATTTAACCAACGGCGGTAAGAAGCGAGGAGACGGCAGCACAGTGCTGTGGAGCTCCAGCTTTCCCCTCTGCCCTCTCCCAGCTTGCCTCTGAGACCTTTGTGCTCAATTTTCATAACTGAGAGGATCTCTTTTTCTCACATTTCTTGATACTCTTGATACTTTTCTTGTTCTTTTTTTTTGTTGATAATGGAAAGTTTAGCATAGAGAGGGCAGTAGTCAAAAAGAGGATCTGTCTCGGTTGTCTTTTGAGGAAGCTCGAGTTTCGCTATGCCTCGGTGCAGCACCGGTACGAAGGCCGGCGCTGTACTCGCTCCGTCTTAATTTCTACAGATATCATAACGTTTAAGAACCTCCCGCCTTGCTATTCTTCTCAAAACCCACATGTCATAATTCCTAGCGTGTTTACGGCCTTATTTGTGTTGTATTCTTTGGCGGCTTGAGTTCTCAGGGCCCTCTGCTCCATTCTGTGGGGACTTCCCAGGTTTGGAGCCAAAACAGCTTTTACAACTAAATCATTCTCATTCTGAAACTGTATCGTTCTGCAGAAAAAGACTGTTCACTCTATCAGCTAAAGAACTTCTATTCTTCTACATGTCTAACAGAAGATACAGTCACAAGCAAGCAACCTGAAGGCTGCTGGTGTCACTTCCTCCTCTAGTACCTTTTTAAGGAATCTGTTTTTCCCTGAATGACCCTTATGAAAACACCAGCTGGAGAAGCTATTAGCTAAATAAATAAAAATAAAAAGAATTATTTGGCCATAGAAAAATCTTTTTTTTTTTTTTTTTTTAAATTGTGCTTACATTTAAGTTTGCACAAGACTGTCGTTGGGTCAACCTGTGGACATATGGAGTTTGCACTGTGCATACTACATTAAAACAAAGAATATCCTTGAGGGCATGGCTTTTGGGAGATTTGCCATATTTTTTATGCGTGGTGAAAATACTCACCAGACAGGTAGCAGGACCATGAATCATTATCTCAATTTGGGCAACACCCTGGGCAATACAAACACTGTTACTAGGGAATTTAAAACATATTAACCACCATGTCTAGCAAGTCTGAGCTCCACCCTGGACGGTTCGTACAGGATTCAGGGAGATGGGTGATCGTCTCATCGTGGCTACCCGGTAAAGTAGTGGCAACGGCGATGTGAGGAATGGCAAAAAAGAGACCGTGTGGCCCAGTCTAAACTCAGGCGGGAACAGCCCAGTGTGCCACGATCAACCCTCGGCAAACACCACCCCACTGGGCTTCGCTCTACGCATCGTCCTCAAACTCCAGGCCGGGCAAATCCTGACACATGACTGCTCGTGGCTTTTAGGACTTTAGAGTAATAATATTTGCATTCTGTCAAATCAAACAGCATTTCTTACATGTTATCCAGCTACGCCCAGAATTTACACAGTGTGCCACCGCACAGCCCAGAAAGGCCGCAGTACCTGTGGCGCTACTGCCAGCAACAAATGTTCTCCAGCCCATTTAGTCTTGTGATTCAGTCCTGTTGACAGCAGCAGACAGGGAAGGTAAATGAAGCGATATCTGGCAAAACAAAGTGCCCACTTTAAGGTAAATATTTGTGGGATTTGCATGGTTTCTGTCTTGTTCATATGCGGATTTATCTGTGTTTTTCGATTTCCTCCCACCACGACCCCCCGACTGCAAAAGTTTTTATTGAGAAAAAGGTGGAAAGATATATATATAGATATATTTTTTCCTTTTTTCTTTGCAATCAACCTCGTGATATTGTTTTATAGCTCATCCTCACGTGACCAGACAGAAGCATTGATCTGACATCCCAGTGGATCATATGCGTAATGTTTTTCAAGTCATTCGTTTCCCCAATTAACCAAATAGTTTTAAAAAATGACTAATGATCTCGATGCCACGTTGGGAAAAGACACAGAATTTACAAAACTTCCTTTCCATATATGGATATAAAATAAAACATTTTTGTGATTTGCTGAAAGGTTTAAGCAAGTAATTTATTTTTTTTAAATCCTTCAACAATTTGGGTTCCACTGTGCAGATTATTATATATTTAAGATGAATATCTTATACATCGACATGCTTCTCATGTGGCTCCGTACTCTGTTTGCAGGGTTTGTTTGAAAGCAAAATGAACAGCTTGAAAATCAGGGGAGAAACGAGACCACCTTCAGCATCGCTGGGATGTCCGACCCACAGCCTTGACAGGTAAAGACGGCGCCGAACCCCCACCCTCCATACGTACCAACTTTGCCGGAGTCCTCATTTGGCGAAATGCTCACGATGTGGCCATTCAGGTCCCCATTGTGGAGCTTCCCGCTGGCCTGAAACACACCGCGAGGATGTCAGAGCGTCGCAAAGACCGGAAATCGGTGGTGTGGCGACCCAGGAGGCCTTCGGGTTTGGTCCCCTGGGTGAGCATCACAAGCACTGGCTTTTTCCCTTTCAAAATATCACTGAAAGTAAAAGTTGCTGACACATTATTACAGTCATTATTTCGCTAAGTTAAAACTGTGTTTGGCACCGGTTTAAAACAACGTCCGTCAAAGAGCTGTAGCTTTAAATCGATACCCGCTAGGTGGGTCACCACGCCAAAGGGCGCCTGCTGAGTAATAATGAACATTAAGTAAACGTTCCCGTGAAAACCAGACGTGACGGTACAAACAGGGCAAATACAGTTGGTTCGATAATATTTAATCGTCCAGTAACTGCCGATGGAAGATCCTCTGCAGCAACTCGAGGTACAGTCACATCTCCCCCTCAGTCTATATCGATATCAAAAAACTGGCATTTCCGTATCAGGCTGCAGTAACAATAGTTTGGTGAAAAGTTCATAACTCGGGCAACAGCCATAATAAAGTCAATAAAGTCATTCTTGTTTGATAAGGTCCTTTGGCTGCAGGCAAAGGAGCAGAGCAAGTTATTTATTAAAGGCGCCTTGTCTCCTTCTGAGAGCCATTTAGCCAATAACAGCCCGGCTCCTGTTTAGTAATCCCACTTTAATCTTTAAAAAAAAAAAATATATATATATATATACACACACACACACACCAAACCCCAGACCATATATATATATATACATATATACATATATATATGTATATATATATATGGTCTGGGGTTTGGTATGGGTATGGGTTTCATATATATATATATATATGGTCTGATCACCATCGCAGTATATTTTTCCGAGCAGTAAAGACCCAGTCAAAAGTGTTTTCAACACATTTTTCCTGAATTGCCACTTAGAATAAGCAAATATTCCTTCTTTAACGTGTAACCCTTAAGCTTCAGGTAGAGTTTGGAAACATTTAAACTGAATAATGCATTTTAATCTTTATTCATTCAACCAAATTTATCCCCTTTTTGTAAGCTTGGATTTCTTGAGAAGGAGCTGCTGTTTTTAGTGTGTCTGTCCTTTTTTTAAGCCAGTATATGGGCAGCTGGTGATATGCAGTATTTGTCTGTAATGTCAACGCTTGGTTTGCATCAAAACGTACCGCTTCTTGCTGATGCTCCTGCATTTCGTAAGACATTTCATTCCCCATCTTGGCTGAAGTTTTGTTCAAATCAGAACGACGCGAAGCACCTCTTCAAACAGAAAGTTGATCAGCACTAATCGTGGTTTATTTCACATGACAACTGGGCAAAAACAACAGCTTTCTCAATGACACATCTTATTCCAAGGGCAGTTTTTATGTTTTCCTGAACTGCCCCACTTTGCCGTCGTTGATGCCTCAGTGAAATGAGTGAAATGAAACATACGACTCCATTCAGAAGAGGAACATTGTTCATGAAATACTGATCATTTACAGTCACTCTGTGCATTGGCCCTGCAAGGTGTAACTCTCATTTTCATTATTATTATTATTATTATTATTATTATTATTATTATTGACCTGAGACATCTATGCAAAACAGCTTGCAATGTTAAGTTTGTACACTAAGCTAATTTTTTCCATCTACACAACATAGTACTGTTACAGTACTTTTATACACACACACACACACACACACACACACACACACACACACACACGCTAACCAAACTGTAACCAGCCACACACACACACACACACGCTAACCAAACTGTAACCAGCCACACACACAGACGTCTCACAATAACATCAAACATACAGATCGGCCTGGCAGCTACCAGAGGGATAAAGTGTTTTTTTTCCTCCGTCTAAAATTAAGCAAGTTTATGCAAAAAAGTGACGTTTCAATTGCCAAAACCCTTCTGTCACAAAGAACATTAAAGCATCCGGTGACAGTGCAGGGATCTGTGGTCTGTAAGTCTCACCTGCCCCAAAAGACTGGTTGGGAATCCCTGCATGTGCAGAATTCCGACCCCTTACCTTCAAAGCAGAGTCTTCTACTCCTGGATATGTTGCTGGGTTAAGGTTTTGTGTGTGTGTGTGTGTGTGTGTGTGTGTGTGTGTGTGTGTGTGTGTGTGTGTGTTTGCACACAATATTCCAGTATTCCAGCTGCCTAGAAGACCCGACAGACTGATCCAGTAACCTGTTCTGCAGTGTGTGCATACATATATGTTCCACCTATGAGAAGAGGGGCGGAGCTCCGTGCTGTCAATCACTGTGCCCACACTTTTGGTTTTAATATCCATAACAACGGATACAGAAATTCTTTTTGACAGTTTAAGCTCATCACTTCATAAGTTCATCACTCAACACCAACATCAATCTGTCAGGCACTGAAATGACAGCAGCAGAAGGAGTAAGTTATTGACACACCGGAGAACCGCTGCTGTTTTTGTTTGGCTTTTTTTGGTCACGCTCAGCAGGGGAGAGATTGTCGGGAGGGGGGGGACAGGTGACACACCGGGCGCGGCTGCACAGAAGCAGGATGTACGTGAAGGATGTCCACACAGCTGGTAAAGTAGTCCTGGAAGTGCCGTTTATTATTGACCGACGGCTGCCCTGGTTCCGGCTTGGTCAGTCTCACCCAACCCAGGTGAGAAGAAGCGGCGAACACGGGTCCGGCAGCTGCCTGCCAGGATGGCTCAGCAGCCACTTTAACGTCCAGTTCACATAAGGAAGAGAAAGAAAATTCTTGTTTCAAAGGATTTACAAAATCAACGACATACATCGCACCTTCCCTCACTCCCTGTGAATCATTCAGTTATTTTCGGGCAAAAACAATTCATCCATTTGTCCAACCAGGTACTTTTTACCGTATGAGTTCGACATAACGGCGCTACAGTAGGACGTGGGATTTGAATTAGAATTTTTGGTCGCAGATCGAACCACTATGCCGTTTGCTGACCCTTATTTGTTATTGCTGTTGCGCAGCTTATGCTTTGACCCTGGGATGCTTTAATCGTAGGGGAATGATTTCAGGATATTGATCTACGGACAGACGAGTCAAAAGTGGAACCGTGTGGGCCACACAGGTCCCATCATGTCTGGCATAAAGCAAAGACAGGCATTTCACAGTAACTTCACACCGGCGTCATGCTGTGGGGATTCTGTGCTGTCTCAGGACCTGGTTGACTTTGTGTAGCGGGAACCACGAATTCTGTACCAGAAAATTCTTAAGGAGGACGTGCAGTCATCTGTCCATGGGCTGAAGCTGCAGGGTAGTTGGGTTATGCAGCGAGGCCACGACCCACAACACAAAAGCAAGGCTATATATGAACGGCTGAGAAGAAACAAAATTCAAGCTTTTGGATTAAATTCCCGACTGGAACCCGATAGAGATGCTGAAGCAGGTCTGCAAAGAAGAGGGGGGTTAAAATTCCTCAGGAGTGACGTGAAAGACAGATTCGAAACTATAGAAAGCATTTGGGTGCACTTATTGCTGCTAAAGATGAAGAAACCTGTTATTAAGCTATTAATGAAGTAACTTAAAAACTGTGTTATGTGTTTGATCAAGTTCCCTTCTAAACACATACTCGTTTTTTTATTGAAAACTACTGTCTTGTGCTATTTTAACCACTTGTATATAATTGTTTGACGATAAAAGGTGTTATGTTTGTCTTTTGGAGTACAGTAGAGTACGTTTCCCGCAGCAACGTGAAGATGATTTTTAAATTTCTGCCTCCTGAAACTACAGCAACACTCCGCAAAAGCCCCCACCCCCGCAATAACACTATTGGAAATTGGCTCCAGTCCTCCAGCGGGAGCGTGTGTCACCTTGGTGGAAAAGCCTGGAATGCCGTCTTCGCAATGTGCCTACTAAGTTAAATTAGTATTATTTGTATTATTTTATTACAATTATTAGTGCTACGTTTGTCCTGTATATTAGTATTTTATTTGTCACGTGCATGTTTTGTTAGTGAAAATCTGTCTATTTAGAGGTTAACTGAGGTTAAAGTTCACAAATGGATCTGCCGCCCATCATCAGTGTATAAGAAACATACACGGATAACCCGAGTTGGAGCAGTATGACGGGTAAAAACTGTCCACATATATTTACAAGTCAGCTGTAACTGTAATGTTCCTGTAAAGTGGACATCTGATGAGTCGCAGAAAGGCTGATCTTGGGTGAACCGCAATGTGTAGAAAGAAGGAAGTATATGGAGAAGAAGATAAACAATATTACACAGAGCCGATGTGAAGAGCGCAAAGCTGACCTACCGATGGCACCGAAGTGAGTTTCCTATATGTCCGTGGTCCCTGAATCTAAACCGCAAAACAAAGCAGCTGCTAAAACATAGTGGCGTTCACTGAGCTACTGGTATAATCTGCTTTGCACAGTAGCACTACAAGCGAATAATACCCCGGTACTCCGAGCTACAAAGGGGGTGGAGGGGGTGGATCTGTCCAGTTCTACATCCCAGGTCAAGTTTGCAACCATGCGAACTAGCAGATGAATAATAGGATCAAAAGGATGACAAAATCACAGTTTGTTTACTGATCTACCACTGCGCCTTTGCACCTTTGTAAAGTGTCTTCTGTCTTAGGATCGGGTACCGTAGGACAAGACGGGAGAAATTTGCTGTTTTGCAGCCGAACACGGAGGATGCGTAAGGTTCTCGTAAGACGCACGACAACAGATAAATAATAAAAGTAAAAAGCAAATAATTAGTCAATGAGCAACAGCAGTAAAAATAGTCTCATTCTCGACAGGTCCTTGTCTGGACCCGTGGAGGCTGCTGGTAAGAAGGACCCCCCAGAAGTGCTTCTTGTGGCCTTTTGTGTCCTGTGTGTTTAACCTGCTGTCAGGGTGAGTTTCCCTGCAAGAATGAGTGAAATCATATCCACTCTGAAGTTCCTCTCTCCTTCCATTCTCCACAGTCCTGCCAGTTTAAATGCACACGCTCTTGTGGACATAAATAACCGCAATGTCTTTTAGGGAAAGAATTCAATGGAGGACGATGTACGTTGTGAAGGACTAAAGAAAAATATTGTCCAAGGAGCACAAAGCAAACACCTCATGCTGATCGAAGCTAAATTCCTGTTGGAAGTAGGAGGAAATGTGCAGGTGAGGCAGCAGGCGCAGGTTGAGTATAAAACACACTGTGACTAAAGCATGAAGATATAATGAGGTTGTAGGACGCGTGACACCTTCAGGCATTCCCTTGAGAGATGCCTGAAGGTGTCACGCGTCCTACAACCTCATCATATCTTCATGCTTTAGTCACAGTGTGTGCAACTCCTGAGGTCCTGTGCCAACAAGTATGACCTTTTTACCTGGTTGTGACCCTGTGTGTGATGTCGGACAACAGGAGAAGAGATTTGATCCTGCACCCTTTGAGTAGAAGTCTGCAGATCTAAAGTCTTCACCATCTGCTGTCCGCAAATGACCCCCTGGTTCAAATTTGCATTTTACATTTTATTTTATTTATATGCAAGTGAGACACCCTCTTGTGGCCGAACTCTGGAGCGCTAGTTAACCTGAAGAACTAACAAAATAACATCTCAGGAGACCACTACTGAGTATCCAACCTCGTCTAGAAAGAAGACCCTCAAGCCGTCCTCAGCTGGACACGTAGTAAGAATGATGGCAAGGATGTCTGCACCCAGAGTGATGGTCTTTAACCATGAAAAGCTGGGATTTCACAAATTATGAGTTTCATAACACGTTGTTGTCTGAGTAATACACATGTTTATTCAATTCACTTTCATGGGATTCAACCCGAAGAACTGAAGCGTTTGTTTTATATTTGCCGTTGGTGTCGTCGTGTTTACAGAAGCGCTGTTTACACAGTGATCATTCCAGAAAGATGTCCAGTCTTACTTATGTAACTTGAGAGATCAGTGTCTTTCCCTGCCAGTCTGCCATCGTCTTAGAAAGTGGTCCCAAAAGAAGTGGATTGTTTCTAATGTCACGTCTAACACCGGTCAATAAAGGTACTAGAAATGCAAGCACCGCGTGGAAGAAGACTGACGGACTTTGGTCAGGTCACTCATCCTGCTGCTGAGCATAAAGCGCCTTCAGATCTTCACCATATTTTGGTCAGAGCAAAGTGGCGAAAAAACACTGACCCGACGGCTTTTGGGTTGTCTTCTTGGTTACAACTGTGCAGCTACCAAAACGTGAGAGAGACATCAATGGATACAACACGCGCCCTGATAAAGATGCGTGAATTTAAGTTTCTATTCTCCACGTTTCTATTACTTTCTTGGATCAAATTTTGTAACAAACACAAATATTGATTTGGTATCATTACCACCATTTTTGTAAGAGAAATGGAGCTACTTTTTATTGCATTTTATACTCTGTTAACTTCAATTACACGTATAACCCTGGTAAACAACAGCGAGACACAAGTCCTCAACTGCACTCACTGGTTATTACGACAAAACCACGATCGTCAGGCCAAATCCTCCCTGTTGCGGAGTGAAAATGACCTGTGTTTTACAACTGGCCATCACCCGGCAACTAAATGCCCCAAAACAGAACAGAAATGTGGGGCCACATTCACCCAACTCCCTTCCACGGTGTTTACAGCTCTTGTCTGGTGTCTGTGATCAGTAACAGGTCACACCAACAGGAGTTAGTGGACACAATGTAGTGTTTTGCAGTTCTAAGACAGCAGTCCATCGCAGTAAAAGTAAGTGAAAAAAATGTTTCAATAAAAACTTAAAGCATGTTTTAATGTATTTTAGCTTTATCTGAGGCTTTTATGGAACCTAACCTGTAAGATATAGCGTGGAACATCCGTTTCATCAACTTTGCAACTATGTAGGTAATAAAGAAATTGAAAAGTGTCCAGAAGCTGAAGATTGCACTTAAAATTATGACAATTGTGTTTTTTATTTATTTTTTTTTTGTGATTAAAAAAAAGTGAAATAAATTTTCACAGGTTATTTTGTATTTTTACCTTCTTACGGAACTAACTGAATAAATCAATGGAGCTCTGCAGTAATAAGCGTGTTTTAATTGTGAATTAAAAGGGAAAAAGTGATTTTGGATTTATGCATGAACTGAAATAAAAACTTATTTCTGGCCCCAGTTGTGTGTGACAGTTGAGGGACCGCTGTGTATAAATACACACATGGCTTAAATATATACAATAAACTTAGTTTAAAATTTTATTAATACTTTTGTGACACTGATCGAGAGCTGTCAGTGTGTAACCTGAGATGTTTTATCGAACAGGTGAACAATTGTGCAGTTTATATATAGGTTGGATGCTAGAGGTAACTGGACAGAACAAAACTATATAAACTATATAGACAGTGGACAGCAGTAGTTTGTGGTCGTCTTACAGTTGCTGTTTTTTTTTTTAATTTTTAAGGTTCAACTTTTTTTTTTAACTTCCTGCTGTGAAAAACCACTGTTCTTCCTTTTATAAGCCTTGTGGATCCATGGCTGGAAAACAACTATATTGGTCTCACTGCACCCAGATATTCACTAACTTCACTCCCATTATTTCTTTACCCACCACATTTCAAGACTGCACCTCAGTTAAACCGGACCATCTCCAGACCTGTGTGTGCCAGTCTTGTTTTACATAAAAATTGCCTGTACAAAAATGCCACATGCCAGCAAAATAAGCAGAAGTGTGAAATTTACCCAAAAAGCAGCAAAAGTTTGCATTCAGATACTGCAAACCAAAAATATTCCAGTCATTCCAGCACCGAAACCCAGCCAGAGCTCACAACATATAGTTACAGTGTGAAAGCACATGAATTAATATATCTTTATTAAAAAACTGTTTTCTGCTGTTTAAAATGCAACTGAGGTCCCTGGGGGGTCCCTGGCGTCTATCTGACAGGCGGCTACAGGCGTCGCAAGGAAAAAAAACTGGCAAATAATTCAAGAGTGAAAAGGACAGGATTGAAATAGACGGCTTTCGTCCTCTACGTGACACCTGAGATGAAGAAAAAAATTAAAACAATTTATTACAGCAAAAGCGAATCGGAAGTAAATCTGAGCCACTGCTATTCGCATAGCGCTTCTAAGACGCTCACTACTATAACTTCCATTTGTTCGTCCGCTTAACTTGTTTCCGCCGCACATCAGGGATCGTGAAAATGTGCTTTTAAGGAGAACCGCCGAATGTTAAAAACATAATCACGTCCAGAGGACTGCAGTCTGTGAAGAACCCTGAGCGGAACGGCACAACTTTGCGTTTTGAAAATATCCGCCGCTCATCTGCATGCCAGTGTTTCGCTTCCTTTCGTCAGCTTCTTCAAGACGCAGCCGCACTGAAGGAGCTGAAGGAGAGGAAGTGCCCGAGCAGTTCAGAGGCGGCTGACCGCTGCCGTGATAACGCCACGTGTGATCGCGATATGGCCTCTCACGGTAACTATGGCAACACCAGGGGGGGAAAAAGCATCAACACCAGCATTTTACTTTTTCCTAATGGCACAGTAGATGCAAAACCTTTGTGGGTTGAAGCTAGCAGGTGTCTGCTGAAACTAAGCAAGGTCAGATGTCCCACAGAAGCAGGAAATAAACAGGCATTTTGACAACAGGAGGGCCACCGTGCTAAGCTGTCCGGTCCTTCCGTGGGGGGTAATAAGTTGTAATGGGCACAAGAATATGAATAAAATGATGGTCAATCGGGGGGGTGGGGGGTGGGGATGCCACCACTGGGAACCACACTGGACACACAACCGTAGTTGACGCCAACCCTACATTAAGGAGCCCAAACATCAAAAAGTCCATCATCCCTGGTCTCAGTTGACTTCCTCAACTCCAGCAGAGGTTCACGCTTCACTTTAACGTCTTTCTGCCCAGAAATGCCAGCGAGATCCAAATGTGGTTTCTTCTGGATGGCGGGGGGGCACCGTAGACCAAGCGGACGAGACGACTGAAGCTAGGTGGAGACGCTGTGGTGCTTGGAAAACTTGGAAACCGTGATCATGATTTTGTATTAATAACCGAACGGAGATTTGTGAATTGGGTTTTATTAAATTATTGATTAATAGGAGGCAATAAGGGATATTTTGGGGGTCATATATGCTGACATTCCCACTCCAAGATGTTCAAATTCTGTCAGTGACATGTCTACCCCCCGTGTAGCCTGGGCTCAGTCTGCTTTAACCATTCCTTACAGCGGCTGCATCGTGGGAGAAACCTGTGTTGATTCCAGGGCAGAATAAGGAGGTTGTGAGGTTTCACCAAACCACTGAGCAAACACCTTCTCATGGATGCTTCTCTCTGCAGGCCCACGCCAAAAGATAACACATTGTCTCCCCAGAAGAGCAAAAAAAAAAACAAATCTTCATGAGCTATAAGAAATGCTAATGAAGTGGTTCAGATTCTTCTAACTGGAGGCCCGAACATGTTCAGCACCAGTTCCCATTTTCACCTTCACCTCCTTCTTTTTAACCTTTGTTTCCTTTCTTAAGTTAATTCTCTTCCCATAGAGTTGATCTGCGCATTAACCGGACCTCAGGTGACCAAATTTTGAAATGGCAGGGTGATCCCCCCCATAGCAATATCAAAGGGTGCAACTAAATAAGAATTATTTAATGTGCAGGTGTGGAAAACCACTTGCAGGACATATTACAGTGACTGGAGAATTATTGTCTCCGTGTGAAATCCTGAATTTCTCCGCAGGGATCAATAAAGCGCCTGTTTTATCACATCCTATCCCATTCTATTTAAAACTCCAGACCCCCCACCCCCACCCCACGCGGTGAACCGCCCCACAAACTACATCGTAAATTACTCGTGACTTTTTATCCCACGCTACGATGAACAGCTGTTAAACATGCTTAATGCACCACAAACATACAACCGAGCTACCTGTCCACACCCTGGCACGGAGGTGGCACAAGAGGCTCATGGGTGATTCTCAGGAAGGGAAACAGCCAGAATAACAACGGAGGGATGGAGGGGACTTTGTCGTGTCAAAGTCAGCAAGCAGCTGAGAGGGCTGAAGATGTATTGGTTCTGAGACAAAAGACGGGCCACCGAGGAGACCCTGGGGGGGAAAAGCCACCTCACGGGGGGTCGGCCTTAAAGCCGCACGTCAGAATCCCGCTAACGTGTCACACATCACATTACTGGAAATCACTGCTCTCTCAACCACTGGAAATGACGTTTGATGTTATTGTCGCTGTTTTGGAAACCTTTTAGTTGAGCTTTGTGGTGTGAATAGTTGTTTCTTTGTGAGAATTCTGGTTTAACTGTGAACCTCTTACGTGCTTCTGGGTTTGTTTGTGTATGTTTGTTTCGTGGGGGATCTTATGGGACATTTATGGCGATTTTAAATGTTTTTTTTTGAGGTACCGCGACGTTCATCACGGGATTAAATACAGAATTCAATATAATCTGTATTGTTTTCTGTGAATTCAGATCTTTCCACTTGATGCGCTGCGGTTGTACGTGATTGTTTCTGAATTTTCTAATGGGGATATATTTATAGAATTTTCACTTCTCCTGTGATTGTTTTGAAACAGGTAAATATAGATCATGACGCCTTTCTGATCGTGTCTGTTTTTTGATTTGGGTTGAGACAAATGCGTCCTGTGTTATTGTGGAAATGTTCATGTGGTGGTTGCATTTTTATTGTAGTTTAATAAAGTGTGGGGAAAAAATTCAACCACTGGAAATGTGTGGAAATTTATGTTTGCGTTTTATTGCGTATTTATTTGAAGCACTGTGTGAATTGTGTGGTGTGTTTTGTCACGGATTTACGTGGACGCTCTGGAGTATCAGTGTGAATTTTTGCGAATATTGTGAACTTTTATGCGAACGGCGTCGAATATTTTTGTGAGTTTTGGCTCTGATTTTTGCGGTGCGGTTGTTTTAATACGATGAACGAACAAAGTAAGTGTGTTTTGTTTGTAAAGTTGTTCAAATTTAAGGTGAGAGGACTTAAGAAACGGCTGATCTTGTAAGAGTTTTTGTATTTGTTTTATTGAGTCTTTTTTTAATTTAAATGTAGGGGTCCGTTTCGGTTGTGGAGATGTTGGAGTATGTAATATTTTTGGATTTTAAATTTCAGCCAGTGGGGAAAGAATAAAAGAAATTCAACCTCTGGCTCTTCACCTGGGGATTGGGGAGAAGGGGAATTTTCTAGAAAAAACTTACTGATTGTTGATTTTATTCCAGTTTCATTGTAGTTTAGTGCTTTACAATTGTAGTATTTCTTGCATTGTTTTTTAATTGTGGTTATTTGTTCACAGACCTGCAAAGTAATGAAACTTTTTGGTAGCAAAGTGAATGGTTTTAAACGCACATTTTCAGATTCTGTTTTATAGATTCCTTTCCAATGTGCTGCGTTACCGGTGTTTGATTCTTTGATGAGAAACACGACGGTCCGTTAAATTCGAATCGATGTTTTATTGCGATTGGTATATTTTGTATATTTTGGATTGTTAATAAAGTAATAGAAAAGAAAAAACCGGCGAGAACCAGCGACACTGAGCAAATCTTGTTTTAACCACGCAAAAGGAATTTAAATATTTCAGCTGAAATATTTTTAAATGACATGAACATCTGAAGGGCCAAAGAAGAGTAGGAAAGGCCTTGTGGAGAGTTGAACCCACACACTCCTCCTCAGAAGCTCACTTTGCCTGTCTGGGATCTTCTTGCACAAAGAGCCCAGTGCTATTAGATCCAGGCGAAAATTATACATGTAGCCTGATTTCTTTATGCAGCTGTAGGAATAAAGCCAGGGCGGCTGAAACAAAGACGTCTCTGTACCATATGAATTTCTGCACCACTCCTTTCCACTGCTGAGGAAGAAACCCACAGCAGATTCTTTACATTTTATTCACAAGATCTTTCGCTCTTGTCCTGCCCGTGGCTTCCACGGTGCCCTTGGCTACTGAATTCCTCTTCAGGACACGTCACCTTTTGATGGCACCTCGCAAAACAGATAAATAGATAATAAACAGCGTGAATACGGGACAAAGGGATTAAATGACAAAAACCAGTAAATAATATATACTGAAAATCACGGGGGGTTTAATTCACTTTGTTAGCGCAGGGTCATCGTTTTCGTACCCATTTCCGGAACGTTTCGTGCCACTTCTCCTGCATCCCGCAGCAACTGATTCGCTAAAGTTCTAGTGTAAGTAAAAGATTTAATTTGGCCCCTAACGGTATTTTCAGAGGTGTGTGAAACCAGAAAATTTGCTCATCTTGCCCATCTCGTCATCTGCTGTGTCCAGCAGAACTCGGCCAGATATGTCGACTTCCACAGGATCTGCACTCGTGGTGACTGAACAACCTCAACCCCACTCCCCATCTGGCCTTCCAGCCTCGGCCACGAAGCCCAGCCAAATGATCCAGAATAGCATGGAAGAAGCTGGGTCGCCCCTGCTTGTCTCTCTCCATTAACTTACTGTTCCTGCCCATATCAGTTTCACTTCAGTTTGTTTTTATAGCGGCTTCTTCTCACCCAGGGACTCAGAGCCGAACAGCAGATTAGGAAAATGGAACAGAAAACAGGTAGATAGTGAAGCTGTAGATAAAGGTTACATGTTAATGAGAATAACTATACAGGGTATAAATGCAGAACAGCAAACCTGCCAGCAACTGAGGAGAGGAAAACAAAAAAAAAAACCCAACCAGGAGGTGAGGGACAAACACTGTGCAGGACAGTGAAGCTGAGTCAAGTGAAGCTGAGGTGCAGGTGAGCTGGTCACATCATCAAGACAGGGGGTCCTCAGTTCCTGGCAAGACGGATTGTCGGTCTCACCACTGATCTCCTCCGGGCTCAGCGGTGGGGGTCAATAATCTGCACTAGTGGTCCAAAGAAACCGAAACAGAACAAACGGGGAATAGTATCTAATGATATTAGAAACAACATAACTAAACAGTGTAGAGGAGATGCAGAAGTGAAGCAAGCGGGATTCAACAGTACTTACATTGGAAACACCCAAGTTCACAGTCTAGTTATGGTCTACAAGTCCATCAAGGGGTCGGTACCCCAACACTTACAGGACCTCACCACGCACTATACCCTCCCACCTCTGTCCTTGCTGCTCCTTATGCACATATATTTCTTGTGACTGAGCTCTCTCTGTCCCTCAGAATTGCTAAACCCCTCCCAGCACAGTTCGAAAACATCTCTTTCAGACCCACTTCTCTCCTGATCTCCCAGCTGCTCCATAGATTCGCATCCCACCATCTGTCGAGATCACCTTCATATTTTTGGACTGGAAGCGACCTGTGTCACGTGCGCCAGGAAGAAGACTTGTTTTGTTTACCCAGAGCTACACTGACTTTGGGGGAAAAGGCGTCTAATAAATGAGTAAGTGAACGAATGAATGAATGAACGAATGAATGAACGCGCACGTATTGCGCAGTGACACGGGAGCCCCCTGCTGGACGAGTCAGCGAACCGCCGCAGACCGTGTGTGTCCCCCTTTAATGGAAGAAACCAATGTGCCAACTAGCGTTCAAATGTAATTTTGTGCCGTTTAATCGCATCGAAACGATTGAAATATACCAGGTTGCAAACGAATAAATACAAACGTGGGCGGTTTTGTTTTTAACAAGGAGGTCGCATTTTATGCGCGCGTTTCACATACGTAGCCCGTGAGGAGCACTTGGTTGGTCTCTCAGAAAATGGCGGCCACCATGAAAAAGACTGTTGTAAGTGAATGGCCACAAAACCGCCCTTTTAAACAGCTCGCAAACACACACTCCGGCTTTCGTGTGCTTTTTAATATATATTATATATATTATTTGTTAAACGTCCTCTGAAACAGACGGTTCTCAGTATTGTTCAGGACTTTTACCAGAAGGGTCTCGGCGGCGGACAGACTGCAGTCGTGACGCTCGAGCGGTTGCTTCTCTGCTATATTATTATTATTATTTTTATTATTATTATTATTATTATTATGGTAATACTTCACTATGTAGGGAATATATAGTTCTGACATGATCAAGACTTACTAAAACTGAGAAATGATGACTTAGCTGAAATGTGCCCTCGTGGTTGAAAGCAGAATATTTTAATACATTTAAATGTAGTTGTACATAGTGGCATGTAATACACTGTGTGTGTGTGTGTGTGCGCGCGTGTGCGGGGGGCTCTTCACATCCCAACACAACCCTGCTGTCCTCATGCACTCGAGTCCAGCCGTGTCTTTGTTGTGTATTAATCTTCTTGCTCATTTTTGTCGGTTTTCAGGCAGTTGAGGACGTCAACGTGACCTTTGAAGACCAGCAGAAGATCAACAAGTTCGCGAGGAACACGAGTCGCGTGACTGAACTGAAGGAGGAGATCGAAGCGAAGAAGGTGCCCGAGTTTGCAAAGAATCGCGCAAAAGTGGAAATTAGCGCCTAATATCTCCACCGGCGTCTCGGATGGAAGTGTGTTCGTAACTCAGTTTGTTCGTAGTTCCAGAGCCACCTTTTATTCCCACCTCAGAATCAACAAAAGCTTCATAAAATAGCTTAATTACAGCCTAGGCATTGTAACAAACATGGATATAGCCTCATAAAATCAAAACTTAAATAAACTTTGAGCTAAATTAAAATGGAAACTGTTTTAAAATGATTGAAAATAATATGTTGTCTCCCCAAAGTCATATTCAAAACTGATAGTTGGCTGATTCGTCTGATAAACGTTCAACGTTTGTCATTTTGTTATTGACCGTCCCTCACGTACGCCAAACGTGAGCTGTAAACATTGTGGACGTGAATTGAATTAAGATGGTCTCACACTTATACCTTGTTTTGGTTCATTTCACTACTTATGGTTCTGCTGCAAGCAGCATTTTTACAACAGAGACCAGTGAAAAAAGTGAAGTTACACATAAACAGACTGGAAAATGTTTGTGCGCTTCAAGATTCTCAAGTCGATCCTTCTTTACGTGGGGAGCCAGCATGTCGTTTCCAGAGATAAAATGATGGCCGAGGTGAATTGCCGATGCAACTGACTGGCTTTTCCTTGTGAATTTTACACAGAAACTGCTGCAGAACCTGGAGGACGCGAGCGATGACCTCATGATGTTTACCGACGACTCCCTGCTCGTGCCGTATCAGATCGGCGACGTCTTCATCAGCCACTCTCAAGATGAAACACAGGAGATGTTAGAAACCGCAAAGGTGCGCTTTGTTTTGTGGGCTGTGTTGAGGCTGCACTCCTGCACACTAGCTTACATTACGGTAGAGTTTTATTAATCCCGGAGAAAATTGCACCAATTGCAAGATCAGACTTCATCTTGGCGTTTCCTGTTCTTCAGAGTCACATCTCTCCCAATAATAAGGATAATGATTTTCTGTGCAGATCTGACACGTTCATGAAAACATGTCATTGTGGAATCTGTGGCTAGAGGGACCTTATATTCCACTGTTGTAAAGTGGGAAAATAGTAATGGTTCCCAACCAATTCCCCACATATCCCTTAAACACTCAGACACCTATATAACAGTCCACCAAGGATATCTGCATGATATAAACCATTTTAAACACCAATTATCTAATTATTTAATACGGATGAATTCATTGCTGTGTATGTTTGTGTGCAGGATGCAGTGATACTGTATTTGAAGTGATTTAGCACATTAGACTTTTCAGAAGTCTATCATCAGTTTGCAAATGACTGAAAACAGTTTAGGTATTTTGACGCAAGACCTGCTACATACACATAAATACAGGAAGATCCACTGCTGTTAATGTCTAAAAAATGATCATTTTATGGACATATTCTTTGTTCTCAGGTAGAGTTTAAAAGAAAGCGGTTATGTCTGAATTTGTTCACTCCAAACAATTACATTTATTCGTTCAGTTGATGCTTTCCTTTGAAGTGATTGGCAACAAAAAACTGCTTACTGTCATTTACTTGTTTATATGGGTTGCTATTTTTTTTTTTTTACGCTGAAGCAGTTCAGCAGGAGGTGGAATTCGAACATCTGAGTCCACCACCCATCACTTCCCCTTGAAAAGACAATAAATGTCGTTCAGTTTCCGTATGATTAATAGTTATTTATCGATCTGTTAATGTACAATAACTGGTTACTGTCACGATTCAGTAAGAAGGGATTTGCCTGAAACTTAAGGCAAGTTCAACAAAAGTTGAAATTTATTTGGTCGATTGAGAGAGGTTTGGTGAGGCTCCTGTTTTGGCTATTTATTGTTATAATTGTAATTTCCAATAAATAAATATAAAAAATAAAAAAGCGTGGCAGCTTTGTAATTTTCCTCCTGGCAGGAGGTATAGCGCTAACTTGTTTTCTGCATTTCCGGCACAGGAATCGCTGCAAGAAGAGATCAAAGGACTTGAGAGTCGGGTTTCATCAATACAGGGAGTCCTGGCTGATCTGAAGGTCCAGCTCTACGCCAAGTTCGGGAATAACATAAATCTGGAAGCAGACGATAGCTGAGTTTATTGACCAACGGTAATTAAACTTTTCACACAAAACCTGCGTTGGAATCTCTGCTGAGCCAGAAGAACGGCAGCCATTAAAATGTCCCTTAAAATGATTTGTCAAGTTTGTTCTCAAAGCTAATCTGTCTCTCATGTTGCTGGGATATTTGTATGAATGATCCAGGTGTCTTGCTCAATAAATAATCATTCAGAGGAATTGGTTTTTCTTCCAGTCATCTGAAGTATGTAAATAAAGTTTGACGCATATTGCCTGGGAGTCGTGTACGCTGTGGGGGACCTCATCTCTGTATGTGTGTGTGTGTGTGTGTTGGTCCTTTAATGAACCACTGCTTCGTGTGGGGGACATGTGACGCGCAGCTCACACGTCTGCACCACATCATGGTCGAGAAGCTGTGTGAAATGTCATGAAAGCTGGCAAATGTGTCAGTTAAGAGCAGCAGAATCACTGATGAGTCACTGCAGTTGTGTTTGCACATTTAATGGGAAATATGACAGTTCTTCATTTACTGTCTTAAAAAACCTAAACTTTTAAAAACTTTTTCTGTGATACAGGTATCCCTCAAGATCCAAGTCGTTGACTTGAGGTTTTTGGCATATATACAAGTGAAATTATTTAATATGCTTTACCAAGTTAGGATGCACAGAGCTGATTTTTTGTGCTTACAAGTAACAAGGTGTTTGCGTTGTAATGATAGTTACTTCTTAGACAAGAGGTTTCCATCTTACAAGCTCATTTCGAGGAATGCTCTACAGTTGTAAGTTGGGGGGTGTCTGTGCTGTAGATCTGACTCACTGGCCAAATTTTTAGGCACACACACACACCTGACATACTGATAATCAATTAACTAAAATTAGGATTATTACTGCCCACATCTTCAACCCCTTTGTTTCTCCCGAAGCGGTCGAGGCCTTCCTAAAAGAGCACGTCGACCTCCTCCCTGGCTGCAGGGAATTGCGGGACGAATTTGGCATTTGGAACGGGAAGAGGCAATGTCAGGTTCGCCTGCATCCCGACCCTGTGGCTCCCGACAAACTTCACCATCCCCCGGTGGACTTTAACATAAGAAATAATAAGGGCTACCTTTTTTTTACCTGCAGCAGCCTCCCTTCTGCCAGATCTGCCAGGGTAGAGGGCACACCAGCGTGTAAAAACACAAAGTGCCGCACTTGCCAGGGACTGTAAGGGCCTGCGCCAACGCAACATTTGTAGTAGTGAGGATCATTTGGCCCGCCTCTGCCCCCAGTATAGGCCCTCTTACGCCAACGTCCTGTCAGGCAGCAGGGGGTCTCTCGCTAAAACATTGCAGGAGCTTTGAGAGGGAGAGAGAAGGCAGGGGCTAAAGAGGACCCTAGCGTGGTCAATAAAATCCAGGCCTTCAAGCCCTGCCCCAGCTTGGGGGGGGGGGGGTCTTCATTGGCCGACTCCTCACACGAAGACCAGGAGCACTGCCCCTCCCCAGAGCAGCTGAATGCCAGGCGGCCCCCCCTGACGTCCCCTAGTCAAGGTTATGGAGGGGGACCGCTCTCGTCCGACCCGGAAACGTGCGTGGACAACGGCAGGATGATGATTGGTAGTGTGGCCGGGGCTAATTTCTCCGGGGAGGGGCATTTTTAATGGCCAATTTTTTTTTACCCTTTTATTATTTTAGTGGTTTTAATCTTTTAATGTCATACCCCAATAGCTGAAATAAAAATTTTATGTCTTAACGTCAGGGGTCTTAAAAATTCAGCCAAAAGAACTGCTTTGTTTAATCAGCTTTCATCCTGTGCCTTTAACCTGTGTTTTTTCCGTCCACCAAAACGCTCTTTGCAGCCTGGAAAGCCCCATCCTTTTGAGTGAGCTGACCGAAGTGCTTGGTAAAAAATGAACCAGCATAAGGGTCCCGGCCTAGACAGCCTGCTGGTGGAATTCTGTTCTACCTTTCGGGATGTCTTAGGGCCATTGTTTTTGCATGTAGCTGAGGAGGTGCTCAGTCGGGGCATACTTACTAGAAGTATGAGGATCGGGGTGCTCTCCCTGTTCTACAAGAAAGGCGACAAAGCCGATCTTGCCAACTGGAGACCCCTCGCGATGTGTGGATGTGAAGGTCATCGCGAAGGTTCTCACCGAACGCCTAAAGCGGGTAATGGCCAACTTGGGACTTGGAGTCCCCAAGTGATTTGGAACTTGCACCTGGTTTGGGACATGATCGCTTGGGCGGAAGACCGAAAGGTCTTGTTAGCGTTGGTCAGCCTGGATCAGGAGAAGGCGTCCGATCGAGTTGACTGCCACTTCTTCTTTAACATCTTGAGGAGGATGGGTTTTTGCCTTAAGTTCCTGGGGTGGGTGCAAATGCTCTACATGGAGGTAGGTAGCCGCGTCACCATCAACAACTCCCTCAGTGGGTGGGTGCCCCAGCTCAGTGGAGTGAGGCAGGGCTGTCTACTCTCCCCGCTCCTTTATGCTTTTTATGTTGAGCCGCTGGCAGCTGCCGTTCGCGCTCATCCAGAATTGCCGGCCTCCACCTGCCGGGAAGCGGTGGGGAGGTTGTAAAGCTGGCCCAGTACGCAGGCGACACGACGTTGTTTGTGTGCTGGGACCAGTCCCTTGGTCAGGCGCTGGACCTGGTTAAGGCATTCGGACCTGCTTCCGGCACGGCACTGAAACTCAGCAAGTCGCTTATTAAGTACTTTGGCAGCTGGAAAAACAGGGCAGACGCCATCGGGGGTTTTTCCAGATGCAATGCCCCTCTCAAAGTGCTCGGGGTTAACTTCCTTGCGGAATGTATAGCCAGGGTGAACTGGAAGGAACACCTGATAAAGGCCAGACTGAAGATGGGATTGTAGAGGACCAGGTCCCTCTCCTTTATAGGGAAGACGTTAGCCCTGAAGGTGGACATGTGTACCCCCTGCCCTTCTCTATGAGAAGAGGCCTTAGAAAGGACATTTTCAATCTTGTCTGGGAGTGGAGGTATGAGTACGTGAGGAGGGAAGTCATGTACCTTCCTAAGCGGGGCGGGGCGGGGCAGGGGGGGCATAGGTAGGCACCCTCCTCAAGCACAGGTGATAAGGCCTTTTTTTGGCTGTAGCCTCAGGAGGTTTTGTGGCATCCTCTCCATCTTGGGTGAATAACACATCTGTTTTCGCATACAAGGACTTACGACTCTTATTTTTGGTCAGTGTATGCGTTTATGTTTTATGTTAGGTGTAGGGTTTCGTTTATTTATTCACTGTTATATATTTACTTATATATTCTGAGTATGTATTTATTATGTATGTTCTGTTTTGCAGCCATGTATATTTTGGCTGTTAGGTCTTATTTATTTGTTTACATGTAGTCCTTAGTTATCATAGTGTAGTTGAGTTTTTCAACAGAGGTGGGTGTTCCTATAATATACTGTTTATTTGTTTCTATTTATTACTTGTTCGTCAATAGGTTTTTTGGCTTTTTCTTTGTGCGTTTGTTTTTTGATGATTTTAATTCAAGTTTCCAGTTGCTGGTGAGTTTCCTTTAACCTTTTAATGAGAGCCTTGGGGTATGTTTTTATAATTGTCTTAGTTCTTTACTCTCATGTATTTCAAATATTTGTTGGTCTTAACTAGGACTTTATAGCTAATATTTGATGTTTATTGTATATTATTAAATTTCACCAATATTAAATATTTTGTATTTATTGTATCAGGTTTATTCGTAATTTTAACAAAGTCGAAGACGACGAATGGAGGGATCATAACTGTCGAGGGGGACAGTTGCTGATGCCTGACACCATGTGCCACCATGTGTCACCATGTGTCAACGCACGTCCATTCCGATCCGTGGAAAAAGGAAAAAAAAACAACAAACACCCGCAGGCGGAAACACACGGTCGGCGTGAACCGAGAACGTCATGCAGTTTGGGAGCAGCAGATTCATGTAGAATTTCCTAATAATGCCTTCAGTGGTGTTTGTACAAATGAAAAGCTTTCTGCTAGTCCTGCTCACACGCCATGCGATGTTTTGCACAGTACTTTTTTAAAACTGTTGCTAATATATTTTTTTCTGCAAACTGGAGAAAGCGTTTATTCCCTTTCCCCCGTCCACATTTCCTCACGTTTCCATTACGTTGACTGACGTGACACTTTCCTTCAAAGCAACTTAGTTTATACATAATAGAATTGTTTTTTTTTTTTTGTTGGTGTTGTTTTTTTTTAACCTTTGGGAAGTTTTATTGTCAGCAATTAGTACCATTTTCGTCAGACAATTTTTGTGCCGAAATGCGAATTACACAGTATTTAAATAAAACGATGCAAATTAGGCGTATTTAAATATGTGAATAAAATGTTTAAAATAAATGCTTAAATGCACATCTTTTGCACAAGTAAGCAAAACCGTGCAAGCGTCGTGTGAAAATATTTGAAATGGCGCAATGTAAACTTTTATTTCCGAGCATTACGTTAACGCTTTTATTTATTGCAGGTCACGTGGGGTCAGCTTTTCGGCAATGGCTCGTTATACCATTAAAAAAAAAAAAAAAAAAATTAAGGTAAAATACACTTCGCCGTTCATGTCTGAACAACCAGGGTTATGTGCGTTCAGAGAGTTCGTGGCTCATAAGGAATTTCGGGAAAGTTCTCGGAATTTGTTTTGGTTCGTAATGCCAAATGCTGTGTGAATCGTGTTGTTTTGCAGGTACCACGGCAACCAAGTCTAACCTAACGGTTCACGGTGGGACGACGTCACGATCGAACAATTAATGTCGTCTTACCCCCCCTCCCCTCCCTCGTGCACGTATCAAAAATAGCACGTATTTCCAATACAGGGGGTGAGCGCAGGACTCGGCCGGAGGCGATCAGAAGAGGAGAAGCAGGTACAAACAGTAGACATTCCCCAGAAAAATGATGGAGCGCGAGGTGATTCTGGAGTTTTGAAGGGTCGCAAGGTTAGCGCTACCGTAGCTTGTAAGTAGCTGAACGAAGTGCAATGAAAAGAATTTCGCCGAATATTGGGAAGTTCTCGCTGACTTTGCCCGAGATACAGAATGTGGCCACCACGATGCCCCCAAGGAATGGTGCAGAACCCTTTTCTTTGGTGGTCCTTCTTGACGCTGCAGAAGCTTTTTTTTTTTACCATTTCCATGCAAAGTGCGAAATGGTTGTTGCTCAATAGTCCCGAATAATATATTTGAATGTATGAACAACTGACATAATGGTTTCAGTCTGTTTGCTCTTTTTTGGGGGAACCTTAGTGTCTGTGTTTGATTCTTTTTCCTTTCTTGCACAAAAGGCAAAATGATTTTTCTCTAATGCAGGTATCCCTCAAAATACAAGTCTTTGACTTGGGTTTTTTTTCTTTTCTTGCATATATACAAGTGAAATGACTTAATATACTTTACCAAGCTATTACATTTTCATGCTTATGAGTAACAAGATGTTTGCGCTGTAATGATTCTTGCGTCTTAGACTTGAGATTTCCACCTTAAGAGTTGATTTCCAAGAATGCATTGCAGTTGTAAGTGGGGGGGTGTCTGTGCTGTAGATATGACTGTATACTCAGTGGCCAGTTTATTAAGTACACACACACACACCACACACAATCCTGGTCAGGTCCCATATTTCTGAACAGCCTGAATTCTTGAATGCGAGGATTGAACCAGGCGCCGAACACATTGCTTTTAGGTTTTTGGTCCACACTGTCATGATTGTCTCCACACAGTCGCTCCAGATTTTCCAAGAACCCCTTCCTACTGTGACCCGCCCCAATGGATGATGCAAACCTCATCATCCCAAAGGTTCTAAACTGGGTTCACACCTAGAAACTGCAGGGTCAAATTCATGCTGTTGATGCCAGATTTTTAAAGTGACAGTTCTTACCAGGCTATGTTTTCCCACACTTCAAACACCTACTTTTTATAGTCCCGTGCTCACTGTGGCACCATCACCTTGTTAGCTGACCAAATCCTGTATGTTCTTGTGCTGCTGTAGCCCACCTACTTCGATGAGTTGTGTGTCCACACAGCCAGAGCTGCACTGACCTGTGATTTTTGCATTTGTGGCCGGCCTGTTTGGTGACCCCCCCCGATCTCTCATTAACAAAGTGTTTCTGCCCACAGGAGTGCTGCCAAGTGGAGGTTTTTCATTTTTTTAAAACCGTAACATTCTTTGCAAACACTCTGCTACAAATTCTCACTTCTCTGCAAAATTCCATGAATCTTACTGTTTCTGCGATCATGAAGCCACCAACAAACATACCGTGCAGAAAATTACTTTGATCGCGTTACTCGATCTCAGAGGAATCTCAATGCTGTCTGCAAAAGCTCTTAGGAGGAACACTCTGTTTGGGTTAACACAAGTGTGTACCTAATAAACTGGCCACTGAGTGCCACTGTTCCCCTTTCTACTAGATGTTACGTAATTCACACTGTTACCTGCAAACTCATACCTTGTGTATTTGCAGACCGGCCATGGAGCAGGTCAGAAGAAAAGGAACACACCACATGAGCAGCACGTGGTCTGAGGGCTCTGTGAGGCTTAAGGATGACAGCCTCACTCCCAGCAGCAATGGGGCAGTTAGTATGGATGGCCGACACCCCAACCTGCAGTGGCTCCAAGACGACGTCGAGAGGGGGAAGGTGACACCCTTGATCGCCCAGAGCCAAAGCTATCTTTGTGGGCACCAACAGACGGCAGGTTCTGAGATGGCCGAATCCTCCATTATGGCAGATCCCGCCCCCTCAGTCGACTACAAGACCAATCCGAACATAAAACCACCTTATTCTTATGCCACACTAATTTGCATGGCCATGCAGGCCAACAGAAACACCAAAATCACCCTGTCTTGCATCTATGAATGGATCAGAAACAACTTTTGCTACTTCCGTCATGCGGACCCCAACTGGCAGGTGAGCGGGTGTAGAAGATACACCGGTACCGCGTCTTTTCCTTTAAGAATCTGATGAAATCTGAGGAACTCAACCAAAAAAAAAAAAAAAACCCATAAATAAAATCCATAATGTAACATAAGAGATCATAGCAATGCTTGCTTTAAGCCAACTAGTGGCCTTGTTCTTCAGATTCAGACATTTTATGTCATACGTGTTTTAGATTCTTTTCCCGTTCCTTTGCCTTTTGTTATTCCACGTCTACGAAGACGTACGGGTGTTAAGGGCTACGATATCGTCGGCGTTCAAAAAAACAACACGTGAAGTAGCAAGTTAACAGCCGTTGCAAGTGAAGTACGTCATTTCTCAAGAAATATGTTATAATCCTGGACAAATGGGTGGTAAACTAGACAGCAGCTAGGGCGGTTAGCACCGTTGTTTTGCAGCTGAAGGCCAAGAATCTTACCTGATTCTTACAGGGTCACATCTGTGAATAAATCACCAACATTGTTGATTTTACTAGTTTAGAGTTCACGGGGGGGGGGGGGG